>CM044958.1:18892764-18986356 GCA_024516035.1 Bactericera cockerelli | reverse complement strand
TTCCTGAACAACACATTCCCGTCCTCCAGCAGCTTGTTGAGGAGCACCAGCCTGAGGGGAAGAGGACATGTTGTAGCAGGTCTGGGACACGCGAGGATAGTCAAGACAAGATAGAAAAGAAAGAGTGGAATGAATAAATTGGTAGACGGAGTCGGGTTACCAATCACGTTTCAATTTAGAGTGACCAATCCTACATCCCCCTCCTACTCTTTCTCTCTACTTTTTCTCTGCCGCTCAATTTTTAATTTATCATCATTATATTAGCATTAAGCAAATTTTATTGGAATGTTATTATTATATTAGATTTAAGCAATTATGTTCATACAATATTGTATATTATCACAATAAAATTCAATTCAACTCAAAGGACCTGAAGTTTTTTTTCTCTTATATTATCTAGGTTTCTCTTATAAAGAACTTATTTTCCCTGAAAGACGTAAATTGGAACTAAAAATGTCTTATATCCAAATCTCTTGTTACACACTGTATATCCTTAACCCTAACACCCTGTATTCAAGTCGAAAACAAGCCTCAACTTCGTTGTAGCAAGCTCTCGAACTACCAGCTTCCAACATCGAGAGTCTGCCCTCAGTACACCTCTAGTCTATGTAAGTGAACGGAACCATAGTAGCCCCATCAGAGTCATTAGTCCACTGCTCAAATAAGGAAACTAAGTATTCAAAGGCTACGGCTTTTCTACAGTCCTCCGTGTCCCTTGCTATCGAACATCTCTAATATCCAGGTTCAACTGTAAAAAAAATTTTAACGTCGCTTTCACCCACCCTCCATTCGCTGGAAACTTACATATTATTATGTTGCAGAAAATATGTTGTATACTCACATAACTTCTGGTTTGCCAGCGGCCATACTCCAAGTGGTGGGCCCAAGTTTGGCACCCTTCCTCAGGAAACACTGCACCACAGGAACGTTACGGCACGATATGGCGCGGTCCAGAGGCCTTAACCCATTGATGTCCACGTGCTCTATCATGGCACCTCGGTCCAGCAAGAGCTGAGAATAGTGTGAAGGAAACAGGTATTATGGAAAAGATCAATGAGTTGAGCAAATTAATTTTTACATAGACATTGGACCACACCTATGAAACACTAACTTTTAAATTTTCTTAAAAAATATTGAACATTTTAAAATCGTTTTGTGTATTTTTGTTTTGAATTTTCATTTGTTGAAATGATCATATCAAAATAAAATACAATGAAAAAAAAAAATTAATTAATAAATTTTAATTAAATTAAAAATTAAATTGCTTTTAAAAAGAAATGTTTTTTTTTTAATTAGAAGCAACAGGATCCGCATCATTTAGTAGTTACGATAAGTGTTCAACTCAAAAACATGCCTTTTTATCCGGCTGGTGATATCTCAGCTAACATAGAATGGACCAAGTATAAGTCAAGACGAATAATTAATACCTATCAAACACTGCCATTATAAAGAAATAGCATAACGGAAACCTGCTCGGTGAGTAATTATTATTACCTGGACTAGCTGCGGGTTTCCTTGGAAAGCCGCCAAATCCAGAGGCGTCCTACCGGTTTTGTCCGCCGTGTTAATTAGCGCGCCTCTGTCCAGCAGTTGCGTCACTGCCTGGATTCTACCGCGCATGCAAGCCCAGGATAGCGCGCTAAGCCCCTCTCCATCCTCCCGCAGGATATCCGCTCCTAGGAGGAGAAGAAAATTATGTAAAATCAGAGACCTTTTTTTTTTTTTTTTTTTTTTTTTTTTTTAAATGAATATTTATTTATAGAGAGGTCTGTAACATTCAGAGTCCTTGCCCCTCAGAGACCTTTTACTTTGATAATAGAAACAGAATGAACTTATTGAGTTGAACCGACCTCAGTAGCTTGATCGATAAGGCGGCAGACTTGTAACCTGGAGGTCGGTGGTTCAAGTCCCGGTTTCAGCGTAGATTTAGTAAAGCGAGTTGGAGCAGTTGTGATATCACAAAAGTGTAACACAAATAAAAAAACTTTTTAAAAAAAAACTTAAAACTTATTGAGTTGAAATGAAAACCATCTATTTATATACATGACAGCAGCACGAAGCCGAGATTCTCGGAATTTCGCAGGAATAAAGAAGGAGCAATGTAAACAGTACCGAATTCCTAGCAGGTAGTTGTTCGGTCGCAAGCTGGGTAAATCGTAATGAACCACCCTGTTTCCTGGAGTCAATGAGTTCCAGCTTTACAGGCACGCTCACCTTCTGGATACTGATGCTGAAAGCTCTGGAGACCAGGAGGGAATCGGATCAGTGGGTGATTGACTACCGAAACGATAATAACTTGCGAGTTAAGTGTCTGTGTCCCTCAAACCCTCAATGTGTAATTCGTAATTTTGACTTTAAAAAAATATCCTAACATTTGTGTTTATCAATTTCGTGATGTCATAACTACTCAAACTCACGCTGCTAATTTTTTACCAATATTGGGACTCGAACCACCGACCTCCAGATTACAAGTCGTAGCATCAACATCAAATTACTTTTCGACTTTCTTAGATACATCAGTCATATTAAATTAGAGCTACCGAACTGGTCCTTCGCAACAGTAGGTACATAAATAAAATTGAGAAACCTACATTGGTCAAACGTTTTATTTATTTTTTCTTCTTCGTGTGAAAATATTGTACACTCATCTATTTTCCCTGTTCGTATTTCACATATTTCTAGCCTACCTTTATCAAGGAGCAACTCCAGAAGTCCTACATGTCCTTCTTGTGCTGCAATCATGAGAGCAGTTTTGTGCGATCCATCCGTCTGGTCCAGGGGAGCATGGTGTTGCAGCAGCTTCTCTGCCGTCACCCAGTGGCCTTCCTTGACAGCCAAGATCAGTGGTGAGAGGTTCTGTTGAGGAAGCACATGAGAGATTTTGATGAATCATATTAGGGACCATTGGACCGAGCTTTTCTAGAATGAGATATTTCTAATTGAGATATTATTTATGTATTGTATCACATAGAATCTAAACAAGTGAAATAAATAAGTAAAATCAATTACACCGACATATACATATAGGTATATATAAATATATTTTTTTGGTTTAACGTCCTTTTCAACTGCATGGTCATAACACGACGGGGGTTTTACTCTACATTCGCTAGAAATTCAGAACCAGTAACTCAAATTAATCTCACCCACGTTGTGTCACCCATCCGTCGAATTTAAATGGTCACCCATCCAAGTCCGAGCTTCACTGGACGTTGCTTAACTTCAGTGACAGACGAGAACTAGTGTATTCAACGTGCCATCGACGCTGACTACATAATAATAATAAATAATTATGTATAATTTTATTATAACTCTCTAGTCCACATGAACTAATATAGTACTCATTGGGTTTGGGTCACATTGTTCTGGTCCTCATCAGTCCAGACGGCTCACGTACCTTACTGTTCACCACAGACACGTTGGCTCCTCGGTTCAGAAGCGCCAGGCAGGTGTTGTGTCCGCCGTTGAGTGAGGCTATGGTGAGAGCCGTCTCCCCCGTCAGACTGTCTGGCCTGTCGGGGCGAACCTCTGCCATGTCTAGCAGGTACTCCACTATCTGTAGGGAGAGGGAGAGAGAGGGAGAGATGATTAACTAATAAGAATAGAGGTGGGCAGAGTCTGTGTCATAAATATAATAATAATAATAACTCTTTATTGTCAAGAATAATATTGACAAAAGGCGTGATTATTGCCTCAGGCAATCCCTGCCATCAAACCCATATCTAGGTATATCTAGGTTCCTACCGAACGAAATAAACACTGCTTTTCTGGGACTTATTATTCCTAGTCCAAGAATTGCTAAAGGTCATCAAAAACTGGGAGAAAATATGACCCATAATATGTAGGTATGTAAGGGAAGACAGATCTGGATAGTGACAGTTTTACGTGAATCGACAAGTTTATTCAAACACTAATCTTATCACAATTTCTAAATCACTAACCTTACCAATAATATGAGTACCAATAACCAATAATATACCAATAGTCTGGCTGGGGGACGTTAAACAGGGAGAAGACCAGTGTCTCGCTAGAGGACTATAAACAGAGAACAGACTAGCCAACTCTTACAAGCCACCTTAGCTTGCAGTTTCCTAAGGGTTTAATGGCTTATAAAGAAAAGTCTAGTCCTCATGATGGTTGATCGCACATAGAAATATGTGGTTCAGGACGAGCCAACTTTGAAATAAAGTTGGCTGGAGACCATCACTCAACCCTCCAGCTGTAGCCAAGCTGGCTACAACAACAACAACAACAACATAATATGAATAGATAAAAGTTCTGTTAGTGTCAGTGTTCGCATATGAACGACAGATACATATAAGTACTCATGGTGGGCGGGGCTTACCTCCGTATGGTCCTGCGCAGCTGCGGCCACCAAGGCTTGCTGGGCAGCCTCGGCCAGATCCACCTCCTGGCCTCGAGGCCCCAGCAGCACCCAATCACAGCCGAGTAGATAAGCCATCACCTGAGAACAAATAATACTCTAGTAAAGTTTTATTCAAATTGCACTATGATAGAAATATTTGTTTTTCATAATGTTTTGGCTCTTCAATTCTACAAGAACAACAATCGCAAAGGGTTGAAATTCCGGAGCTACGATGAGAGCGTCAAGAAAATTCTTCATTTTTAAAGGCAAAAATGAATGATTCGCTAGAAGCAGACGCTTGAGGCTCTCA
Source organism: Bactericera cockerelli (assembly GCA_024516035.1). Lineage (NCBI taxonomy): Eukaryota > Metazoa > Arthropoda > Insecta > Hemiptera > Triozidae > Bactericera > Bactericera cockerelli. The sequence continues at coordinate 18,981,680 of CM044958.1, read as the reverse complement.
GCTGAGGCCTAAGGGAAAAAAAATACTGGGAAAAAATTATGTGCTTGGCAGGAGGTATTAACCACAAAAACTGCCTTGTCACACTATACGTGTGACACAATGTTAAACCTATACGCCACGTCACACATATTGTGTGACAGTAGATGCTACTTTGAATGAGTGTCACACTGGAATGGTGTGACATTAAGTGTATTTTAAATGATGATTTGGAAGCGCGGCGTACAGTATTAAAAAACCACCTCTACATGCCACATCACATAATATGTGTGACTATATAAATTAACGTGGCGTAAGTGTCCAAAAATTACCTTGGCAGTCAACGTGTTAAATAGGTAATAATTAATTCAACATTTAAACATCGACTTTAAGGTATCAAGGTAGCCTGGCTCACCTGCAGATGTCCCCCCCGGGCCGCATGCACCAAGGCACAGCGCCCCGCGGTGTCAGTGCGGCCTAGCGACGCGCCCGCCGCTACCAGCGTCCTCACAGCGTCCATGTGGCCCCTACTAGCGGCCAAAGAGAGCGGGGTGCGGCCCTGGCTGTTTGTTAGATCGATCTGAGCGTGGAATTCCAGCAGAAGGGCGATCATTTCCGAGTTGCCCTCGTAGGCGAAGAGGCAGAGAGCAGGGGCGGCTCCCAGGAACTCTGTGATGTGGTCTGGGTCCGCGCCTGATAGCAAGAGCAGGCGGGAGACCTGAGGAGGAATATGAGAGGGTGGGGTGAGTGTTACAATTTTTTGTACTGACGAACTTTATTTATTTATTTAGAAACTCTTTATTAGCAGAACATATTATATACAGACAAACAATGGTAAAAATTAAATATAAAATTGACAGTATTATTAATATAAACAAGAAAAAAAAAAAAAAAATATATACATATGTCCTAACTAAAGGGCGGGGTTATTGCCTATGGCAATCTCTTCCACCCAACCCTTTGAACTATTTTACCATGTTACTTAAATGTTTTAGGAAGGATTATGAGAGTGAATGTAGTTTCTGGAACGGGGGTCAGGTACATAACGCATTCTGATTGGTTAATGTGAACAAAATAACTATTCAGAGTGCGTTGTGTGACGGTTAAAAGAGAGATTTGGGGATTTTGATAGTTAGAGTGGTTTGTGAAACGAGGCCAGGTAATCATGTCTTTCATGATTTCAATGCATAGGAACAGTTCACACGTAGAGTGAATGTAGTGTCGTACTCACCTTGACATTGGGCGTGATAGGAACAGTTCACACGTAGAGTGAATGTAGTGTGGTACTCACCTTGACATTGGGCGTGATAGGAACAGTTCACACGTAGAGTGAATGTAGTGTGGTACTCACCTTGACATTGGGCGTGATAGGAACAGTTCACACGTAGAGTGAATGTAGTGTGGTACTCACCTTGACATTGGGCGTGATAGGAACAGTTCACACGTAGAGTGAATGTAGTGGCGTACTCACCTTGATATTGGGCGTGACAGGCACAGTTCACACGGAGAGTAAATGCAGTGTCGTACTCACCTTGACATTGGGCGTGATAGGAACAGTTCACACGTAGAGTGAATGTAGTAAAATAAAACAGAAATCTCACTTTTCTGTTTATACTGATTAACATAGAGACGTTAGTTGATGGCATGGATATTCAGAACTATTACCTGCTGATGACAGCAAAAAAGCTCGAAACAGCAGTCCAGGTATGTTCTGATATTCATGAACATTGTACATCTAATACAACTTCTCACTTTTCTGTTTATACTGATTAAAATAGAGACGTTAGTTGATGGCATGGATATTCAGAACTATTACCTGCTGATGAGAGCAAAAAAGCTCGAAACAGCTGTCCAGGTATGTTCTGATATTCATGAACATTGTACATCTAATACAACTTCTCACTTTTCTGTTCATACTGAGTGGCGTACTCACCTTGACATTGGGCGTGTACACATTCCGCAGGGAGCACAGGGCTTGCGCAGGGCTCTGACACACGGAGGACACCCAGTGGGCCTGCAGGTCCCGGCTGGAGTACTTGACCAGGGTCATGTTCTTGTAGACGTGGGCCTTGAGGATGTGATGGCCGAGCTCTAGACTCCTGTCTGGGTCCAGGGGCGCCTGTAGGCGGGACAGGCGGAATGCTATGCCTGCGTGGCCGGCCCTGGAAGGGAAATACATAATAATAATAATATCACCTTATTTATACGCCTTATTTATGATAAGGACTATTAATCAGTCAGTATCAGTATCAGTATATAAAGAAAAGTGAGTTTGTGTGTGTACCACTATTCCAGAGTTAAAGTACCATTATTCCAGCAGTAAGCCCAAGGCATATTATTATGTGGTAAAAATCCCAAATGGGAAGATAACTTGTCATGTCCCGGCTGGGTTTCGAACCCACGACATCTGGAACCTGTGGATTCACAGAGTACCGCCTTTACCACTGAGCTACCGGGACAGATTCATAGGTGAATTGTTAAATACAATACTCTGTTTATAATGCAAAAATGAGACTTAAGAGTCCCTTTAATCTTACAGTCTACTTTGTGAGTTTTTCTCAATTCTTGGTTAAAGTATTTTGGTGGCTCCAAAATAAATAATGAGTATTGTAGCATCAACTTGGGTCCCCAGTCTTTTTTACAATAGATCTTTTCAGTTTTTTTAGCCATTGTTTAGCTTCTTTACACATCGGCCCTATTGTTTCGATAGCTTGTTGAACTAATTTTTAATTTTAGTTATCTTCTGATAAAAAGAAATTGCCGTTCCTTTTTCAATTCTTACCTGAGATCACAGAGAAACTTGTTGCTTTCGCCCTCCTCGCGACGGATCAGCCATTCCTGAAGGAGGGATGGAAGAACATGTACGTGTTGTCCATTCTCTTCACCAGGAGTCCTGACAGGAGCTGAAAACAGGATCACACACAATGCTGTACTGTCTGTAGTGTCCGTCCTCATATATTATTAATCTATCTTAAATTTTAATAATTATGTATTCAATATTGAAAAATGTAATCTCTATAATTATATATATTGATAAAAAAATTAGCACCATATTTTATCTTCGGTCACTCAGTTAAAAAAGTAATCGGTCAATCCACCAGAGTTTAAACTCAAGTCTTTAGAAGTGGAATATTGACCGGCTCATGAGATCAAATTATGTACAAACATATTTATTTTCCATGATACCTATCTAATTGAAGAACCTCCTTGTTTCTGTTGATTATGCAATATGCAGTTTTTTCTGGGATATTGTAATTTCTTCACTTCTGTTTACTTTCAATAATAATAGATTTAGGGCCGAATTAATAGACAACATCAATAACTTAAGTCGTTGGTAAGTGTCGATTTTCCCTATCTTACACAGTACGCAATCCGTGACTTAGCGCCACAGAGGTATTACAAAAACGTCTATTCATTCCGCCCTTAGTTACTTACTTTGAATCGCTGCAAGAATTCGTCCCAGGACAGGAAGCAGTCAGTATAGAGGGCGTTGACTGAGTAGTAGATCTCCAGGAGAGTGAGAGGGTACAGGGCAGCCAGGCAGACGCTCAGGATGGCTGACACCTGGAATGCGGACCATGGAAAAGTTGTAAATAAAAATATGTTCAAGAATCCAAATTAATTATATTTCTCTAACAGCGATACTTTGTCAAGTAGGTTCATAACTAATAAATGAAAATTATTTGCTTTTATTTTACAGTTTTGGAGTGATATCAATGGATATCTTCTCCTTCAAGTCATGTGCAAATCATCATATTTACTTGTTACAATTATTGTATTTCCACTATGTTGTAGATTGTAAATAAAATTAACAATTTAAAAAAAAAAAAATACAGTTATATAAACTTTCCTCATTATTATTAAGAAACTATTTGTTCAATGATTTTCACTCTATAACCCGTAGTCACCGTGGCCGAGTGAGTTAGCGCAATAGGCTTACACGCACGGTGACCTGGGTTCGATCCCCAGCGGCGCAGAAATTTTTCGACTCTGTGTTTGGATCACTCATATTAACACGTATGAGACGGCGTTCCCACCGGTGGGTCGCGATTTTTTTTCAGTTTCCCTTGTAACGTGACCCACCAGTGGGCACAGATAATGCTATAAATAATATAATTTTGTACTCGCCTGTCCCAATTTTTTTTTGTTGTTGTTGTTGTCATATTTGGAACACATACCCTAATTTGAAGCCATCCCAGCGTACAAACTATTGAAAGTAGGACCCGTCTCATACGTGTTAAGGCAAAAATAAGATATGGATATTTAAAAAAAGTCCTATAATTCTGCGCTCACCGTCTGGAAGGAGGCGAGGGTGGGGAAGCGCAGGTTGAATGTGAGCAGGTAGATCTGGGCCAGCGTGACAGGCAGGACCTTGAAGCTGGCGGACTTGGCCACTAGCGAGCCCCGCTCTATCAGGTCCAGGGTGAGCTTGACGAAGAGGAAGCAGCCGCGGGCCAAGCCCTGCAGGTGGCTGGTGAAGCGCGTCTGGCCCGCGGCGGAGGGCACCACGCTCGCCTGCATGCGGGGGGACGCGTGCAGGCGGTAGGAGATGTAGTCCGTGAGGTCCTTGGCTATGTGCTCCGAGGCGGAGCTGTACACGTCGAGGCTGGAACCAAGTGAAGTGTGTAGGTGTCAAGTTAGAAGTGTGTAAGTGTTAAGTTTTTTTTTTTTTTTTTTTTTTTTTTGCCGATCGAATAATACTCTTTCGGTGGGGACTTCCCCCGAAAGATCACTCGCGATGGTGTTTGAGCCATCGCTGAGCTCGGATGAATTGAGAAAACACCCCGGAACTACCAGGGGCATGACTTCAGGGAAGTGTTAAGATAGAAGTGTGTAAGTGTTAAGTTAGAAGTGTGTAAGTATCAAGTTAGAAGTGTGTAAGTGTCAAGTTAGAAGAGTGTAAGTGTTAAGTTAGAAGTGTGTAGGTGTCAAGTTAGAAGTGTGTAAGTGTTAAGTTAGAAGTGTGTAAGTGTTAAGTTAGAAGTGTGTAAGTGTCAAGTTAGGAAAACCAGCGACAAAAGGTACAATCAAAATAATTTCAAAATGAGAACACGTGGCTTTTTTGTTTTACTTTTAAAAAATCCAAGTGTTTACATCTTCAAATTAGTTCTCTTGTTATTTGTTATACCAACAGTTGTGTTAAGCTGTATGTGTAAGTTCTTTCTGAGATCTTGAATAATTTCATTGTTATAAAAAATATTTTTTCCATGTCTCATATAAATGATAGTAAGAATTCACTACTATCTTTGTTAAATTATAGTAAAATTATCATATTTGCTTTGATCGTGATGTAACAAACTCGACTACTTGAGACTCGAACCACCGACCTTCAGGTTACGAAGTAGGCGTACTTATCCATCGAGCTACAATCTTTGTTAAATATAGGTACATATTTCGAAGAAGAAAAAAAAGGTAACACATACAGATGTATGGTTTTCCTGTTGGAATCATTAATTCATCCATTCATCTCACCTCAACTTGTGTAAAGGCATCGAGGGCAGGACAGTCTCCAGATGTGTTCGCACAGTGGCTACGATCTTGAGCCACGAGGGAAAGCTATGTGCATGCTTGGCAAGGAAGGAAGCAATGGTGTCCCCATGGTCGGGGCGATGGTACTCTGCTTCCCCAAGCGCGTCGACTAGCAGTATGGCAGGCTGGGAGGGGGTGATCTTGCCCAGGCGACGTAGCGTCGCCAGTGGTTCAAGCAGGCCCCGTGTGAAAGCGGCGTCGGGGTCTGCGATACACTCCCGTAGTGTGACAGCGTCCTGAAGGGAGAAATTGGACCTTGATTTTATTGTTTCTATTTGTTGTGAATTCTGATTTTAGCTTGTATAAATTCAATAGACAACACAAAAAAGCTGTCTTACCGTGCAGAAGACCGTTACTTAAGTTAGACTATTTTTTTTTTTTTAATACATGACAAGTAAAATGGTTCAAATATATATAACAATGACAGTTTACATAATTCATAATATTTTTAACTGAACTTATGCTAGTTTCTTTTGGCTGTCGTCAGCCCACACTAAGGGCCACACCTATGAAGTATGGTCCTTGTGTCGTGGGGTGCAGCCTTGTTTTAGTTTCTGTGTTAATTATTATTACTATCCTTTACATTTCTATTTCTTTTTGTTGAAACAATATTATAAGTTATTTTTAAAGTTATATTATATTAAAACAATATTATAAGTTATAACCTATAGTTTGTATGCAAGTTTTTTTTATTTATTTAACACATTAAGGGTTATCAGGTCTGCTCTCAAATAGACAACACCTCTCTTCTCAACATACCAGAATTCAAATCATGGATAAAATCTCAGGAAGAGATAGGTGCCATAGTTTACATATTTTTGACGCGGGATGAAAGTATCCCATTAGATATCAGTACATCACCTAGTAAAAAAAAAAAAAAAAAAAAAAAAAAAATCTCGACATACCTGCACATGAGCCTCGTTGAGCAGGTACTCTCTGTAGGCCGCTAGCTGCGGCGCCTGACACAGCTGGGCCACTAGGGAGTGAATGAAGTCTGCCACGCAGCAGGTGGTGTTGTTGTCGGCCTGGCAGAAGTGGTAGGCGACCACTTGGCTGGCTAGCTGGCAGAGCTTCTCACTGGCGGGAGGGGGGGAGGGGTGGTGCAGGTTGGGGGAGGAGGCGTTTAAGCTAGGTCGGTCCTTGCCGCTAGGAGTGAGGCTTTCTGTGGAGGAAGAGATTTAGGGCGGAATTAATAGACGTTTTTGTAATACCTCTGTGGCGCTAAGTCACGGATTGCGTACTGTGAAAGATAGGGAAAATCGACACTTACCAACGACTTAAGTTATTGATGTTGTCTATTAATTCCGCCCTTAATAAGGTGATTCAAAGTTTTGTTTTTTTTAATCAGCAAATTTCGATTTCATAAAATTTAATAGTAGAAGATCTTTTTGGGGTCGTAGTGTTACACTGAGATCCCACTAAGTGCAACATTTTGTTGGGAAACGAATCAAACACAGGGAAAGAAGCTGTAGATGCCTCCCGAATACGCTCCCAAATCTGCCAACCATCTACAATCTTATTTTATTTCACAAGAAAAAAAAAGAAGAAAAAAAAAATCTGCCCACGTTTAAATTTTAACCGTCCAAAATTTCAATTTTTGTTTGATTTCTCATTTCTTTTTCTTGCTGATAGGGGGAGGTTTGAAACCCCTCATCCCCTCTCACCTACACTGCGCGCCGCACCGGTGCGTCATACTGAAATTTATTATTCTGCTCACACAATTTTTTTTTTATTATAAGTTTCCATGTATTTATATTTTACAATAACATCTTCAACAAACAATGAGGGTATCTTCTTCTTCTTCTTCTTCTTTTACTCTGTCTTATCCCGCTTAAGCAGGGTCGACGTTGTTCAACCTCATGGTTGAGGTTGATTGGTTTTGGCACATTTTTTACGGCTGGATGCCCTTCCTAACGCCAACGATTCTATTTGATCCTGGATAGGACGGGGGTTTTACCCTCCATTCGCTGGGAATCGTACCAGTTATCCACATTAACCTCACCCAGCCTGGGTAGGGCCGGAAATGACAGCCTCACGTGTTTGGATGGAACAGAATTTTCTTCGAAAAGTCTGCCCCAGCCGGGAGTTGAACTCGGGAACTCTGGACAACGGGCAGTAGTCACAATCATTACGCCACGGAGGCTGTTACGCCACGGAGGCTGTTACGCCACGGAGGCTGAAAAAGATAAAAAAAATCTTGTGCTGAAGGTGGGGAAAAAATTACCTTGACTATGTGAGGCCTCTTTCCTGCGGCGACCGAAGCAACTCAGCTCCACCAGCTGCAGGATGAAGGCTGTCTTGCCCGTCCCGGGGAGTCCCGTGATGAGGGCGCCGGGTATGGGAGACTTGAGGGCGCCCTCCAGCTCCCTGACCAGCCACTCCCGGCCCAGGAACACAGGGTCAGGCTCCTGTAGGGGCACCTGAGGGAATAGACAAGTTTATACATGTCTAGTCTTAGGACGGAATTCATAGACAACATCAATAACTTAAGTCGTTGGTAAGTGTCGGTTTTCCCTATCTTACACAGTACGCAATCCGTGACTTAGCGCCACAGAAGTATTACAAAAATGTCTATTAATTCCGCCCTTAGACTCGTATACAGAGACGATTTTGTAATCCCTATAGGGTTCACTAGGGTGGTCTCGAGCTTGCTATAGGTAATACTTCGACCTTGACAATTATTTATTAAAGAAAACATCTGATTGCACATGCGCACAGACGCTTTAAACAAACGTCTCTGAATAACAAAATCAGCTGAAGGGACAAATGACCCAGGCATCCTTACAGTGAGGACTCTGCATACAACCCATAGTGTTTCAACAATGTTGTTGTTATTATATTTCTGTTGATGAGAACTAATCAAACTCACTTTACTATTTTTTGCTTACCTGGGGACTTGAACCACCGGGTTACAAGTCCGCCGCCTTATCGATGAAGCTACTGAGGTCGGTATGTTTGAACAATGTACTTTTAGCATTAATAGATGTTCATTACTTTATTATAATTTTTCTATTTAAATGGACGAAAAAAAAATGCTTGATCAAGCACAGGCGTATTTTTGGTGAAATGTTTTGGTTTCAGAACCCGAACACTTTCTCAGGATAGTTTATAGTTATTGAAACATACCTAAAAGAAGAGGTGTTTGAGCATGTTTCTAGTCATAGTGTTAAAACAATGTTGTTGTTATTATATTTGTGTTAATCAGAACTAATCAAACTCACTTCACTATTTTTGCTTGACTGGGGATTTGAACCAGCCGGTTACAAGTCCGCCGCCTTATCGATGAAGCTACTGAGGTCGGTGTGTTTGAACAATGTACTTTTAGCATTGACAGATGTTTATATTACTTTATTATAATTTTTCTATTTAAACGGACGAAAAAAAATGCTTTACAGGTATCAAACACAGACGTATTTTTTGGAGAAATGTTTTGGTTTCAGAACCCGGACACTTCCTTAGGATAATTTATAGTTATTGAAACTTACCTCAAAGAAGAGGGGTTTGAGCATGAGCTGCTGGGATGCTGTGAGCTGATTACTAGAGGATTGGGCGGACTGCCTGTACTGCGCGAATCTCACTGCAACAATTTCAAATGGCACATTGGAAATTAACATATCTGACGGCTACAGTCATGAATAAACACGGAAATTGGAAATTATACCAGAAGACAGAAGTATTAAAAAGTGAGGGTGAAATAGTTTACGCCAATCCAGGAGTCTGGATGTTCTGTACAAAATATCAGTCCCAAATTGGAAACAAACGTGTAGCACAGTAGCCTACAGGTTAAGAAATGGGAAAGCTAATCCATCTGGAATGGCAGTGCAGAAATAAAATGCGTAGGTACGTATGCTAATGACACTTGGTCAGGCGTAATTGAATTATTTTCTCAATAAAAATAAATAGATAAATAGTGGCCGGCTGGCTGGCAGACTCTTTTCTTAGGAAGTTATATAGGTACTTGCATGGCTATTCTAAAGAGTTTATTATAAAAAGAAAAAATTGAAGACCCCTCCAATCCCTCCATCCTATCTTTTTGTCTCCTCAAAATTGAGATTAACTTTCATGTATGTAGGTGTATTTTCAGTTCTCATTTCCACGCACCTTTAGGGTCGATGGGGCCCTTGACAGTCCCGGCCCTGGCGGATCTCCTCAGAGGTGTTCTTCTGGTCTTGAACAGGCTCAGCTCTTCTATCTGACCCGGCTGGCTCGCTACAGGGACACACACAAACACAGGGCGGCACACGTTAACACAACACGAGAGGTTAAATTTAAACACCATGCATAAAGTTAGATTCTAGGTATAGTAATAATAATAATATCGCCTTATTTATTGTAGATTTTTAATTCAATTCAATTCAATATATTTATTGTGTTGTTAAACATACATTATACACAATTTACAAAACATAAGATTAATTACTTAAAAACTAGCATTTATACTTATTTATACTGCCCGATTAAGACTAAAGTCCCATTATTCCAGCAGTAAGCCCAAGACATATTATTATATGTCTTAGTTGTATATTTATTTATATAGTAGTGTTTTATTTAGACTGTCGGCTCGAGATCTGGAGTCCCATTACGCTAACGGTTTATGTAGTGAATAACCAAAATAACTCAACTTTCGTTGAGTGATTACAAAAATCCGACCACTGCACTTGTCATTTCTTCCATATATATGTTGATGTATTTCCATGCACCTGTATTATGTTTCTATGTAAATCCTGTAATATGTTGTATCACCTGTATAATGTTGTATGTTTCTATGTAAATCGGGCTTGTCCCGATATATACAATATCACAATTAAGGTGCATGGAAATACATAGAGTTTAATAGAAACATGGCCAGTGGTCGGAGTTTCAAGTCAGTGCAGTAAGACTAGAATGAGTACCTAATAATTGTGCAACATCAGCTAATTCTATGCGTGACTTTGAAGTCTGATTACGTCATGAAAATAACAAGTTCTGTGAGCACTAAGCATCAGGAGTCAGTTAGGACCCGGGTTAGAAATACTCACTACTTACATCAAAATACAAACTGACACAACAAAACTCTATTTTAAGCAAATATTAGAAATTACTTGCTACAAAACATAAACAAACAGTAGTTTAATTTTCTTACATGACATTATCTGAGACCTGTAATATTTTCAAGTGACCTAGATTTATTTTTCGAAATAATCTTAACTGATGATGGGTATTTTTAATATTTTCCAACATTGTCTAGTATCTAGTACCTCCTAATATATTTACTATTTTTTTGCACTGTAAACATGCCATAATACAGTATAGCCGAAGCGTGTAGTAAACCGTACAACACGAGGTCCATAGCCAGGTTCATTAACATGACACTTTGTTACCTTAAGACACTTTGTTACATATTTTACAAGTAGCTACCTACCTAGGAAACTGTTCTACATCTACAATTAAGTGAGCTAACTAGGCGCACTCAAGTAATTTATTCCAGTTTAATTACAGCAATTAAAATGGTGTCAAGATTTAATTACTACCTATTGGGCCTCTGACAATTTGTTAGCTCCAAGCATGTGTAGTAAGTACTGGAGTAATTAGCCAACCTATAGATAATTGGCACAAGTTGTTCACTTCTCACTTTGGAGAGATATATTTTGTGTTCCACTGTTATTCCAGTTTACTATTTTCTATTTTGGTTAGGTAACAGCTATCAAACAACTCACGAATTTTTCTTGCTAGCATACCTGTATCAAACAATTCAGTCCATTTATATAGGACCTATTAATATAGATATTAATACAAACATAGTAGGTACAAAATACTATGAATGGGTTGCAAAATACCAACTAGGTATTATTGGTAGGTACCTAACTAGGTATTATTTAAACTTTTTCTAATATCATTTGACATTATTATTGAATATTTTATTTATTTATTTGAAAAGGTATAATTAACATGTTGGTACACTATTACAAATTACACCTTATTGTACAAAATCTTAAAAAAATAGATATTATAATAAAATAATTAGAAAACTAACTACTTATTAGAACAATAAAACAAAACTTAAAGGTTATTGAATTAAAAAAACATGGAAGTGTTCCCATGTTTTTAGTGTATAAAAAATAGGTTATTAAATCTTTCACCCAAAGGGTTGGGTGAAAGAGATTGCCACAGGCAATAACCCCGCCCTTTAGGTAGGACATTAGTGTTATTTCTTTTTACTTATTTATTTTGTCATTTGTTTGTGTTTTCTTAATTTTATACTATTAACATTGTACTCTGTCCTCCTAATAAAGCATCTATACTTATAAAAGAGAGTTTCACTCACTGACTGACTGACTGACTGACTGACTGACTGACTCACTGATTCATCACTGTTTCTCCGAATTGGAAAGTCCTAGGAAGCTGAAATTTGGTGGGTAGCTTTTTCTTACAGTCTAGATGTGCAATAAGACGGGATTTTTTGAAATTCCCACTACAACACCTGCCATTGGCGAAAAAGGACTTTTTACTTTCACCACTATTTCTCCGCCTTGATAAATCCGAGAAAGTTCAAATTTGGTAGGTAGCTTAGTCTTATAGTTTAAATGTGCGATTAGACGGGATTTTTCAAAATTCCCACTACAAACACCTCTCATTAGCGAAAAAGGATTTTTTTGTTTTCACCGCTATTTCTCCGCATAGATAAATCCGAGAAAGTTCAAATTTGGTAGGTAGCTTGGTCTTATGGTTTAGATGTGCGATTAGACGGGATTTTTTGAAATTCCCACTACAACACCTCTCATTAGCGAAAAAGGACTTTTTACTTTCACCGCTATTTCTCCGCATTGATAAATCCGAGAAAGTTCAAAATCAGTAGGTAGCTTTGTCTTATAGTTTAAATGTGCAATTAGACGGGATTTTTCGAAACTCCCACTATAACACCTCTCATTAGCGAAAAAGGACTTTTTACTTTCACCGCTATTTCTCCGCATTGATAAATCCGAGAAAGTTCAAATTTGGTAGGTAGCTTTGTCTTACAGTCTAGATGTGCAATAAGACGGGATTTTTCGAAATTCCCACTACAACACCTGCCATTGGCGAAAAAGGACTTTTTACTTTCACCGCTATTTCTCCGTCTTGATAAATCCGAGAAAGTTCAAATTTGGTAGGTAGCTTAGTCTTATAGTTTAAATGTGCGATTAGACGGGATTTTTCAAAATTCCCACTACAACACCTCTCATTAGCGAAAAAGGATTTTTTGTTTTCACCGCTATTTCTCCGCATAGATAAATCCGAGAAAGTTCAAATTTGGTAGGTAGCTTGGTCTTATAGTTTAGATGTGCGATTAGACGGGATTTTTTGAAATTCCCACTACAACACCTCTCATTAGCGAAAAAGGACTTTTTACTTTCACCGCTATTTCTCCGCATTGATAAATCCGAGAAAGTTCAAAATCAGTAGGTAGCTTTGTCTTATAGTTTAAATGTGCAATTAGACGGGATTTTTCGAAACTCCCACTATAACACCTCTCATTAGCGAAAAAGTATTTTTTGTTTTCACCGCTATTTCTCCGCATTGATAAATCCGAGAAAGTTCAAATTTGGTAGGTAGCTTTGTCTTACAGTCTAGATGTGCAATAAGACGGGATTTTTCGAAATTCCCACTACAACACCTGCCATTGGCGAAAAAGGACTTTTTACTTTCACCGCTATTTCTCCGTCTTGATAAATCCGAGAAAGTTCAAATTTGGTAGGTAGCTTAGTCTTATAGTTTAAATGTGCGATTAGACGGGATTTTTCAAAATTCCCACTACAACACCTCTCATTAGCGAAAAAGGATTTTTTGTTTTCACCGCTATTTCTCCGCATAGATATATCCGAGAAAATTCAAATTTGGTAGGTAGCTTAGTCTTATAGTTTAGATGTACAATTAGACGGGATTTTTCGAAACTCTCACTACAACACCTCTCATTAGCGAAAAAGGATTTTTTGTTTTCACCGCTATTTCTCCGCATAGATAAATCCTAGAAAGTTCAAATTTGGTAGGTAGCTTGCTTGGTCTTATAGTTTAGATGTGCGATTAGACGGGATTTTTTGAAATTCCCACTACAACACCTTACATTAGCGAAAAAGGACTTTTTACTTTCACCGCTATTTTTCCGCATTGATAAATCCGAGAAAGTTCAAAATCGGTAGGTAGCTTTGTCTTATAGTTTAAATGTGCAATTAGACGGGATTTTTCGAAACTCCCACTATAACACCTCTCATTAGCGAAAAAGGATTTTTTGTTTTCACCGCTATTTCTCCGCATTGATAAATCCGAGATAGTTCAAATTTGGTAGGTAGCTTTGTCTTACAGTCTAGATGTGCAATACTACGGGATTTTTTGAAATTCCCACTACAACACCTGCCAATGGCGAAAAAAGATTTTTTGTTTTCACCGCTATTTCTCCGCATTGATAAATCAGAGAAAGTTCAAATTTGGTAGGTAGCTTAGTCTTATAGTTTAGATGTGCGATTTGACGGGATTTTTCGAAATTCCCACTAAAACACCTTTTATTAGGGAAAAAGGACTTTTTACTTTCACCGCTATTTCTCCGCATTGATAAATCCGAGAAAGTTCAAATTCGGTAGGTAGCTTTGTCTTATAGTTAAGATGTGCAATTTGACGGGATTTTCTGAAACTCCTACTACAACACCTATTATTAGCGAGAAAGGACTTTTTACTTTCACCGCTATTTCTCCGCATTGATAAATCCGAGAAAGTTCAAATTTGGTATTTATGTTTGTCTTATTGTCTGAATCTGCAAAATTGGGCTTTTCGAAACTCCCACTACAACATCTGCCATAGGCGAAAAAGGAAAATTTACTTCCACTACTTTTCTCCGCACTGGTAAGTTCGAAGAAGTCCAAATTTGGTATGTAGATTTTTACAGTCTAGATGTGCATTTGGATGGGATTTTTTTTAAACTCCCACTACAACACCTGCCTATTACTCCATATTGGTAAGCCCTAAAAAGTTCAAATTTGGTGTGTAGGTTCGTTTTACGGTCTAGATGAGAAATTAGACAGAATTTTTTTGAAATTCCCACTACAACAACTGCCTGTTACTCCGTATTGGTAAGTCCAAAAATGTTCAAATTTGGTGTGTAGGTTTTTTTTTACGCTCTACATTTTCAATTAGACGGACTTTAATACACTACGGTCATGCCTCAATACACTACGGTCATGCCTCAATACACTACGTTCATGCCTCAATACACTACGGTCATGCCTCAATACACTACGTTCATGCCTCAATACACTACAGCCATGCCTCAATACACTACGGTCATGCCTCAATACACTACGTTCATGCCTCAATACACTACGTTCATGCCACAATACACTACAGCCATGCCTCAATACACCACGGTCAGTCGGTCATGCCTCAATACAGAACGGTCATGCCTCAATACACTACGGCCATGCCTCAATACACTACGGTCATGCCTCAATACACTACGGCCATGCCTCGGCCCGCAAAGCGGGCGACAGCCCGCTAGTACCATAATAATAATAATGTAGGCAACTTACTGGTGACGGAGTGGCGACGGCTGATGGGGCTGGAGGAGCAGTTGCTGTGGGAGGACATGCTCATGAGGGAGGCCACTGACTCGGAGGAGGGCTGAGTCCTGTGCAGGTGCACGTCAGCCTCGGAGGAGCCTGCCAGAGTGGAGTAGAGTGAGTCATTGAGTATGGTAACAAACTGAGAGTAGGCAATAAACTGCCAGAGTAGAGGAAAGTGAGTCATTGAGTATGGTAACAAACTGAGAGTAGGCAATAAACTGCCAGCGTAGAGGAAAGTGAGTCATTGAGTATGGTAACAAACTGAGAGTAGGCAATAAACTGCCAGAGTAGAGGAAAGTGAGTCATTGAGTATGGTAACAAACTGAGAGTAGGCAATAAACTGCCAGAGTAAAGGAAAGTGAGTCATTGAGTATGGTAACAAACTGAGAGTAGGCAATAAACTGCCAGAGTAGAGGAAAGTGAGTCATTGAGTATGGTAACAAACTGAGAGTAGGCAATAAACTGCCAGAATAGAGGAAAGTGAGTCATTGAGTATGGTAACAAACTGAGAGTAGGCAATAAACTGCCAGAGTAGAGGAAAGTGAGTCATTGAGTATGGTAACAAACTGAGAGTAGGCAATAAACTGCCAGAGTAGAGGAAAGTGAGTCATTGAGTATGGTAACAAACTGAGAGTAGGCAATAAACTGCCAGAGTAGAGGAAAGTGAGTCATTGAGTATGGTAACAAACTGAGAGTAGGCAATAAACTGCCAGAGTAGAGGAAAGTGAGTCATTGAGTATGGTAACAAACTGAGAGTAGGCAATAAACTGCCAGAGTAAAGGAAAGTGAGTCATTGAGTATGGTAACAAACTGAGAGTAGGCAATAAACTGCCAGAGTAGAGGAAAGTGAGTCATTGAGTATGGTAACAAACTGAGAGTAGGCAATAAACTGCCAGAGTAGAGGAGAGTGAGTCATTGAGTATGGTAACAAACTGACGGTATGGTAACAAACTAGCAGTATGGTAACAAACTGCGAGTATGCTATTAAACTGACAGTATATTAACAAACCTACCAGAGTAGAGTAATAATAATAAGAATGATCTTTATTTTTTTTTATCTTTTGTAAATTCATTTTCGTCTTCCCATCCATGAAGTACTGGTGTACTTTTCGGGAAGTATTTCAAAAGTACTGGTGTACTTACTTACTCTACAATTACAGTAGAGTGAGTAATTGAGTATGGTAACAAACTGAGAGTATGGTAACAAACTCACAGTATGGTAACAAACTGACAGTATGGTAACAAACTCACAGTATGGTAACAAACTAGCATTATGGTTACAAACTGGCAGTGTGGTAACAAACTGACGGTATGGTAATAAACTGATAATGTGGTAATAAACTGACAACGATAACTAGCAGCTCAAAGGCAAACAAGTACCTGAAGCTTTCCTTCGCTATTCAATGAGGTAATTGAGGTAATGCCACATCTATTTCGGGTACCCTGCCTAGTGGAAAATTCTTGAAGGATTTTTTTTTTTACTATGGTCACTAAGGAAATGTTTTGAATCCGTTATTTTAAATATATTCTGTCGATTGAGTATACTTAGGTTCATAAAATATTAAGAAGGCATTGATTTTGATTACAAAGCGTCTAGCTAATTAATATGAATATATTTAAATTTATATTATTTTTGGGTAGCATAGTTCTTTTTCGTTCCCTTAGGTATAATAATTAAGGTTGTGTTCAGCATAGTTGCTTTTTCTAAACCTAAGTTCGTATTGTTCTTGAATGGCCATTCATGCTATTTATGTGAATCTTTTAAACTAAAATCTATAAATTGAAAATGTGCAAACTGAGCTTCAAATAAAAGAGGTTTTACAAATGCCCTTCTACACAGCAGCTACTCACCAGTGAGAGTGGACACAGGGCTGGTATTATTAGAGGCGAGGGTGTTGTGGCCCTGGTCCAGACTAGCCAGGGACGATATGGAGGCACAGGAGTCCCGGGTGTTCCTGTGGCTGCCTGCCCCCCGGACCCGGGCCTGTTGCGTCGGGCATTGTCCCCCAGCAGTAGTCCCAGGCGCATGTACAGGTCGTTCTGAGAGCTCTTCTTGGAAGGGGGCAGAGCCACCGGCTTGATGCAGCCACCTTCGTCATCTGTAAGTGAAAACAGACGGGGGAATGTTAATAATAATAATATAATATAATAACAATGCCCGGTAGACGGGTGTTTATTGACGGGTTTAGCCCTATTTACATTTTCAAATAAAATAACAGTTAAAATAAAAATTTACAAATATTACAAATTACTGAAATATAAAAAAAAAACACTGTGAAATATTTCGGTAGAAAAAAGAAAAGAAAGATAATTACAGACGTCATTCAAATGTTACACCATACGTCATTCAAACCAACTACTGTTCCTTGATACCTTATCTTTCAGGGCGATCATTCAATCCAACTACTGTTCCTTGATACCTTATCTTTCTGGGCGATTCTTAATTTCAAGGATATTTTTGAGATCACCAATAAAGGCATTCTATCCTGAAGTAATGTCCAGATATCAGTTCTAGGGCTTAAATTATATTTACCTGGAAAATGGGGATTTTCCCTAATTAAAACAACACCTGTGTGTTGAAAGCAATTTTTTATCTAAAAAAAGTATGAAGAATTTAATAAAGGTGATTTCATCTGACATTAGGCTACGCAATTCAAGAAGTAATTCTGTCATCATAGGGTAGAAAATCCTATGATCTTCTGCCGCATTCTTATTATTGCAAAGATAGGTATACATCAACTATACATAATAGGTAAGACGTTAAAAAATAGAATTATTCTTAATAATATTCTATAACATGCAAAAGTTCAAATTCAAACAGGGTGAATAAAATGATTAAAATATTCAAATGCTCACGCAAAAAAAGTCAAAGTCAACAAACTAAAATTCAAACATACATCAATTTATTAAATAAAAAGAAAATGAATTGTGGATAGAAGAAGTAATGGTGAGCTAACTACAAGCGGGCTAGTGTTTCAAAGTGAAAACAGGTAAAATGTCAAACTCGACAGAACAAATTAATTTAATTTTTTTTTAAAGAAACAAAAATTTAATAAAAAAGAAATCCTGAAAAAAAGTAATAAACCATACGTTTCTAAGAGCTAAATACATCGCCCATACGTACCTACCTAAAAAGAAGGTATAAAAAATCTGAATATAAAAAATCATCCAAAATACAGGTGTCCAAATGAAAGAAAGAAAAATCCAATCCAGATCGTGAAAACCAAACTCTTATAAACAAAACTAAAAGATCAAAATTGTGTCACTCGGAAAGTTGGGTCGTGCAGGGAAAATTGTGTCACTCGGAAAATTGTGTCACTCGGAAAATTGGGTCGTGCAGGGAAAGGGTTTCAACCTTGTGACTGAGAGAGCTGGTTGAGTCCAGCTAGCGAGGGTATACTGCCCAGGGACCAGAGGGACTTTATCTTCCCCAGCACTACTGAGGACCAACGCCTGTTGTCCGGCAGGATGGTGGAGCAGGCAGAACCAGTGGAGTAGGTCGACTGGGACAGTCTCTCCAGAGCTAGAAGTGGTGGAGGCAGGAATAACTAAGGGTTGTATGCAGAGTTCTCACCGTAGGGATGCCTGGGTCATTTGTCCCTTCAGCTGATTTTCTTTATTATTATTATTAAACATGTTGGATCCAGTTTTATTTACAATAAAGTAGGTACATAGAATATTTACATAGAAAGTGACGGCGTCATAGAGCGGCGCGAGAGAGAGAACTTATGCTTTCTTCTCGGTCTTCTTCGGCAAGAGAACTGCCTGGATGTTGGGCAGGACACCACCTTGGGCGATGGTTACATCTGTGCGCATGAGCATTCAGATGTTTCTTTAATAAATAACTGTCAAGGTCGAAGTATTCCCTATATAGCAAGCTCGGGACCACCCTACAGTGAACCCTATAGGGATTACTAAATCGTCTCTGCATACCAGCCTAACAGTCTAAAGTTAGACCTTTTCAGTCCCTCTACTACCTGTCGACTGTACTTTCAGCATTAGCCTTAGGTTCAGGTAAGGAGAGGCCTAACAAGATAATTGTACTATTATCCTCTCCTATAATATACTTACACATATAATTTAAGAAACCGATTTAATTCTATTCAGCGCTAGCATAATATGAAGAAATAATTGAAGCACATATGAAAACTTTCCAATTTCTACACGGTCTCTTGATCTTATCTAAACTTTATGAAAACGTATTGGAGCATGGAGGATAAATCAGCTTGTTAAGCATAATTCCTATAAGAATTAATTAGGTAAACGCATAAAGCTAGCTGCGAACTTAATAGCGGTAATTTCATCAGCACAATTTCATTATTCATTCAATACTTCCTGTTCATAATGAATAGCTTATAAAGTCCGATGTTTCTGCAAGTGGATATGATGTGCCTACGCAAAAATTATCAGCAATTTCTTTTCAAGTGTACCCACAATGGGTTGGTATGTGATACCGCATCGAGCATATTTATTGTACTCATGTAAATTAGCTATTCAGGGACGAGCTTATTGTAATAATTATGGTATCACCGACAGGATCCTAAGAAGCACAACACTAGGAAAAGGCATAAATTTTGTGGGCGCTAGTAAATTACCAGGTCTTTTAGGTCATTCAGGTGCCCTCAGTGATGTCATCAGAAGCACTCGTGGCGCCTCCTCATTACCCAGGCATAGTTAATTAGTTACTTATCGCTTATTGTCGGCAGTCAGGGTCGCCATATGGGGGAATGAAGTACCTCTTGAGTATCCAATACATACAATTACCAAATTCTGTGAGAATCCAACATTCATGGCAGTGATACATTTGACCAATTTTAATCTCTATACTGATGCAGAATTTTTGTAAATACTCTTCAATTTTTACAAAATTTGGTTTTAACCCGCATTATTTTTAACATGTCCAATAATCAATCTTGCGGTAGATTTGTTTCATAGTAATCTTAAGTCGTGCAAATGCTCTTGATAAAACAAGGAAGAGAATGCCGTTGGCATTAGCACCGCCCTTGATCAAGTTTTGTTTTCTTAATTTTAATATCTATGTATGTATTGTACATATTCTATGTCATTTGTAAATAAAACTTGATCCAACTTGTTTAATAAAACAGGAATTGTGCCCAATTTTTTTTAGTACGAGTATTTCTGTAAACCTGTTAATGTTAAATAATAGCCTACGAACGTCACATTCATTACCTCGCCCCTGTGTTTACAACTATCTTCTTATCGCCATACTCTATCTGCAGGTACATAAAGATCCCAGGTATCTAGCTAAGAGGTTAGAGCGATTATTTTGAAGGATTAGCTCACACTAAAGGAATTTATTTTGTTCAGAGCATGTAGAATATTGTGCACTGAGTACGGTGTGCATAATTTCTGAGCATCAATGTTGAAATGGGTGCTGATTACTCAGGGTGTAGTAGATCGAGGAAAAACTCAGCCAATGACGAAGGCTAAGTAAGTGCTTGATGTTCAATTTGTTACTAAAGCTTTTGAGGATCTCACGAGATCTGAAAAGTTCACTTCACATGTAAGATGTGTGCTACCAAATCTTGCATATCAAATTCTCTCCAACGTTGTAAATCACAAGATCGCTGTCCTCTGTATCCAATAACTCTAGAGTACTGTACAAATGTCCTGAGAGCAATTTTATTGTAGCTTCAAGTTTCACAACATATACCTAACTTATTCCTGAATTATGAACACGCATTTGGAATAACTAGATTCAACTATCTCATAAAAAAGTTTGATTTGAGGTCGAATCTGCGTATAGCTTGTGAATGAAACACCCCGAATAGTTTCAACCTTCCTATCTGCAAACACACCTATATTGGTGATTGGCTCTGTGTATGCTAATGCTAGTTATTACTTCTACTTTATACTTGAGTACTTGTTTTACTACTCTACATTATGTCACAAGTGGCGAAACTTGAAAAAATTGTGGGCGGAATTTTTTTTACTCATGAGAATTTAGTAGATAGTGTTTACATAATTATTCTCATTAGCAAAGACAATATCTTTAAAAGGCCTGAAACAAGTTTTCAACCTTATGGCTAAATTAATGAAAAAAAAAAATTCAAGACTACAAGTCCAAAAGATTTTTCAAATGTTCCTTCTGAATGGAATACAGATCAGATACTCAAAAATCATAATCATTCATTGTGCCCTGAACTTGTGAGCTTATAGCATAATCCCTTAACTCTTAACACCCACCCAGATAAAGGAACCTACGCCTCTGATAGTTATTGAGAGTAAGACTCTTATTTTCCTTATTATTCAGTCGTTTTTCTAAGCTTCCTCTGCAAAACGACGCTTTTCTTGATTTGACGAAGCTGATTGAAATGATATAATGAAATGAATATCGATAAAGATGCATCAGTCACGGATGATAACATGGTAGCTTTGAGAAACTGTGAACTTGCCCTTGAAAACTTTAGGTATAATAACTGAATACATGGTTATGATTATTCAAACCAGCTGCATTTGTTTGATCAAGATACAGAATCCGATATCTTGAGACCGGAGTTGAGATCCATAAAAAAACTTTTCAGGAGTCAATCAATATTAGCATTATCTTCTAGAGGATGCGCCATGTCGTGGCAGTCAAATGTCCTTCTTCATCGGTGAAATCTTTTAGAATTTGAAAGTATGAGGTCCCGCGAGGAACTCTTCTTACTCTCTTCCTGAAGTGGGATGAACGTTTTAATATTTTCAGTCTGAATAAACAAACTGACAGGAAAATGAAAAAACACGTAAAGGGTTGGCTTCTGAAGTCTAGATGAGATGAAACGAAACGTTTTCTTTAGGCTGATTTTCATGAAGAAGCTTTCTTCTCTTACCTGAGAGAGCAGTATCGGAAGAGACCCTAGAGTTGTTGCCTCTCAGACCGAACGGACTTCTTATTGATTTCGGACTGAGGAAGAATTTCCGCCTGTTCTGAGGAGGGGTGGGACAGCCTGAAACAGAAATGTCTAGCGTAAAACATACAAAGAAATGAAGCCTCCTAAATAGTGAAAGAGGCTACTGATTTCTATCAGTAACCTCTTTTACAATCTTTAATAAGAAATGGGCGAAGTCTATAGTTTATTATTCAATGATGACTAGCATAAAGTACGACTCTTCAACAGTGTTAGGGATAATTATAATAACAATGATAATAATATCGTCTTTATACTGTCCGATTAGGACTATTAAGTCCCATTATTCTAGCAGTAAGCCCAAGACGGATTATTATGTGGTAAAAATCAAAAATGGGAGGATAACTTTTCATGTCCCGGCTGTGTTACGAACCCGCGACCTCCGGGATAGGATAAAGCATGGGTAAATATGTACCTAGGTAGTAGTTCAAATAAATAATTTACCTATCATGAAAGGTTAAATTTAAAACTTGAAAATATTGGGTAATACCTACTAAACTGACATTGTAATTTGTATAATCGTACTTCGTAATTAATTGAAATTATAGGTAAATATTGTAAATAAACACTTGTACCTTTATTGTAACGTTATTTTTGTACCTACATTTGTGTGAATAAAATTACAACTTTAATTGTAAATTTGTGTACTAAAAAAATATCTCTAATACCTAGACCAAGTACAATAGAAATATTTAGATAACAAAAAAATCACTCTTTGACTCTAAATAATATATTCCACAATCTACACAAGCAAGAATATGAACCCTCGATCAGCATGCACTCGCAGGTTGTTCAATGAAGTCAGCATTCACTTACTCTGAGTCATCACGCTGGGCGGGGGCCCACACGAGTCAGCAGACGTCCTGGCGGGTCTCGGTAGTCTGCTGGGATCCTGCTGATCCTGACGCATCTGAAATTATTGAGACATTTCCAGTTAGAATAAATAAAACTTCCACGTAAAATATTCAAAACAGATTTACGTTAATATACCAGTTTTAGTCTCTTAGGCAACGTCCAGCAAGGAGAGGAAATGGTTTGATAACCGTGTTCGGACTTTTCAGGTTCAACCCGTTCTCGTTTTTAGGATTTCAAGTCTTCAAAATAACTATAGTTGACTGATGACTCAAATTCCAATAAAAAAATAAAGTCTTCGAAGAATGTCTCCGGTTGGTTTGATGTCTTGAGATATTCTCACCAGATTTGAGTTGACACTCCAATGGATAATGATCATTGCTACCATGAACTTCAGGGAAAATCGTCCCTATTTAAGTATACATCTCAGGATAGGATGATATATGATGTTTCACAGGTAAGGGGTACCTGCACCTAATCCTTCTATCCCTGATACGTTCTCTAATGATTCATAGCCCGCCACCTGTCAGTTTAGTATGATTGAATAGATCAGACACCCTTGACATTGTGATATAGAGATAGTCACTACCTAGCGGCACGGTCTAGGCCGTCTAGGGTAATCTAAGATCCGCCTATTAACACGCTCTGGTGAGCTATGATGAAAACACTACTAATTTGAGAAAAGAAAACTGCCCAAAGATGATGGAATTGATTTAGTTTAGTACAATATTAACATGAAAAAAGATAATCTTTCTCTTTAATGTCATCGACATGTTTCCATCAACAATTACAACATTTGAAATGAACTATCCTCTTCGAGACATGTTTCAGTTTCATGCCTATAAAAGAAACAAAAAAGTTTAAAAATCAATATTCTATCAAATAAATTATGCCCAAACTAGGGTATCTGTGTTCTCACTACAAGTTTGCTATCTTTCAAGATTCTAATGTGTTTTTAATCTGATACTTGAATCATCCCAGCAGCATATAATCGATCGCCTGATATTATCCTAATCAATGCAATCTATAGATGTCGGTAATTGAATACAAGTAGTAGCCATTGCTTCTGGCTCGTTACATTGATTAGCCAGATGACTTGATAGCTGCCCAGATTGATTACCTGTAATGAAATCTGAGCTAATTGCTAAACATAGCGCGTTCTATGCGCAGACAGGGTGTCTAGTGAGTTCACGCATTGATCTGTCTGCTGATGGGCAATATTTCAAACAGTATCTTAAGACTCATTAGAACTAGACGTTGTGGTTAGGTTGGAAGTCAAGAAAGTATCTCGTAGTTTCATCTCACTCAAAAATTATTCTTAATCTTTGACACGAAAAAGCTAGGAAACTGGAATTACGCAATAAAATCTCATATGCTCATAATTTCATATACCTACTCGTAAAAGGCGACAGCTTTGTTGATTCCAAAAGGAACACCAGTCACTGGCGAAAGGCTATTGCGGGAACAAAGCGTCGGGTTTCAGCTAGGAGAATACACATCAGTATATCGCTACAGAAGGAGAAGTAATGATATACAAATCAAATCTATTTTTTTTTTTTACATTTAGCCCAATTTTCATCACAACAGTAAATTTATAATCATATATTTCCAAACATATACTCGTATCATTTTCAAACAACCATTGTTGTTTCAATTCAGTAATTTTACACCAATAGCAGTTTTTAAATTTCTAAGTTCCTAACATTTTGAGGACACTCTGTACATTACGTAATTACGTAAATGTCTTCAGAAGCTCCCCTATCCTTGAATATTTCCCTCCTTCCAGAGTAGATTAAGTTTCAAGGTGAACCCCATAGGGTTGTCAAACTGCCATCC
Source organism: Bactericera cockerelli (assembly GCA_024516035.1). Lineage (NCBI taxonomy): Eukaryota > Metazoa > Arthropoda > Insecta > Hemiptera > Triozidae > Bactericera > Bactericera cockerelli. The sequence goes on along the minus strand of CM044958.1, from coordinate 18,957,010 downwards.
TGTATGGGTCCTGTGGTTCTGTCAGAGTGTTCTGGTCAGCCACCACATTGATACTATGTTGTAAGGATTCTTACACATGGAGGAGGAATAAAATATAGGATGAGAAGGGCAACATACAGAGCAGAGCGAAAAAGGAAGAAATAAAAATGAAAGCGCTTTTGAGATTTGTTCATTTGTCTCTAAAACTTTCCGTTTAGGGTGATTCCTCTCATCGTTCAAAAGGTTGTATGAACACGACCCACCATATCTTCAGATGTGATCGGAAGTAAAATCATCTAAGCTTAGAAGTTATATTTTTAAGTGATACCTAATACCTTTTTATTATATGAACGGGAAGGTATATGCATGCTTTCCTCTGGCACCGAGTTCAGACCCCAAACGATCTACGGCAATGCCTCACTGTGTAGAGGTTATTAGAAAAAATTAATATAGGGCCATGCCTCAGGCCGTAGCTTACTTTCAATGTTTTCAATACGTACTCGATCCAGCCAAAAAGGAGGCGGAAGATTAACTTTTATACTTCAGGGATTTCCTTTATTTCTTGAAAGACGTGCATTGTTCTTTTCTCACTATCTGGGTACACCCATTGCAAGTCACTGGGATAGTATAACACTGAAACACTAGCGTCATGAAGTAACCTGGTAGATATAACAATTTAAGTCCATGAGTGCCTACAGTACCCTTGTAGGTACCTAAACACAAATCTTCTCGTGACGCTGGCTTTTCCCGGCCCCACTCAGGCTGGGTGAGGTCAATGTGAGTAGCAGGTTTGTGAGTTTCCTGCGAATGGAGGGTAAAACCCCCGTCGTGATATGACCATGGCAGTTGAAAGCGACGTTAAACCCCACTTAAAAAAAAAAAAAAAAAAAAAAAAAAAAAAAAAAAAAAAACACAAATCTACTCACTTCGATTTCACCATAAGTCATTTCACAACTCAAGGATTCAACTTTAGCGCGGGATTGTTTTATTGTGCACACTAAGTTGCATAATACTTATACAATGCACTGGCTCGTGTAAACAAAAATTATGCACCAAGTTGCATTCACACTCATGTAAATTTCGAAATTCGTTTTGATGACGAAAGAGAGCAGGGGAGATTGAATAAGGTAAATTCTGGTGAAACCACAACTACTAACTGTTGACATAATGAGACAACCTGGCTGACAGTCTAAATTGGCACTACTTATATATTTCTATGTCTTATGTTCTATGTCTACATAAAAACAATCGATTTACATTCACGATCGCGCTACTCAATTTGGCAATTCAGAGGTTATTATCCCCACACCACCAGTAGAGAACAGAAAAACAGGATCAAAGATAACATATTGGTCATATTGGAGAAAAAATCTCTACCTGGGAAATGATCCTGCGACCTGGAGATGGGATTCTGTGGCAGGTCCACAGGAACGCTATCCTCTTTACCTGGCTGACAGTTGTGTAAACGCACCTTTACTACTACATCAGTGTATTGCCTCACTGAGGTTTTCGTGACCAGAAAGTTGGAGTGACCTTCGTAAGGCTCAAGTGTTCGCACATTTGCATGTGTGTATTGTGTGCACAATGCGATTATCTCTTGTCACCCATGTGGTTGTGGCGCATTATTTATCGTTATGACACAGAGGCCTTGTCACCGTGCAACAGTGCAACACAGCCACCAGAGAGCTATTAGATAATGGCAAGACTCAGGCCTCAGCAGATAAGTGGCTCATGAATATGAATTGAACAACCGACACCTTTAAAGTTGAAAAATTATGTATGAGCTTGAATTAGGTTTATGTGTTGTTTTCTTATGTACGACGAATTGCAATTTGACTTTAGAATATCAAGGAAAATGATTGGGTCGAGAACGCCATGACACGCATGAAACGGAAAATATGTTTGCTACTTGGAGGATTCAAGACTCAAGATTGATTTAGGAGGATAATTGAAAAAAAAAAAACAAATGATATCTTATTATTTGAAAAAGAACTTTATTTGACCAGCAAGGTGAAGTGGAAAACCGAGAGGGATCGAAATACGTACATATAACAGTAATTTATCAAGTGCAGTTGGGTATCAGGTAAAATAAACCTAAGCCCTATTTTTCTTTCTAACCAAAGTCAACCAAACGGGAATAAAATGAACCAAACTGGAAGCAAGTCATTTTTCTTTTGGAAGAGGAAAAATGTCCACTTCCAAAGTTAACCAAAGTGGAAGTAGAAAATTCTTGCTTCAAGTTCTTTTATAGGTTAAGTCCATTGTTTATCTTTAAAAGTAACCAAACGCATTTTTCTTTTACGAATGACCTTGGAATAAAATGGAAATATTTGGAAGAAACCTAACCAGGAATTTTTTTTTGATTAGAAAGAAAAATACGACTCTAGTATCACCGGACGGCAAAACGTGAGTTCGGTTCGATGATTACCCCCACACTTTTCGTATGTACAAATCCGGTGCGGCTTAAAAAAGGTCATGTACGAATTCAGTGCGGCTTAAAAACTTCATGATAAACTTATAATTCATGAACGCTTCTATTGAGGTAGCACCCATACCCTAAATACAGTAGGCTAAGTCTAACGATCCGTGCCAAAGGGCGAAAAGTTGTGTATGTAATAAAAGATTAAACTACTTAATTGCTTTTACAAAGATCTACGTAATATTTGCGATTAATTAATAAAATTGGCCGCATGAAAAATATCTCGAGCCGAATCAAGATTCAAGAACCACCCCCATATTAAGTCATAAGGACTGAATAGTTCTCCCATATTGGACCGTTTTATAACTTTTTACATAATTACAGCGAGCATTTTTATCATTATGTCATTAATAAAAACATACGGGGAACTATAAACCACTGAGCAACTGACCTTCTGATCAAACCCCTGCATGTCCATAATAAATCCTGTCCAGTTTACAGGGTGGATGATTGAAAACACTATGACCTTTAATCACTACAATAGTTACACAGAAACTTTAGCCTTACAATAAACATTAGAAACAGGCGAGCCTCGAGATTGAATAACAAGAAATAGTTAATCAATAACAAAATACTTCGTTATGGTCAGAATGTTTGCTCGTCAACCATATTTGTAAATTTAATAACATTAATTTGATCCATTTTCTTTTATTGTGGCAATAAAATATAAAAAAAACACCTAGGTAATTTTGGTTTAATAATATGAAATCCATTCGAAACAGCTATCCCTAACCCCAAAAGAGAACTTTAGTGACATTAAAGGTTCTTGCTTACAAGAGGTAAAATCGGAAATACAAGTCACCCTGAACACAGAAAGTAAAACATAAATACTGTATAATTGGTAAGTTAACCAATAAGATACATAAATTATATATTGAATAGTGTCTACCAAATCGTAGTGTTTAAATGTTCAGGTTATAGGTATGTATGTACTACAATGTATGTAATGTACCTACACACTTGGTATTTCACCACAACATGTAGTGTATAAGGTCTGACTACTCCATTGATAAAAATAACACACTCATGATTTTATCAATGAACACCATGTGACTTCGAGCTGATTGGAATAAAAACATGATAAGAGTAGTTTTATGGAGTTTATCGTTGTAAAAAATGCTTTTAATTAATCCATCAATCATATTCGAGATTACCGCACAGACGTTAATCTTTATCTTGGCGTCTGCACCTAGAAAACTTGTTTTTATGATTGCTCTATTGGACTTTTATTTCCATTTTTGTGCAATTACCTAACAAATATTTTTTCACATGAGTATGTATGTATGTATGTACGAATTTCTTTGTGGTGAAGCACAAGGCCTCTTCACAATTTTTGTGGGTAGCGCAGCATTACTAAGAGCCTCCTTTACATTTCGAATTATTCTATTACATTAATTTCTTTTTACTCTGGTAATGCCGCCACAGGTCGTTACTCATACAAGTAACTACTCATTTTTCCTCACGAGGTATGAGTGGACCCCGAACATCCAAGTACAGAGCAGAAAAATTCCTGCCCCGCTGGGGATCGAACCCAGGTCACCGTGCGTGCAATGCCCAGCGCGCTAACTCACTCTGCCACGGTGACTACTAGTAGTTTTCGAAGAAATGAAAACTGGTGTTCATTTATATTTATCTATGCAATTTCTGCATACAGAAAATATTATCCGTTATTATATTTTAATATACCTAATATTATAAATAGATCAGGTGAGTTCTTAGTACATATTTATATATTTCATTACTTCACATCAAGCTTTCCTGATAGGTATTTCCCATTTCATTTCATTATTATTGATCTCAGTAAATGGTGGATGTGACAAAACTCCAATCTCAGTGGATGGTGGATGTGACAAAACTCCAATCCATGTACAGTAAACAGAGTTTCAACAAATAAATGTAGAGGAAGTTATAAATAACCGACATTTTTCAAGAATGATTGATCTCAGATCTGTGATCAGAGATCATACAAAGTATGCAGTAATTGTTACCGACTGTTGCAAAGACAAAGGCTAATCGGAGTATTAGCTAGAGATTAGTCCCATGCATAGGACTAATCGAGTAAATCAAGTTTTAAATTTAAGTGCTAGTTTCTCAAAGGTAAAATGTTATTTTGCTTTATATTACAAGCTCTCTGATTGGTTGATTCAAAAATAGACACAAAAAACTGGCTGCAAACGAGATTTTAGAATCAGCTGTTTTTATTTTGACTTTATTGATCAACATTAATGTACCAAAAATTTCATCAACTATGCAACGAAAATTCAAAATTTAAAGTTTGAGTAGCTTATTGATTTCACAAATATTAATTCATAGATGACTTTGTAACAGCGTCTTTGTATAAGTATGATCAGACCTACCATAAGAATGGCTAGATATGAAACAAGATCACAGCAGGTTATAATTACCTTATGAATTTAGTTCGATATTTTTTTCAACGAATAAAATACTACAGATATGAAGATTGAAGATAGACCTACTCAAAGAGTTTATGATAAATGAACGATGAAAATAAATCATCAGACGAAATGTCAGATCTAAATCAATACGAGATATCACAATATGAGATTTATTAACCAGTCTTATCTCATCATCCAATATGTACATCAATCATTTCAATCAATCGTTAAAAAGACCTGTACCTGTAAAAATTTTAAATTTTCTATTCTATTGATCATCAATTAGGATGTACAAAAATACCTATCAATTATCAATATCCTTATATGAATTTTATTTCTGTGAGCAGGATTTATAATATTTGAATAATTTCTTATTGCATTCAGTTTTTTATGACTTTCATTGTTACTTGGATGATAATGCATGAGTGTAGGTACTACAACACTAACAGTTATTAATATTCATTGAAGATTTTTCAAAAAGGTATCTTCAGTATGCACTTGCACCTGGGGAGTCTAAATTCTGATTCAGAACATGTCAGTTCAGGGCCGTATCCAGGATTTTCGTCAGGGGGGGGCCCAAATAGTATAATAATAATATTACTAGCGGGTTACACCCGCCGCGGCAGGTGTAAGCGGCGCGCCGCTTCGCCAGCCCATCAGACACACACACACACACACACACACACACACATACACGCACACACACACACACACACACAAACCACACACACCACACATACACACACATACCACACCCACATACACACACTCACAAATGGAGAGAGAATGTGTCAAAAAACTTGAATATTTTATCTTTACCCGGCGTAGCTCAAGAACAGCTCATCAGAATTTTGCGATCAATATGTCAAATGATAGCTCAGATCCTTGCCTAGAAATTTTTCACTTTGAATTGATCAGTCGTCACTTCAAATTTCGAGAAAAAATGTCATTTACCTTTAAAAACGTGACTATTTTACGTGTTACCCATCCATATTTTTACCATAAATTAAAAGGTTCTTACTAAGATAAAAAACGGTTATCAAATTCGTGTTCAGAACCTCAAAAAACCTATGAATTGATATGTCACAACTCACAACCCATATCTAGGATAAAAAATAAAAAAGTTAGTCCGGGTGGACCCTCCCAAAATACCGGTAATTAGAGTCGGGTACCAAAAAGTTCAAGATATGAAAAAAAATATTCGGGACAAACCCCCAATGTTTTTTAACTAAAGAAAAACATTGTTCCCATGAAAATTTCATATCTCTTACTATTAAGCCAGAACCACCAAATTCTGTCGAAAAGCGGCCAATAGGCCGCCACCGGTGGCACCGATTTTTTCCAAAAGTTTCATGCTGCGTCGTCTATACATTTATGAACTCTGTGCCAAATTTCAAGTCTCTAGCTTCTGCTGTTCTTGATATATCCTGTTTATAGACAGACAGACACACACACGGAACAATGGCTGAAACTTTGGATTTAGGCTCTGGAGGCCCTGCGTTCAAGTAAGAATTTCGAGGGGGGCCCGGGACGAGAGCCTGCGTTCAAGTAACAATTTCGAGGGGGGCCCGGTACGAGAGCCTGCGTTCAAGTAATCAGTATAAACAGAAAAGTGAGAAGTTGTACTAGATGTACATGAATATCAGAACATACCTGGACAGCTGTTTCGAGCTTATTTGCTCTCATCAGCAGGTAATAGTTCTGAATATCCATGCCATCAACTAACCTCTCTATTTTAATCAGTATAAAGTAAGAATTTCGAGGGGGGCCCGGGACGAGAGCCTGCGTTCAAGTGAGAATTTCGAGGGGGGCCCGGTACGAGAGCCTGCGTTCAAGTAAGAATTTCGAGGGGGGCCAAGCTCGAGGGGGGGGCCCGGGCCCCCTGGGCCCCCCCCTTAAATACGGCCCTGTGTCAGTTTCATCCCAAAGCCAACTTTTACTCAATCGTAGCACATATATTATCTTTTTTAAATGATTGGCTACGAATACAAACTCTTATAGGCACACGACATAAACCAACATTACAGACGTCTACATTCTACTGAAATTGATAAAGAGATCTTATCAAAACTTCAAGGCACAAGATATCCTACCAAGGTAAATAAAAATCGTTACTAACTCATTTTGAAATATCGACAGCAAAACCATTCCAGTACTCACATAGCTTCTGGAATCAGCAATAATTCAAAATATTCCAAACGTTATATTCCAACCAACGGCTTTCAAACGAGTCCAATACGAATAGCCATACATGTGTGGGCACCTCAAAAGATAAATAAAAGATCTGAACCTGTATTGAGTAGGCAGGATATGAGCGGATATTAAAAACAATAAATATCTTTGCACCAGTCACTTTAATGAGGATCTCAAGAAATGCAGCTAGTGCCAATCAGGCGAGTGCTCAGAGGAAATAGAAAGGCGTTAGCTTAGGCTTAGGAGTATAAGGAGATCAGGATGGCGACTTGGAGGCGAAAAACAAACATTCGAGTGGCAAAATAATGGTCACAATTAACTACAAGGTAAGATTAACTCGTGGATCAGAAAATTCTACTAAGGTGATGGAATGTTGGTTCGGCTACATTAAAAAGGGTAATGATAAAAATAAGTTAATTGAAGAAATACGATAAAAAAATTAATAGATCTCTTGCTTTAATACTTATCAACCTATCAGATTCATACAATACCTCTCAATTCGAGTGGTATAGTATATTTCAATGTAAAATTAACTATTATTAATGTTATGAAAGTTCGCTCGTAATTTTGCAAACAAATGCCAAAAAGTGTAGAAGCACTCAAGTGGTTGTCCCAGAAATGATCAGACATCTTCGACCAACATACTTTATTAGGAGACAAGGATTCTAGAAGAGGACCTGAAGAACCGGATAACAAAATTAGATACTGATGGCAATTGACAACTGAAAGTTACTTATTCTTAATTCTGAAAGACTAATAGCTGTGCTGAAAAAAATACAGGCTACACAACGAGGAAAGGGTTAAGGAGAGAATGGAACTGGTTCAAAGACCATTGTACAAACATTTGTAGACAAGCAGACAGCTATGGCCAAGTATAGCAATGGTAATAACAGCGTACCCAATGAACCTATAGCATCCGGTTGCAGTACTTAAAAGTTTCTGAACAAGCTCTCTGCCATATAGACTTTGCAGTTCTAGAGTACGAACTGGTTGTTGCCTATTTTGTTTGCAGTTCAGGACCGGGTAGGCGTTGAATGTGTCTGAAATGGAGTACGTATCCTACATTCAGTTTCCAGCTAAAGGATGTTATGTTGGTTTAAGGTTTTAAACCTTTGAAATTGACTGTACCTGTATATAAAAAATTGTAAATAAAGATTGATCTAAATTGTTGAATGTTGAATAATCACCTCTTAGATAACAACTTCAAAAGAAATTGTGGAAGTAAATTACAGTATAAGCCTCACATGATCAGGTCAACACGTACAATATTGTAAAAAGATGAGAGACCATAGAAATTATATAAAAAACATTCTGGTCAACAATAAAACACGTCCGAGAAGTTTTCTTGATCACAATCACAATACAATCATCAACACACGTAAATGTTGTGCGTTGATAAGACACTCAAATTCTAATTTCTACTTCTCTAGGTCGTGAGAAACCACAAAAAACATTAACAAAAAGAAAAAAAGCAGTTAATATTAAAGTAAACACCAACACCTAAACAATAACGCGAATGTACACAACAAAATTATTATCAAATAAGATTAGGTGCCATTATTGAACCGATGACCCGAAAGAAGACAATGGGAGATAAAACATGATAAAGAAAACACATTTTTTTAAAATATGAATATGTTTTTTTTTTACGTGATGACCAACATTAACTTAAATAAAAAGTACATGAAAAAGAAAGAAGAAATTTAAAAGCAAAATTTAAAAGTGATGGATTGTTAACTTGTCTGGATGATAATTGCATGGCCACATTGACATGCATGGGAATATTTTGAGGTAATTTTTTTGAAAATTTCTTTTTCAATCACGAAATCCTAAACGATACGTGATGTGTTTTCTTAAACGATTTCCAGTTCCAGTTAATATCTTCAATCTCCATCCAAAATCTTCACATGAATGAAATACTCGTACACTTTACAGTTTTGTCTTGTTGCTGCTTTGACTGCGTCTCTCTTATTTGAACTTCTGCTAAGGGTTCTTAGAATAACTGAAAGAAGCTATGATAATAGCTTTGGTACTATCAGCTTCATGATGGTTTTGATTTTCGGTAATCATACGAGTAACTACATTTACTATTACGAGAAACGATCCTCTTACGAAAAAATCTTGGGAATCTTTAAAAAACTTCAATTTCATTTTATATTTATAGGTAGGTATACCTAGGTATTCCTGTGTACCAAGTTATTATAGTAGGCATTACCTCATTCAGGGTATTGCAATTGCTATACAGAGAGGTAATGCCGTGAGTATTAGAGGAACTCTTCCAACCTCTGAAAAATTGGAAGAAATATTTTATTTGTAAGATGTTCGTTATGTTGTTTTGTTAAAAATAAAATTGGTTATTTTATTCTCATCTCAAAAAAAAAAACAAAAAAATAGTAGGAATTTAGCCAAACATTATTTATTGTAGGAAGTCCATCCATACTAGAAGGAGAAGTAGGTAACTATAAGGTAATCCTTTTGAAGTCTTAGTGATTCATATTTACTCGATGAACATTTAAAAAAAAACAGTCCAGACACCATCATCACAGTTGTCGTGACAAGAAGTCAAATGAAACTTACCTGCATGAAGGGTGTGAAGTGGCCGTTTGTTTTGACTTTGGGCCTCTGTTGCTGCTGCAGGTGAGAAGTCTTAGAGTCTCCATACAGAGTTTGTTCTGAGCCGCGGAATGTGTTAGGAAGTCCAAGACCTTTCTTCACAGGAACGTCTACAAGAAGAGAAAACGATTCATAATTCACGAATAATATACGTATGAATTATTACAATGATATGTGTGGGATAACAAGGAGAGATAGGGTGAGAAATGAGCGTACCAGGGGTATAGTGAAAGTGTAGCCTCTGGCAAAGTACAAGAGAGAAGAGGCTGAGATGGTTTGGGCGAATAGAGCAAAGAGAAGAAAACTATGTGTCTAAAGAGAATACAAGAATTTGCAATGGGTGGTAAAAGAAAGAAAGGGAGACCAAAGTTGAGATGGAGAGACAAATTTGAAGAAGACCTAAGAGAGAAAAACTGGAGAAAAGAGGACGCGCTGTAGAAAGATATGGAAGGAAAAGATTCATGGAACAAATGCCGACCATAAGAAATAAGTTTTGGAAGAGGCAAACTAAAATAAGAAGAGGAAGTATTGCAATGATATACATAATCAAGCTCGCCGGTAGGCGAGCGCTCGTCAAGTAGCGCCAGCCAACCGGCCTATATTAACACGAAACAGAGTTTATATGTATTTTGTTTTATTGTTTTCGCACACCTCCCGCTAACTTTTATCGATTTTTATTTCAAATTCGTAATTAGACGCGAAAATAGATTGTGTTTCACGAAAGCGCGAGGTTCCTACGATCAGTTAAAGTCGTTTTCTGGCCACGCGTAAAATCTTGAATTTCATGAAATTATTCATACAGGTTTTTTTTTTCAGACCAATTTTCTGTCAAGCGTACAGCAATGTGTGCTTGTCGTGGAAAGACGTGAGCTACGTTTTTGAATAGGGAATTTTTATCTCTGCATACCTTTTATAGTTTCAAGTATTTATTTTTTATAGGATAGGAGATATAGCCTTCTAAAATAAAAGCGGAAAGTTGCATAGAGCCGCCCCTGGTTATCTTGGAGCTGCGATTCTGGTATTTTTCGAAAGGCCTTATCATAGGAAAAAAATATAAAAATATAACCAAATTATTACACTGGACCAAACTTGAGTTATAGCCTTTGAAAGGAATACTTATTTTGGAGCCCAGAGCCGTCTATTGTTATTCTAGAGATGTATTTCTGGTGTTTTTAGAAGGGTCTAGTCAAAGGGAATGAGATCACTTAATTTCAGATGGTTGAAACAAGTAGAAAAGTCTTTAAAGCCCTCTAAAGGAATATCTATAATGAACCCTGGAGCCACGCCTAGTTATCCCAAGTTGATGACTCAAGGTTCTTTCTAAAGGTCTAATTACGCAGAATTATACTACGATCGAGAAATAAATTTAGAAAAATCAGCGACAGTGTGAGACATAAAAAGAAAAAACTGAATTTAGATTTATGAGAGTAACAAAAAATCTTCGCCTCACATATAACTAAAAATACGGGTGTGATTCAATCGTCATTGCTTCATCCAAGCTGCCAGCAGTCCGTTTTATCAGAGTCGGAACAATAACGTTCTATAACTTCAATCAAAGATTTCCACATCAAGAGGTAAACTAGGTCTATATTATTAGAAGTGTATAAAATATCCCCCAAAAAACACTACGTGTAAAAATAGTCATCAAGTGTTGGAATGATCAAAAAGAACTGATATCAAAAACGTCAATTTTCTATGTTTGAAGGAATTATTTTTCACGTAATTAGTCTCTTGATAATTCAACCAAAATAATAGCCTCACAACAACAATACACCTTTGAGCAAACTTCGATTTGGTATTTTGAGAATTTAACCCAAAAAAAAAGCCACACGACAAAACAATGCTCTTGTAAGAACAATGGCTCTGTAATTATGCAACATTGTTCTTACAAGAACATTGTTTTGTCGTGTGGCTTTTTTTTGGTTAAATTCTCAAAATACCAAATCGAAGTTTGCTCAAAGGTGTATTGTTGTTGTGAGGCTATTATTTTGGGTGAATTTTCAAGAGACTAATTACCTACGTGAAAAATAATTCCTTCAATCATAGAAAATTGACGTTTTTGATATCAGTTCTTTTTGATCAGTCCAACACTTGACGACTATTTTTACACGTAGTGTTTTTTGGGGGATATCACTAGGTAATGATGTACCTACAGCTTTGCTTTTAAATAAACGCTCGTATAGGTATCAGAGTGAACTCTGTGTCACCTAAAGTATTACAGATAGAAACTATGAATTTTCATGTTCATAGAGGAATCCAATTGGTACCTATCCAGCAGCTGAGTATACCTATTTGGGAGAAAAATTTAAACATTCTAGAATCAATATCATACGTAGATGTGTTTTGATTATTATGTATAACATAAAACTTACCTATCATTGAAATATGTACCTATCACAACTCACATGTCACAAAAACAAGAGACCCATACTATACTGGGTCTCTTAGTGTGACAAGTCTGTGTAAAACATACATTTTCACTTTAATATTTCTTTTCCTATGTGCTATATCTTATATGTAACTATGTAATGTAAAAGAAATGTACAATAAAACACATTATTATTATTATTATTATTATTAATTGATTTTCCTCTGATAGATGAAATAAAACTAATCAACAATCAACAGATAAAAGGCTTTTAATTTAAGGATGTTGCGATACGCAGTAATATTATAAGACTATCATGTAAAATGTTGGGTAGTTGATATTGAACTAGTGAGGTGACACTACTTTGTTTGAGGAAAAAAGTTATAATGAGTTGCATGCTCGAAAATTATATTGTGATCCAAGTACTGTTCTGTAAATAATTACAATTGCAAGGAGAAAAAAATGAGGTGACACTACTTTGTTTAAGGAAAAAAGTTATAATGAGTTGCATGCTCGAAAATTATATTGTGACCCAAGTACTGTTCTGTAAATAATTACAATTGCAAGGAGAAAAAAATGATAGAAAAAAAACTTTGAAAAGATGCTGAAAGAAAATTTCACAGTACTTGCTGAAGAGAGGGGAAATCTTGAAATAACAGGTGTAATCCTTATTTGAGTGACACTAGATAGCGCCCAGAATTTTTTTTGATCTTTTCAAATTTTGAAACCCACTACCAAGGTTCACTAACAGAAAACTACCCCGTTTCATTATTTTTGGCAATAATTAGGGTGATATCGAGTATTTCATGGAACTGGTACTTCAGTAATTGATTACTTAAAAGTACCGAGTATTTATCCAATTACTTTTGTACTTGGTTTTTGAGGTTATGAGAGAGGATGTAAATGGAATAATGAATTCGAGTAATCACTCAAGAACCAAGTGCAAAAACACCGGCTCTTTCATTATTCAGTACACTAACTTACTGAATCTCACAATTTTGCATTCAGAACGTTTACAGGAGATGAATCTCGGTTCACAAAATTTGTTGGGTGTTTTAGTTTCAAGTGTTTCAATAGATTAGAAGCTCCACCTCCTATTTTATAAACTGAATTACATAATGTACATTTCCCTAAACCGATTGTTTGACAAATAAGTTTCAAATAGAAGACTTGTTTCTACGAGACAACGAGAAAAATATTAGGACACCGACAGCCTGAATATTATTCATAGATAATATCGGAACAATTAAGTACCTCTCGCTGCTGTACCCAGTTCTAGAAATAAAGAAACCAATATTCCTTTATTTTTAAGAGGATTAATTTTCAGCAAAAAAAAAAAAAATCTGCCTACACGGCCCCAGTCAGGCTGAACATGGACCAGCTTTAAAATCTTAAATACAATGGTGTGTCTTGTGGTATATTCTTTTAAAGGTGTCTTAAAAATAAAGAAATACGGGTTTTTGCGTTTTTTGTATTTTGAGTCGTTTTCGAGAAACCCAGGCTTGGGTGAGACTTTATGGATGTCCTGTATATGTAGGTAGATATTTGTAAATTTTGAATGAGATCTACGTATTTACGTAATTTACGATTCAAAATACAAAAGTATTGATTCAAATAAATGCTTTATTTAGACTGTCAGTGGCCAGCATCGTGGCGTAATGGTTGTAACTACTGCCCGTAGTCCAGACATTTCGAGTTCCATTCCCGGTTGTTGCATACTTTTCTAATGTTTTTTTCCCCTCTTAACACGTGAGTCTGGAATCACAGCCCTACCCAGGCTGGGTGAGGTAAATGTAGGTACCTGGAATGATTCCCAGCGAATGGAGAGTAAAACCCCCCGTCCTTACTTGTTCAAATCATGACGTTAAAACCAAATACAATCAACTGGTCACAATCGTTTTAAAATGAGGTTGGTGTGATAATTGGATAATTGGTGCTCATACCTATTTAATCTTAAAATCCATTAACATTAATTCATTAATAATCAACTAGTGTTTTAACCTTGTATTGAAAAATTAGTAATGAACTCGTTAAAAAAAAGGACAGCTCGGTTTCGTGGTTATGTTTATAATACAATTTTAATTATATTATGTAGGGGAAGGTTTGCTAAAACCGGGTAGTCTGCTAATACCGGGTACCACTGTTTCCGACGATACCGTTAATGCCATCAATGAACTGATTACAGAAACTAAAATCTCTTCCTAGCAGAGCGTAACTTTTGTAAACAAACCAATTTCATTTCGAGTCATTTCGCTCTGATTTGAGGTTCAAGTTTTGCTCGTGTTATTTCCTTATTTTCGAACCCACAGTTATCGAGTGACTTTTAACAGCTATTTGTGCTGAAAATTCATGGTAAGTGTGTAAAGCTGTTACTTAAGAAGTGTTATTTCATATCATAATTAAATCTTTTTAATATCGTTTTGCATGTCTTGGTTATTCAATATTTTTTACAGAAAGTCATGAGTCTGTTCATACCGGGTACTTTGGGGTTGATAAAACCGGGTAAAGATCAGTACAGATTTTCAGGTACCCGATTTGAGCAGCCTATTTTTTCCTTATTGTTGTGTGTTTTTTAAGTACTTACATTTTTTTAAGTTGTCTTTGATATGTCTCTGGAGATTTTTTCAGGGAAGGTATTGAAATTAAGTAGGTGAGCAAGTTGGGACCTGCTACATATTATTTTGTAATGTCATTCAATTATTTTTTATATTTTAATGTAACTCAAGATGATCAATATTCTTTAAGTGTGTGAAATCACTATTATTTCTCCTTTTTTATTACCTACCTATTGTTTTTTTTAAACAAATATTCTAATATTTTAGTACAATTCCTATTCTAGTTATTTTTTACAATGTCAAGGAAGATAGTTGTAAGTTTTCCTTTATGAATACCTAGAAGTGTGTTTCCTATTTTATTTTTCTAAAATTTAGGTTCAAAATTTGTTTGCCATTCGAAAAATAATTATTTTTTACATTGAAATTACTTGTGCTCATAAATAAAAATAAAAAATGTTAAAGTTCGTTTCAATAAACATCATTGAACTTTTTATCAATGTCTTTCATAGGAAATATAGGGGTACCCGGTTCTGTCATACCCAGTACCCGGTTCTGAAAGACCGGGTTGACAGAACCGGGTACTTTGACTTTTTTTGAAAAAAATAAATTTATCAAAAAATGGCAATACATAGTGACGTATCGTTTTCAAATTTAGATAGCCAACAAAGTCGTGAATGTTTTTCAGTTTAATTTGCTTAGCTGATGATAATGGCTTTTCCGCTAGATGGCCTAGAAAACTAAGTACCCGGTTTTGGCAGACCTTCCCCTACCTACGTACATGGTAGGTAGATGGAAATTCGATCTTGGCAAAATAAAGAGGGAAATGAAAGTGCCGAGTATTATTGTATGTTCCGAAAGTGCCTCTTACTATGGCTCTAAGAAATGTTGACCCATATATTTGCCTATAACTTCGAGTTGCTTAACATGGTGTCATTTCAGCATAATCAGTAGATATAAACAGAAGAAGTGAGGAATTATACTAGATATACAATTAATATTTATAAATTAATAAGCAAGCATTATTTATATTCATGGAATATACCCTGAAAATTTCAGCTCGATTGGACAAAACATGCAACTTATATCATGTTACAAACATAGGTAGATGGATAATTAGATTGTGACAAATCAATGTTGATCGAGAACTATACTCACTTCGTTCGAAATTAAACGGTCATAGGAGGTTGACTCAAACTACCAACTACTGTTTTTTTTTCTCACGAGAAAACCGGACATCCAAAGTACAGAGTAAAAAAAAAAATCTACCTAGCCGGGATTCGAACCCAGGCCACCTTGCAAACTTTGTGTTTTACCTACACCAGTCGACGACCACAGAGACTGCTCAATACATAATATTTTATTATAATTTATCATTGTTTTGATCTACATGAATATTTTACTTCTTACTGGCCAATATTTTATACACTTCTAATAATATATAGACCTAGTTTACCTCTTGATGTAGAAATCTTTGATTAAAGTTATAGAACGTTATTGTTCCCACTCTGATGAAACGGTCTGCTGGCAGCTTGGATGAAGCAATGATGATTGAATCCCAATCGTAGGTATTTTAAGTTATATGTGAGGCGATAATTTGGTGATAATTTGGTGATCACCAAATTATCGTGATCCAGTGTAATAATTTGGTTATATTTTTATATTTTTTCCTATGATAAGGCCTTTCGAAAAATACCAGAATCGCAGCTCCAAGATAACCAGGGGCGGCTCTGTGCAACTTTCCGCTTTTATTTTAGAAGGCTATATCTCCTATCCTATAAAAAATAAATACTTGAAACTATAAAAGGTATGCAGAGATAAAAATTCCCTATTCAAAAACGTAGCTCACGTCTTTCCACGACAAGCACACATTGCTGTACGCTTGACAGAAAATTGGTCTGAAAAAAAAAACCTGTATGAATAATTTCATGAAATTCAAGATTTTACGCGTGGCCAGAAAACGACTTTAACTGATCGTAGGAACCTCGCGCTTTCGTGAAACACAATCTATTTTCGCGTCTAATTACGAATTTAAAATAAAAATCGATAAAAGTTAGCGGGAGGTGTGCGAAAACAATAAAACAAAATACATATAAACTCTGTTTCGTGTTAATATAGGCCGGTTGGCTGGCGCTACTTGACGAGCGCTCGCCTACCGGCGAGCTTGATTGGCCAGTAAGAAGTAAAATATTCATGTAGATCAAAACAATGATAAATTATAATAAAATATTATGTATTGAGCAGTCTCTGTGGTCGTCGACTGGTGTAGGTAAAACACAAAGTTTGCAAGGTGGCCTGGGTTCGAATCCCGGCTAGGTAGATTTTTTTTTTTACTCTGTACTTTGGATGTCCGGTTTTCTCGTGAGAAAAAAAAACAGTAGTTGGTAGTTTGAGTCAACCTCCTATGACCGTTTAATTTCGAACGAAGTGAGTATAGTTCTCGATCAACATTGATTTGTCACAATCTAATTATCCATCTACCTATGTTTGTAACATGATATAAGTTGCATGTTTTGTCCAATCGAGCTGAAATTTTCAGGGTATATTCCATGAATATAAATAATGCTTGCTTATTAATTTATAAATATTAATTGTATATCTAGTATAATTCCTCACTTCTTCTGTTTATATCTACTGATTATGCTGAAATGACACCATGTTAAGCAACTCGAAGTTATAGGCAAATATATGGGTCAACATTTCTTAGAGCCATAGTAAGAGGCACTTTCGGAACATACAATAATACTCGGCAGCCAGCGTCGATGGCATGTTGAATACACCGGTTCCCTTCAGAACACCGAAGTTAAGCGACATCCAGCGAGGTTAAGACTTGGATGGGTGACCATTCAAATTCTAATTCTCGTGACGCTGGCTTTTCCCGGCCCCACTCAGGCTGGGTGAGGTCAATGTGAGTAGCAGGTTTGTGAGTTTCCTGCGAATGGAGGGTAAAACCCCCGTCGTGATATGACCATGGCAGTTGAAAGCGACGTTAAACCCCACTTAAAAAAAAAAAAAATACTCGGCACTTTCATTTCTCTTGCCAAGATCGCATTCTCTTTATTTTGCCAAGATCGAATTTCCATGTACGTACCATGTACGTAGGTACATAATATAATTAAAACTGTATTATAAACAAAACCACGAAACCGAGCTGTCCGTTTTTTAACGAGTTCATTACTAATTTTTCAATACAAGGTTAAAACATTAGTTGAATTATTAATGAATTAATGTTAATGGATTTTAAGATTAAATAGGTATGAGCACCAATTATCCAATTATCACACCAACCTCATTTTAAAACGATTGTGACCAGTTGATTGTATTTGGTTTTAACGTCATGGTTTGAACAAGTAAGGACGGGGGGTTTTACCCTCCATTCGCTGGGAATCATTCCAGGTACCTACATTTACCTCACCCAGCCTGGGTAGGGCTGTGATTCCAGACTCACTTGTTAAGAGGGGAAAAAAACATTAGAAAAGTATGCAACAAGCGGGAATGGAATTCGAAATGTCTGGACTACGGGCAGTAGTTACAACCATTACGCCACGGATGCTGGCCACTGACAGTCTAAATAAAGCATTTATTTGAATCAATACTTTTGTATTTTGAATCGTAAATTACGTAGATCTCATTCAAAATTTACAAATATCTACGTACATATACAGGACATCCATAAAGTCTCACCCAAGCCTGGGTTTCTCGAAAACGACTCAAAATATCAAAAAACGCAAAAACCCGTATTTCTTTATTTTTAAGACACCTTTATAACAATATACCACAAGACACACCATTGTATTTAAGATTTTAAAGCTGGTCCATGTTCAGCCTGACTGGGGCCGTGTAGGCAGATTTTTTTTTTTTTGGCTGAAAATTAATCCTCTTAAAAATAAAGGAATATTGGTTTCTTTATTTCTAGAACTGGGTACAGCAGCGAGAGGAACTTAATTGTTCCGATATTATCTATGAATAATATTCAGGCTGTCGGTGTCCTAATGTTTTTCTCGTTGTCTCGTAGAAACAAGTTTTCTATTTGAAACTTATTTGTCAAACAATCGGTTTAGGGAAATGTACATTATGTAATTCAGTTTATAAAATAGGAGGTGGAGCTTCTAATCTATTGAAACACTTGAAACTAAAACACCCAACAAATTTTGTGAACCAAGATTCATCTCCTGTAAACGTTTTGAATGCAAAATTGTGAGATTTAGTTAGTGTACTAAATAATGAAAGAGCCGCTGCTTTTGTACTTGGTTCATGAGTGATTACTCTCTCATAACCTCAAAAACCAAGTACAAAATTGGATAAATACTCGGTACTTTTAAATAATCGATTACTGAAGTACCAGTTCTTTGAAATACTCGATATCACCCTAATTATTGCCAAAAATAATGAAACGGGGTAGTTTTCCAAGTACAAAAGTAATTGAATAAATACTCGGTACTTTTAAATAATCGATTACTGAAGTACCAGTTCTATGAAATACTCGATATCACCCTAATTATTGCCAAAAATAATGAAACGGGGTAGTTTTCTGTTAGTGAACCTCGGTAGTGGGTTTCAAAATTTGAAAAGATCAACAAAATTGCTGGGCGCTATCTAGTGTCACTCAAATAAGGATCACACCTGTTATCTCAAGATTTCCCCTCTCTTCAGAAAGTACCTACTGTGAAATTTTCTTTCAGCATCATTTCAATGTTTTTTTTTCTATCATTTTTTTCTCCTTGCAATTGTAATTATTTACAGAACAGTACTTGGATCACAATATAATTTTCGAGCATGCAACTCATTATAACTTTTTTCCTTAAACAAAGTAGTGTCACCTCACTAGTTCAATATCAACTACCCAACATTTTACATGATAGTCTTATAATATTACTGCGTATCGCAACATCCTTAAATTAAAAGCCTTTTATCTGTTGATTGTTGATTAGTTTTATTTCATCTATCAGAGGAAAATCAATTAAATCAAAAAGTAGTGATATCCCCCAAAAAACACTACGTGTAAAAATAGTCGTCAAGTGTTGGAATGATCAAAAAGAACTGATATCAAAAACGTCAATTTTCTATGATTGAAGGAATTATTTTTCACGTAGGTAATTAGTCTCTTGAAAATTCACCCAAAATAATAGCCTCACAACAACAATACACCTTTGAGCAAACTTCGATTTGGTATTTTGAGAATTTAACCAAAAAAAAGCCACACGACAAAACAATGTTCTTGTAAGAACAATGTTGCATAATTACAGAGCCATTGTTCTTACAAGAGCATTGTTTTGTCGTGTGGCTTTTTTTTGGTTAAATTCTCAAAATACCAAATCGAAGTTTGCTCAAAGGTGTATTGTTGTTGTGAGGCTATTATTTTGGGTGAATTTTCAAGAGACTAATTACCTACGTGAAAAATAATTCCTTCAATCATAGAAAATTGACGTTTTTGATATCAGTTCTTTTTGATCATTCCAACACTTGACGACTATTTTTACACGTAGTGTTTTTTGGGGGATATGTATTACTCCATTTGCATTCATTTAGTACACAATTATCATGTACAATATATTATCATAGTTAAGCAAGCTCCCAGATGACCTTATTTAATTTTCATTTGGCTGGTTTTCTTCATTCCCAATTACGTTTCCTCAATAAGTTTCCCTGCCAAACAAAAAAACTTCAATTTTTAAAACTCCATCAAGATTTACAAGATCAAATTGAAATTTAATCTAGTCTCTTCAGTTCGATTTCTTACCATTTTCTCCAGCGGTGCAGAGCGGGCAGGCTTCGTTGCGGAACATACAGCCGTAGCAACGCTCGTGGCCGCACGTGTCGATGAGCTTCCTCTTCTTACCCTTGTCGAAGGGCATCTTGCAGCTGGGGCACACCGAACCCCCGGACTCCACCTCCAGAAGCTTGCGAATAGCTGCGAGATCTGGAACACGACAGAGAGGAATGGTTGAGATGAGAAGGGTATAATAATAATAATAGAAAATCTTATAAGGGCAAAGTTTTATAAGTAAAGCTATTGAGCCCAGAACAATAGATAGGGTGGAATAGATTGGCGATTAACGAGATATAAATAAATGTACAATGTGCATATTATCTAGTTATTGAAAGTTGAGAATGGTGGGTTGTCAACATTATCTTCTTTGATATAAGCGACCATTAGACTATTAAATAGAATATAATGTATCCCCTCTATAATTATGATGGATGCACAGTACGTTCCTGACCAGGATGAATAGAAATAGGCTCAACTTGGTAATTTAATTTTCAAGTCAAGAAATGTTCTAGAAGAAAATTTTTCTACGTTTGGTAAAAAAAATACATAAATATATTTTAAACATAAAGAAATGGTGACGCTAGTAGCAAGAAGTAGAATAAGTTTTTATGTTGACTGATCGGATTCAAGTAGATACATACAAATACCTAAGAGTTCTAAAAATTGAAAAGGTTTAATAACATATTGATCTATAGGTAAGCCACATACAACATACTAGTAGGTACAATAGGAACTTGGTAAACCAGAACCAGCTTTTCGGCCGATGACCCCTCACAGCGCAAGATTTCCACCGGCAACTTGTATTACTTGTAAGTTGTAGTGTGAATCAACACAGCCTCTCATTCATAAGCTCATCATCGCATCTCAGATCTGGTTTCAAGATCAGATTGACAAATTGAGAAGGAGAATTAACATGAGAAGAATAGGTACATCTCGAGGCTTCATGTTTTATTCAACTTTGTGGCAGTGGTGGATTCTGATCTGTTTATGCTCCCGGAATTTTGGTCCAACTGATGATGGTTTCTATCGCCTATTGGTGGATTTTGTCGATAAATGGAAAAGCTGGACATCTAATTCAGTATAATTTTTATAGTTCCTTTATTGTTTTAAGTGAGTTTCTAGTGAAGGACGAATCGTAAATTTAGAGTGAAAAATACAATTCAGGGCGTTTTTAAGTAGATGCCCATATTTAGGTACTTACCTACTTCAGATAAAAAATGATATTAAATATTTTATTTATTTTATGGCATGTATATTGTATATTATAATTAGTATAAAGGTATTGTTCCCTTATTCAAATAATGTACCTACTCGTACACCGGGTATTATTATTTTGAAAAATAATTAATTGAACGTAATTGATCATACAACATTCTTTAGTTCTTTAGTGAGTGCCTTACATTTACGACACTGGCAATGTTGTATAATATACTTATTTATCATGTACAGAAAAAACTCTCTTCCACAAGTTCTACCTATAATGAAAATAAAAAACCAAACAATCTCCACTTTTTCCCAAGTTCAATTCTGAGTCGTTATGACTTTCAGGTCGTTGTTGTCTTATCTTTGTTTCCAGTGTTTTGTTGTCTAATTAATTCCCATCCATCATGTCTGATTTATCGATTCTCGACGGAATTCTCAAGTAGCCAAGTCCCGAGTATGCTACCTGATGAAATGTGTGTAATTTTCTGCTACGTGACATCACTAGCACAGAAAAGTTCGCGGGATGAGATGTATCAAAAGAAGACTTGGGCTTCTTTTTTCTCTAGCTATTTCAGCAGGAGATATGATCTAATACAATTTTTTATGTTTAAAAATAAGAAAAGAAAGATAATTGGTTTCATCTCATAAATAAATAAGCATGCATGGATGACGAATGAAAAACTAACAGCTTTGAACAATACCGTCCACTAAACTTGTTTCCATCTATTCTCTATTCGTGTCTTTGTCAACCAGAGAAAAACTAGACATAAAAAAAACCAGAGAAATCTTTTCAATTCAAATTTCGAGTTTTCTCTTGTTTCGAAAGAGATTATTAGATTGTAGGTATTTTAACTTTTGGAAAGGTTTCACTAATTCACACTACTTTACGCGTATTAAAAGAAAATTTGCAATAGAAACATTTATAATTATATGTAGAATGTAGAAAAATTATAATATGTATTAGAAAACATTTACCTACAATAGATTTTTTTTAATAGTATGTAAATACATCAGATCTGGCCAGAACTCAAACCGGCAACCTTTGAATATGAAAACAGCACTTCAGACGGACCAGATAGATCGACAAAGGTCTCATTACCTTTTTCAATTCAAGTTATCATTAATCCGCACATATTGCATGATACAGATCCTGACGAATTTACATAAAATCGAATTAAGATTGAGAAAGGTAAAAGTCCGACTAGAATAGGTAGTAATCAGGGCATGCTATTCACATTGGTTTAGCCGGGCGGCAGTGATCATTGCTGATTGCCCCATAAATAAACCAACTATATTGCTCCCTGGATAGCTGCTGATACCAGAGGCAGGCACTTCAGACAGACAATCTCCCGTACCACCAGCGTAGAGGCGGCTCACGGTGGAAACAAAATTGAATAATAATTAAAAACTTAGCTTTATTTTGTGTACATTATTGCTAATAAGAAATTATAGAAAAGTGAATTTTTGAAAAATTACTGCTTTAGATTCTAATGACTTTACCTAATAGTGCGACAGTAGTTAGTTATTCTTTCCTTTACAACACACCCCTATACTAAGGCCAAGGCATTGGGTTTACGAGATTCGATCATGCGATACTGTAACAGTGACTTTGGTGATTTGTGTTCATATTGAATATGATAGTATACTTCATAACATAATGATGAACAGATGAACTTTTAGCTGGGCGCTGATGTATTCATCTCAGGAACGAGCTAAAACATTAGGACGGGAAATTGTATTTCTCAAAAGATAAGTAGACGTATTAATGTATCAAATATAATATAAGGACTTTAGTAGGTATGCCATAATAAAAGACATTAACTTCATATTCCGGCACAGAATCATATAGATAGACTTACCATACACTACATAATATCTTCATCTTTTTTGAGGAAGCTTAACACCACGAATTATGCCTACATAATTATTATAGATGATGTCAATGTGCTGAATGCACTTTTCACTCTGGTTTATTTCTTAGGCGCGCAGTCCGAAGTTGACTTATGAATGTATACTCGTACCTTCTTGGCAGAGTGTCATCTATGCCAAGTCATGTCAAGAACATGTACTGGTTCTATCCAGCACATTTTTCATTAAATCTTTACATTTCCTTTTGAAACTTGCAGCTAGGAAAACATACAGCTCTGCATTCACAATATACCTTAGGGCTGCTTGGGTTATGTACTCATTCTGATACTCATCTGAACCAACACATCGCGTACATTAATTTCTCGCTATCTTTCTGCCTGACGTCTGGCTGAACATGTCCGGACCAGAAGATAAACGGACCGTCATCAGATTCGCCATACAGAACGTAAAGGTCACTACTATCTCTTCCTTACTTTCTCCTGGGCTCAGGTTTATTTTTAAATGCTAGGGAAAAGTTCTAAACCACAACATGCGGATGTATTGGATAGAAAAGTAGTCAACCTTCTAAGAAGAATTTATAAATACCCTAGTCCTAGGGTAGATTTCATGAGGAGACTCGAATTTTTGTTATGAAATCTACTCAAAGAGACTTAAATTTTCCTATTAAATAACAATGTTCAAATTTAGAATTTGTGAGATACAAGAAACTTAAGATTGACTCAAAGCGTCTAGTGATTTCACCTGTAGATTTGTACAAGTGGTTTCAGTCTCAAACATGCTCTGAACAATCCATGCTTTTGTTGGTGTCCGTATTAAGGACTCCTCTAGCGTATAGGTGTACATCTTCAGAAATGTAAAGCAAGTGATTCTGATGCATCCTCTAAAAATATTGAGAAGTCAATGAAGTGATTGACTAGGCACCATTCTCCAACTAGGTAAAGCAATCACAAAAGTTACAATGGTGCAGTATGGTGCATTCTATAAAAGGATTTTCTCTTTGAATTGTCGCCATGACTGGTCTCACCAACCATAGATAGGATATTTTGCTCCTACAAGAAGCATAAGATTGGCTCAAAGCCTGATTCCACCTGTAGATTTGCACAAGTGGTCTCATATAAGAGCTGGAATATCCATGTTTTTGGTGGTATCCGAACTAAGGACTCCTATAACTTGTAAAGATGATCACGATCACAATTCAGAACCTTATGCAGTTTATGTTTAGAAAAACCTCCGGCGACAGGTAATAGTATTTGCTATGGTTATAAAAATCCTAAAGGTTAGTAGGTATAACGCTATTATTTATACTTGAAGTAAAACAAATAAACTGTTTTATAATATAATAAGATAAAATACATAATCTTCATAACACAAGACTAACAAAGAGTATATAAAGGTTCAACAAGCCCGAATTAAAAAAAGAGCAAATCGTCATGAGTGCTATGATATACGAGGGCGGATCAAGAAGTACCCGTGTTTGAAAAAAGAGTGCGAGATACTTACATTTTTGGGTTCTATTTTTCGACGTAGTCTCCTTTCAAGGCTACACACTTCTTCCAGCGATCCTGCCACTTTTTTAGCCCTTCCAAAAAGTAGCTCACTTCGAACTCCTCAAAATAGCCCTTTTTCTGGCTTATGACGTCATCATTTGAGCTGCTCTTTCCACCGAGCCAAACTTTCAAGTTAGGAAACAAAAAATAATCGCAGGGGGCTAGGTCAGGTGAGTAAGGTGGGTGTGGCAATAATTCGTATCCAAGTTGATGGATTTTAGCAGCAACAATTCCAGATGAGTGAGCTGGTGCATTGTCATGGTGAAACAAGACTTTCTTTCTCGCCAAATGGGGGCGTGTCTCCTTCAATTTTGCATCAAATCGTGTCAATAACTCACTATAATATGCAGCAGTTATTGTTTTTCCTTTTTCCAAGAAGTCAATAAGAATAATTCCCTTTGAATCCCAAAAAACGGTAGCCATGACTTTTTAGGCCGATTGGTCCGATTTCGCCTTCTTTGGGGCAGATTCTCCAAAATAAGTCCATTCTTTTGACTGCTGTTTGGTTTCTGAGGTATAGTGATGTATCCAGGTCTCATCAACGGTCACAACTCGACGCAAAAAATCATCTGGATTGCGATTGAAGAGTTCTAAACTAGCCTTTCAACAATTCAGCCGAATTCGTTTGTTGTCAATATTGTGAGCAATCGCGGCACCCATCGCGCCGATAGTTTTCTCATGCCCACTTGCCCAGCTTTTCATGAAGGATTTTAAAAACAGTTCCATATGAAATGCCCACACTCTCAGCTACTTCACGCACTTTTGTTCGGCGATCTTTGAGAATCATATCATGCACTTTTTCCACGACTTCCTCGGTACACACGTCTTCTGGGCGTCCTGGGCGGTCCTCGTCAAAAATGCTTGTGCGCCCTCGTATAAATTCATTAAACCAAAAGCGAACAGTGGTCATAGAAGGTGAAGAGGGGAGCTCTTCACACAGCATCTAACTTTAATTTTATCTCATCACATTTTTTCCCGTCCAAAAAAAGGAATCGAATAACTGCTCGGTACTGTTCTTTTTCCATATCACTCAACTATACGCAACACAACAACTTCAAGTGACCGATAAATGAAAACTAAGAGAGTAATCAGTTTCAAACTTTGGATGTGGTCATTTGAGATGTCGTTCCATCAACAAGTATCAACAAGTTTCACCAATGATGTAACATGTCCCTAAACACGGGTACTTATTGATCTACCTACGTAGTATAGTAAGTATGTTTCTCAGTAATACTGAGTTATAATTATAACTCAAAAATCAAAACGGATGTTTCTCAGTAATACTCAGTATAAACTAAAAAATCAAACATTGTATTTGGCAATGTCCTGGCTAAATTTTGCAATTAAAAGAAGAAAATTCCAACAATTCAATCTTTTATTTTTCTCAAGCGGCACTGTCAAGGTATGACGAAATTCTCAGTTGAAGTTTTTGTACTTTTCGCGTGTTTCTACCTATACTTTAATCTAATTAATATCTCTCAATTAACCAACATAAAAGAAGGAGAAAACACAATATTCATGGTCTCTCCTCTCCCTCCTTGGTTCTTTGATATTAATAGCCCGGAGGGTCTGAAGTTTTTGCTCCAAAACCACGCCTGTTCCAGATCCCATTGTTTCCCTCTGGTGCCGGCGAGATAGAAGAGATTATCCACCGCTCAGGTATTTGCATGAGCTATTTTGGAAGTTTCAGATGTGATGTCTTCATTAGGCAACTATTTGCTTCCTCCGAGGAATTTTCAGATAGATTTTGGTAGCACAGCAAAAAAAATCGGTGTGTTTTCCTAAAAGTTTCAAGACGCGCGCGGAAGCGAATTTCGGGGAAATCTAATTTCTCAAGGAGTAAATTTCAGACAAAAAGTCGTTCATTTATTAAATAAATTTAGACATGCTATCATGATAATAATTATTTACTAGTCTAATACCAGCCCACTAATTATAATTTCAATAATGAATTATTCAGATCGATATGTCTGTCCCGGTAATAGCAGCTCAGTGGTAAAGGCGGCACTCTGTAAAATCAGAGATTCCAAAAGTCGCGGGTTCAAAACCCAGCTGGGACATGACAAGTTATCCTCCCATTTGGGATTTTAACCACATAATAATACGCCTTGGGTTTACTGCTGGAATAATAGGACTTAATAGTCCTAATCGGGCAGAATAAATAAGGCGATATTATTATTATGCCAAATTTCCAACAGAGCTTTGAGTATGCCATCAACAAAGCCGTATTGTTACTTTTTAGTAAAGAAATTATTTTATTTAATCCAATCCCTACTATAGTTTGTTCTAAAGCGGTAATATTTCAGTGTATCTTGCTAAGTTGAGTACCTACTATACTACTACTCTTTCCACAGGCAGAGGCAGAAGGTTTTTTACACCAACCACTTCGGCTCACTCTGAGTCTCGTTATTTCTTGTGAAAATACCAACATTCTTTCCATTTCATCGCTTTTTCTTTGTACTTTTTTAACGATACATCCATGATCCCATGAAAAGAGTAATAATTATTTCAAAAATGCAGATGTGTTGTTTTCATTCTTCACATAATTATATCAATAGTTTATTAATATTCTGGTCAGTGTTCGCTGTGTTATTTTTTATTTTTAGATTCTCAAGAGCCGAGCAGTTTATCGAAAATTATTTGCCGATATATTAATTTTTAAGAAGAGCATTTGCTATAAAAATTCTATAATATAGTGAACAAGGCAAATTGAAATTTTATGGGTACTTATTAAATTTGAACGAGAACAAGTTTCAAGGAATTACATTACATGTAGGTACCTAATTAGTATTCTCATTAAGAAACTTTGCAGACATGAAAGATCATGTCCAAATGAATCACCGTATATACCTACTAGAACTGTCAAACTGGATTTTTTATTTGACCAATCCACGAAACTTAAAACTAACAATAAGTACTATAGCCCGAGTTGAGGGCTCTAGCTTATCTTATATAACATTAATCCTGTTTTAAACATATCTGATATAATTTGGCTCTACAAAAAATCATATGGTAGAAGCAGAAAGCACACACAGCTCTAAATAGTGAAATATATAACCAATACATCACCAATCAACCTTTCGCCAATTAACATTTCTACGGAAGAGCGGGATCAAACTCGGACGGATGGCTTGGACCTGAGGTGCGGGATTGGTAAATCTCTAGCAATAGTGAGCGAGTGAGATATACAGGATTGCTCTCGGCAGTAGCAGAGTCTACAGAATATGTTTGCTTTCAACAACAAACAAATGAAAATATATCGGGGCCCTGGAAGGCATTAGAATATACAGGGTACAACAGTAAAGCTGTGTCGCAGCTCTGAAAGGCTTTAGAATATACAGGGTACAACAGTAAAACTAACCACTGACTCCGGGTTACGAGCTCAGCGCCTTGTCGTTCCAGCTACTGACGTGATGTATTATCCTGTATGAGGAATACTCTGGACTCTAGGATCATAGTCCACACATGGACGCAGATAACACTAATGAGCAGAGAAGAAGGTAACGAGTGCCAAGTATTTCTGGACGTGGAACAGATGAGAATGGCAATTATGTGCCTTGACAAAGTATATCACGCTTTAGATAGTGTCAACGCAAACATGAGAGACCAGTTGGCTCAAGAATGTTAAGATAAGAGAAATGGGAGGCAAAGGCTAGGGACACTCTTTAGGAAATGGTGATGGAAAATGTGGATATCCTTGAATGAAAGAAAAGTAACACTGTCAAGCAAACTGTACTAAAAGAAGACCTTGGCAGTTTTCCTATCAGCATTTAAAGAAAGAGCTAAAATAATACTATTCCAGAGTTCAGGCAAAGACCAAGTTAAGCAACGTTAAATAAAGGTAGATCTTTTCAAATAATTATGTAGTAATAAATATTTGACGATCAAATGTGAGGTAAATAGTGTATCAAAAATAAGACCATACCAAACCCTTATTATATTGATTTAAGGCTGGAATATTCATACATATAAATTTCATATCTGTTACAGTAGGTATGTTATTACACAAATTGTTGTTTCTATCAAATTGAATTACATGAAGAAAGTTTTTATAATCTTGTTTTGAGTCGATTGCAGATCTTGACACAATTCTAGGATATTTTTGGTATGGACGACGATTTAAAGGGCAGGAGGAATGGAATAGGTTCTATACCGGCAGAAGTGATTCACCCAACCTCAGGTTAAACGGTGAGTTAGGGTACACGATGATTGAGTTTTCGATATTCTGGTGCACTCTAGACCACAGGACGAACTTCTGTCAGACTTGCCAGGCGACCACAAACCGCAATATGATGAATCATACATCTCCCGTTAGGTGTTTCACGTTCGAAGAAAAGAAGTCATTTAAGGAGACATACTTATGTGTATGTAACTAAACTATGTATAAGATGAGATGAGGAACGTTACTTATATTATAAATGTATATTTCTAGAGGGATGTGTATGTTTAAAACAGCAAAAGCATTCTGTGTTTATATTGATATATTTTCTGTAGGAAAGCTCTTTTTAGAGTTATGCCTTATCTTCTGAGTTTATTTTTAGGATATTCTCATTGTGACAAACATAGGTACAATTGAAATTTAATAGGCTCCAATAGTTTTCACTATAGATCTCTCTACTGTCTCTGCGAAAACCACAGAAATGCAGGCTGACGCGCCTAGTGAAAGTAGGTAGCTATACACGACACTTCATTGCAAAAACTGCATCTCTGTGGGTTGACATACTTCCAACCAACAAGATATATTAATCGGAAACGAAATTTCTCGGTAAATCATAGCAAGTTCAGTAGTGTTACCGCATTAGGAAACGCTTGAACGAATATTAGCTGAGGAAATCTTCCAGGGGACAGGTCTTGCTGGGCGCAATGATAGCCTGGATTGCGGTGATTTAGAGCTCTTTCCTGCAGTGCCGGGACACTGATTAATTTCCGAGCACAGCCAGGCTCGCGAACATCTCATAAATGTCATAAATACCTGGAGGTGTTTGAACTTTAAGCGTATAAACTTGTTGGAAATACACGCTAGGCTGGAAATGTATATCAAAAGGTTATATTTACTCGTACATTCTTATAAAGAGGTTTAATTAGAGGATTTCTGAAGTCACGTAGAACTGGAGGACCAAGCAGCGCATGAGATGGGCTCGTAGGAGTCTTATGTATTCTGCCTTGGTCTGGCGTTCTGCCGTGCGCCCAGAAAGAAAATGTAGAATAACTTCCATCGAGTATAGTTACTAGAACTCATATGAGTTTGGTTTTATGTCATACGTTTATCTCTTCACGGCATATAATGGTCATAATAATATACTAAATACTTGAAGGCTTTATTCTCATCTTTATCTCAGTCCATTTCCAATACAGTTGGTGCTATAACTTTCTTGGCAACTCTTATACAAGAGCTATTAAACAAATCACACAAATTTAAATAAATTTTATTGGTACGAAGACTATCACTGGCTCAGTAGATGAGGTCACATAAATCACTCTATCTCGATGGAGAAGATGTCACTGCTTCCACCGTAACTCCACCACTGCCTGAGTGGTGAATGCACCAGCGACACAAGACAAGATGATTAAGTTACAAAAGGACAGAAGAAAGAGAGAAGATGTATGAGAGACATTAATTAAACGCATACAATGCACCAGAATGCAACAGCCTAGTCAACTAGGCTTCGAAGAAAAGAAAGGTGCCTGCTTTAGCGAATACTTCCAGCTACATTCAAATGTAACCCATCTGTTACCTCCAGTGACAGTCAATAATAGACGTAGGTATAAAATATCCTACATAGATATTTAAACATATGGAGCTAGTTAGTACATTTGCTTGATTCAACTAGGCAATCAGATTACTTAGAAAATTCAAGAAGAGAAAAAATATGAAAACAATTAGGTGCGAGGTTGTTTTTTGCACCTAGAACTCCTATTACAGTAATTGTACTCGGAACCACTGGGACACTGGACATAAGAGAAATGAACCTTCTCACGTGTTCACCTGTAACTAAAGAATTCATACGAGTACGCATCGACGTTATACGAGAGGATCGCGATAGTCAACTCTTCAACATATTGGTTCACAAAAATTACCTAAGTGAAGAATATTAAGGAGTGTATTGAAGAGATTCCACAAACTCTGAATACTTTGTGAGTAGAAGCAGGATCTTTTGATTGGGTCAATTTTATGAAACGTCAATTTTCATAGGTACCTACTACCTAATTTTGATTAGAGATTGAATGTTATGGACTGATCTATCTCACCTACTCAACCATGTCAGGATCCCTGGGATCCCTCTGGAGATTATAAATCATGATGGACAGGAGGTTACTTCACAATCTTGTTGAGCTGAGCAAGGGGTATAAAACAAAACATTCTTACCCTTCCATCAGGTTTCTGATAAATGATCAAAAATGTCAGGAAGAAAAATCGTTTGAACCCGAGGTTGAGTCTGGAGTGTATGTGGTCGAGCTGGTAGAGCAGCTTGCTTTAATTAAAGAGGATGATTCGACAAAACCCAGTCATGTCTGACTAAGAGTGTTGAGAAACAACAACCATGATCCACCATGTCTGGTGGGAGAGGGTGGACATGTGACCTGTTTGCATTGTTTTTAGTTAGTTAAGTTAAAGTAAGGACAAGGAGTCCTGAAGATTGAGCTCTAATAAAAAGCTAAACAACTCTCGTAATCTCTTCAATAGGTTAGAAAATTAAATAAGTCAATAAGTCGTTTGAATACAGGCGGAGTGCTATTGTACCATAATGTCATACATATTTTTAAAGTGACCAATGGTATAGTTAAATGGGTACCCATTAAGAAAATATCTGTACAAAGTTTATCCATTTGGCAGCCCTATCAAGTTTCAATGTACCTACATTTTATTCTGTAAGAAACTACATAAGTACAGAAATGTGACTGTACTTCTCCTGTAATCACTTGTTTGGATGGATGACAGGTTTGACATCCGGTCCACCAGAGCTACTCGAGACACCAACATCTTTCACCTAATTGAAACTAATATAATATCTCAATGAATTAACCCAACTTTTTGAATAAAATAAACCCGTTATTCACTGTTGGGCGAATAATTTCTGCACACCGGTTGGCGTTAACGGAATTTTATGCAAAATATGTTTTTTACACCCACTTTTGTTCCACTCAAGATACATCAATTCTTCTCATGTCCATTACTTTGTCACTAATCACAGAAATTTGGAATAAAACAGATGACCAAATCAATTTGAATACAAATGAAGGCCCGAGTTATTTATTTTTTCTGTCGAAGACTTGTTGTTTTGTCTTGTTTGTTTTACCTGCTCATTAGACAAGACTCTGAAGAAGTCTCCCACAAGTTCGTCAATGCTAACACTCCAGCTCCCCATGGAACTCTAGGTCAGGATTAGCTCGAGGCTCAGGAAATGCAAAACCCACACACACTCCGCTAGCTCCTCAAATTCAAAACTGGCTCTAACACGTTTTCTTGTTCAATGGACAATTCAACACCTTGACCATGACGTCATGGTTTATCAAGTTCTCAAGATACAACTATGGTCAGAGGCAGCCATGACATTCATGATGTAACAGTATTGTAGTTCATCCATGATTTATCTTTCAAGGGACTCCTGAACTGTTGAGATAGAAGATTAGCAGAACAGGATCATCTCGCCTACACACATGTGCAAGAAAGAGATACATAATTATCTTAAATGGCATGATATGAGAATAACATTTTCAGAGTAATGCAGTAGGCATAAAAAGTCTACATATTAATTGCTGTCAAACTCGCGAGAGCTCTAAGTGGGTTAGAGCTCTGCATAAAAAAAAAAAAAAAAAAAAAAAAATACAAAACGGCTTTCCTCTTTGTATTAATTGTGTTTATAAACAATGTCAAACGCTGGACTGGACTTTTAATTAAGCCAAAGAATTGTAAAGAGAGATAGAGAACTGAGACCACATCATGAGAGAAAGGGAGAGAGAGAACCACAAGAGAGTGTGGGAGAGTCTGCGTGTGCAAATTTTAAACTCTTGTAGGTGACTACCAGACGATCATAAATCAAAGTGACCACAGTATCACGCCTGTTACACAAAGACTCGATAATGTACCTGCGACCATAATATTTTGAGCAGTGAAAGTATAGAAAGGCTTCTTGGCTGAGGATCAAACCCCATCAAACCCCTACACATGCAGTTTGTCAACAGAATTAGACTACCTCGCTCAGAAAGTTATACAAAAAGAAAAATAGATAGCAATTAAAGTGAACAACTAATAATGTATCATGTGTAGACACACTTTACCCTCTAAGTAAATAAGAAAATTTTAGTACTGAAGCAGAGTGAAATGAATACATAATTATTATAAATACATAGTAAGCAAGAAGACAACTCGTTTACATTTTGTAGGTAGATACGCTTGAAGAAAGAACCCTTCCCTTTGAAGATATCAATGAAAGTTGATGATCTGATGATTGACAATACACGAAGACACTCTATCAGACGCCAACATTGGAATCTCATTTTTCATACAATGCTAACAACAGAGACAGTTTTCTGATCTCATTTTGTCGGAGCATTCACCATCCGCTGCCAGCGTTGCTTAACCTTGCGTCAAAACTAATGTCTTCGTGATACGAAGTAGTTTCTGGTGGTACGTTCCTAGATTGTTAGACGTCTTGATGGAAGGTGTACAAATTTCACATTGTTTTTGAAAACGCGTGTTTTAACCATACAAACAGCCGTTTCCGCTGTTAAGAACTATCATGAGTTTTTTTGTCCTGAAAGCATCTATTTATGAACCACTGATCGGCTCAATCAAATCATTTCCTTTCTGCTCCTGCTCCATACCAATCTCTTTTACTTTCAATTTCTCGCTTGATTAAAATTTTCTCAGCATCACCAACTCTTTCTTCTTTTCTTTGAAATGATCCATGAGGTCTCCTACATGGGAGACGCAAAAGACGAAACTCTGGTCTCCATGGAAATTCTGAATCGCTCCTTGAACTGGTAGAACCATGATCATCTCGATTAGACTCAGCTCAGCCCATTCAAAGATAGCCTCTAAAATATATCATGTCGTGAGTCGTGAGCGATTGTGTCAATAACAGGCATAAGAATAGAGCATGAGTTAGCCTGAGGTTTCATTCATATTCTCAGGAGATTCTGAATTAAATCCATTAACTAGTTGTTTTGGCAATGTTCTAATTTGGTTCATGAAGCTCCTGACTTAATTTTTTTTCACGGACTAAATAGACCTCTTGCAAAAAAAAAAAAAAAAAAAAAAAAAAAAATAGAATAGAATATAGGTAGATAGTTTTGATAAGTTGAATATTCTGCCTGAGGTCATTTTTGGACGAATTGCTAAAAAACGATGGTCGAACAATAAAGTTGAAACTTTTTTTTTATCTGATGAAACGACTCAAGTGACGTTCATAATTAGATCAACGGTGCAATTCGACTTGCATCGGTGACTCCATTGGAACAAGTCAATCACTGAATTGTTGAGTTTATGAAAGCTCTACTAGTCAACACGTTCAAGTGAGCCACGACCCTACAGACGGGATTCAATGATCCTGAACGGACGTGAAACATGAGATCAGGTTTTCAAATCTTCAAGGATAGTAAGATAGGTAAGCAGGAAAGTTATTGTACATTTTCATCACACAAAAAAACGTCGTGGAAACTATTAAATTAATTACTTAGATAAGTCTAACTATATTTTATGAACTTAAAGTGAAAGACCAAGGTTTATTGATGAAACTTTATTTTTAGTAGAAGGTGAAGAGAGGACATTTTCTTTGAAATTGAGACTTTTTGATTTCATTACATTCTACAGATAAAGAATCTACTATTATAAATAAATAATAATAAAATAAAATAGCCTTTATCAAAATAATAATTTACAATACTACTATTACTGAAATCTACTATTACTGAATTAAAATAAATGATAAACAGATTACAATAACTGAACACAAGACAACTGAGCAAACTCTTACATAGATGATACAGTATGAGGTAGGTATATTGTTAGCAACTCCTTGACAAAAAGTTGTTTGCTAATCTGACTTGTAATGAAAGAAATCCGTGGGCGACTGGAACTCGCAGCTTTTGCCTGAATAGATATTTAAATTGATTTATGAAGTTCAACTTCCTTCCATTCATTCGTGGTATAGAGTTTGTATTTTGCTCCGATGTGTATCGCTGGAGAACATGTTCCATGTTTTGCTGTGTTCCACTTCCCAACCAACTCGCCATTTGAGGGGTGTGAAATATTACTCGACACGTATGTTTCACATTGCGTTAAATAAATTTAGTCAATTCTAATGATTGTGAAAAGCCTTTGAAACTGACTCGAATCAGCTTTCATATCTTTTCAAAGAGATTTGAAAACAATAATAATTTTATTCATTATTTATTTTATCCGAACACTGGAGACAAGTTCTAACAACGCTTGCATAGGTAGGCCACTGTTCTCTAGTGTTACAGGTTAAAGGGCATAAATTAACAAGCTGGCATAGACCATGAGTGTGGTTGCAAAAGTTGGCAGGAGTAGAATAATCGCTTAAATTAAATGTAACCAAAGTAGGAATACGCCTTGCATTCCAAATCTCAGCTGACTCATACCTCACAAGTTACCAGACAGATATAAATAGCCTAATTGACGCAGGTTTAATAAACAATTAAAAACTCAATTTATATGCCACCAACACTCGGTAATTATTAATACTTATCCATTCCACTGAGATCGTGCGGAATATTTTGCGAAGTGTCAGCCGGGTATGACAGGAAGCTACTCATCAACGGATTCAACAGACGGACAGACAGATAAATAACATTGGGTTTTATCTATCCTCCAATTATGTATAGTTGTGTTTCTTCTAATGCTGCTATTATACTTTTGTTTATAATATGTCATTTCCTCTTGCTTTTGTGTCGGGTTGTAGACCTGGGTAAGTTTAAAATTGAAAAAAAAAAAAATACGTATGTGATTTCACGCAAAGATTTTTTCTCCCTTTCTCCTTCTAACTAACTTGTTTATCTCGTATATTTATCTCTCTTTTTTTCTTTTTCTTTCTCTTTCTCTCTCTCTCTCTCTCTCTCTCTCTCTCTCTCTCTGTCTCTCTCTTTCTCTCTCTCTTTCTCTCTCTCTTTCTCTCTCTCTCTTATCTCTCTCTATCTCTCTCTCTCACCCTCACTCTCTCTCTTTCATCCTCCCTCTCTATCAAATACACTGCAATTACCTATTTTAGGCATAAATGTCTAAGTATTTTCCAGGGATTATAATAAATGTATAAAAAAACAATGCGACGGACAGTGCTCAAATCTACAGTTCCAAACACCAAGTCGGACCAGTCAAATCGTCGCTTAACTTTCAGCTAAAATTCTTTCACATTCTCGTATGGAGTACATACATTCTGCAATGTGCATAATATAACTTGTGATGCAAGATGCATAAATGGCTATCTCGTTAGGTCCAAAGCGTCTACCTCCTAGCTGCTACTTGTTCTTCTCATGTGAATAGCACATGCCCATTACATCTTCCCACACAGTCCTCTGTCCATCAGGTGTATACACATACAGGTATTACAGGTGTCCAACAGGTCTTCCAATGCTTATCCTTGTTACATACATCAGATAGGAGCATGGAGTGGGAGCCTCATGGGGTTTTGACTAATTTCTGTCATATATGAGAGAATGATGCATGTTCGCAATGTTTTGAAACTACCGAGTTGGCAAAGGTTGAATGAGATGATTGTGAAATTGGATGGTGTTGTTGTAGAAGCATTAAAGGGTAAAGAAAAAACGCTAAACAATTAATTAATAGCAAGTCCTCTAGTTTTGAATTATTTTTATTAAATTTATTACAATAGGTGGGTAATGTGGGTACACTGTTAGCGTAATGGGAATTCTTGTCTTGAGCCGATAGTCTAAATAAAGCACTAGTATACTATACTATACTATATGTCTTCTCTGTTTCATTTAGAAAAAACATTTCCGAAAGAAAAAGATGTCATAACAACATGTACCAGAGTACTGAGTACAAATATTTGCCGAGGATTATTTTAACCGATAAGTAATGGTTCCGTAAAAAACAGACTTACAGACGTAGCCAATAAAATTATAAATTGAGAAAATCTTGAACTCCACTGAATGGTACACACACACTGGGTGTATGTGTGTGTGATGTGATTCCCCTATTACTCATGCAATTCTTTAACAATGATCCTGGTTGAATCACTCATTGATTCAATCAATTGTACAAGCGTTTTCGTTCCTTTGTCTTTACCATGAAAAATAACATACCTATTCAATAACAGACATACGTACATAACTACTTAGATTACCTGACTTTTTCATCTTGTGCTGATAGTTGTAGGTAACATAATTGCATTATTAAAATATATGTACATATGTGTATAGGAATATATTTTATTATTACTTCCTACAATTTGGGATCTATGTACCTACATTATTACATTGTAATAATAATAATAGCAATATCGCCTTGTTTATACTGGCCTATTAGGACTATTTTAAGTCCCATTATTCCAGCAGTAAGCCCAAGACGTATTACTATGTGGTTAAAATCCCAAATGGAAGGATAACTTGTCATGTCCCAGCTGGGTTTGGAACCAGCGACTTCTGGAATATCTGGATTCATAGAGTGCCGCCTTTACCACCGCTACAGACGCATAAGTATAGGGAAAATGAAAGTGCAATAAATTATTATTATTTTTTAAAATATGCTATAATTAAAGCTCTATGTATGAAGTTTACATGTAAAGTTAGCTATTGCTCGAAGAAACTGTTACATTAGAATGATTTTGTATAAAACGTTTTCTAACTCACATGAAATAACTCTAAAGACATTTGATTAACCTACACAAAGATGAAGTTAGCATACTTAGTACAAATGACAATCTAAAGAAACGAACACACATATAATTTAACTCGCATTTGTAACATAATATTACAATAAAACATTTCTATTCTATTCTATTCTATTCTATAATTTAACTCGGGGTTTACAAACATAGATAGTGTTTGCTTCATTCATCTTGATTATTCAGAATTTCATCTTGAAACTCCTCAACCGCAAGTGAATACGTATAATCAATGCATGGTGCATGCTTCCCTCTTGTAGATATCCATACTAAATAGACAATTACCAGCAACACCTTAGAGTTTCCTGGTGTTCCTGGCTGATGTCCAGTATTGTGCTAACGTTATTGCTACATTCCACCGAGGTTTTATATGGACATTTCTGTGGTGCCATGTAAACAGTATTCTTCCGTCACTGACATAAACCAAGTGGTGACGAGAATAGAAGAACTAAAAAATTATTAAACTTATGGACGGTCTATGCAACTGTCCTAAAACTAAATAAAATAAATGTTATAGAATATATGTATATTTCATTATTGTAAATCATCTACCTTGATGTTATCCTGTGAAACAGGAGTTCAAATGAATTGAACAGGATTATGAGCTACACTACAATCCAAGTGTTCATACTTATAGTCCTTGGAAAAATGTCAAACTCTCATCAGTCGTAGCTATTGGATATTTTATAAGCACGTAGTTCTATTCAATAAAAGAGTAGAAATAAATAACCCATTCCCAGTCAGTGGAAGAGGCATTGCATCATACCTTTAGAAATCACAGATTGACATGGAGATGAGTTCCATTTCATTTCAGTTCAAGTTCATTTCAGTACCACTATATAAAAGCTTCTGAAAGCGTAGCAAAGTGGACCGAATCAATTAGCTTCACTTTAGCAGCTACCTAATCTCCACGGCACATCAACCACTGGTCTCGTAACTTCTGTATTTGAAATGGAAAAAGCTCCTTGTGAACTTATACCGCCATTCACGTCTTTACACCATTGGGAAAGTTCCTGTTATTACTTTTTATTTGAGGAATTTTACCTTAATAGGATTAGTAGCACCTGCTGACGAACAAAGTTAATGAATAAATTAAAACCTGATTTTAATTCTAATCAATAGATCAACTCAATTTTGACGCCAAGTGCCGCAGTGAAGGATTAGAAAAAGGAGAAATTCTAATTTACGTAATTTAAATTTTATTAAGTTGTAATGGGATATTAACAAATGGATAGTGATCGATTAGATTGATTAGAAGTGGTAATAAATCAGACCGTTAAATCTCCGCGTGATGATAGACTGATCATTTTGAAATTTAATCTCATCAAACTCGAAATTTAATCTCATCAAACTCGTGGTTTGAACTTGATTTTCAATGGAAAAAGAGAGGAGAATTTTTGAAAGGATGATAGGTATATAAACTTTGATTGACCTAAGAATGTCCTAAGAAAGAAGAATCGATTAACTATTGATTTTTTTTTTTAAATTTTATAATTGTAACTTAGTGAGATACCTTCAACAATATTAGCAATCAGACCTTAATGTGCCATTGGAAGATACCCAATCCATTCCTTTTAATTAACAGATTGGGTTTACAGTGAAAGATTTATTTGAAATTACTTTTTCAGACATTTAGCAATTTACACTAGTCCCACGCTGACAGTTTAAAAAGAGCCTGATAATATTTACTTTGATATCGGTAAATATCTTGAGATTTACGAGATGGACATTGGAGAATGCTGGAATGAATGACAAATTGTCGCTCTGTTACGGCTGACATATTCAGAATATGACCGGTGGACCGGTCTGGCAAAAGTTGATCATCTGATTTGACCTCTCTCTTTAGAAACCGAGAGTTTCAAAGATTCAAATTTTTTAATGAAAATAATATTCTTGTTAATTATTTATGTAGGTACCCCACTTCAAAAGTAAGTGTCTAAAAGAGCCTAATGGTAAAAAGTAAGTGTCGAGAGATAAGTGCCGTGAAATGAATATTTGACGATTAGGTCACCAGCTCAACATTCTGTTGGAAATAAAGTACATTTACGAGGTTTGGCTATTAAGTTCGTAGACGCGAGCCGCTACGCAAAAGCTGTCCATGCTAGGAAGATATGATGAACATGTTTAGAAAGCTTCAAGTCTTGTGTTTTGATTGATAGCTGTCACATGCCTGTACTGTAATTAGTTCTGTTGTAATAGCCCGACGCGCAAGACACCTTTTTTAATTTTGCCGGAATTATGATTGATACAAACGTTGAGCAACGAGTGATTATTGAATTTTACGTAAAACTTGCTGGTAAAACTTTTTCTTTGTTAAAGACAGTGTACCAGGAGTCATGTTTGAAAAGATCAACGCTTTATAAGTGGTTTAAACGATTTTAAGATGGCCAGGAAGCTGTTGAGGACGATCCACGTCCTGGTCGCCCCCAAACCTCAAAAACTGACGAAAACATTGAAAAAATTAGTGTTATGATTTGTTCTGACCGTAGATTAACTCTAGGACTAATGGCTGATACACTTAAAATTAATAGATAATGTGTGAGACAAATTTTGCACGAAAATTTCAACATGACAAAAGTTTGCGCAAAAATGGTGCCATGCGCCAGTCCACAGTGCCTTCTCCGTGAAGACGTTCTTATCAAAGTACAACATCCCAGTGTTGGAACACCCTCTTTAATCACCCGACCTGGCCCCGTGCGACTTTTACTTATTCCCAAAAATCAAATCTACCCTGAAAGGTACCCGATTTGACAGCGTAAATGACGTTAAGAAAAATCCGGCAAAAGTCTTGAAAGGCCTCACACAAAATGACCTCCACCACTGTTTCGATCAATGGAAAATTCGCCTGGAACGTTGTAAGGATAGAGGAGGGGAGTACATTGAAGGGGATAACTACCAAAGTTGGGTAAGTTAAACACACATCGTTTTATGGAAAGAGTCTACGAACTTAATAGCCAAACCTCGTATAACCAGTGTTGTGATATTAATACTGAGCAATTGAATATTATATCTAACATTCCAATAAAAGTATATCGATAATAGAAAATTTTTGTTATAAAGTAACCATAACTAACATTTGATAAGGGCACCCCAATGACTTACCCAGAACGCTCAGACTTAATCCACTGCCAGGCCGATTCTTGGAGAAATGCCTTCTGGAAGAGTCGCTGTGTCTGGGCTTGACCTCTGCATGGGCAGGCTTCGTAGACATGGTGGCTACCCGTTTTACTGTTATTGATTCAGGAAACCATGTTTGGACATACTTGTGAATTTGTATGAATTACATTTTTATTGAATATTAAATTTAGAGTTGCCGAGATTAAGAAGTTAAAAGGTTTTTTTTTGTTCTTATTGAATAATCAAATTGCTGATATTTTATGAAATAAATATGTATACAAGTTACTGATTTATTATTACTACCTATCATAAGATGATCTGCAAAGCATAGCATGATGTTCGATAACAACAATAAATTCATTCTTTCAAGGTAACTTCAATGACAGTTTCAAGTGTCAGGATCATATTTAAGAGTTATTTGTAGAACTTGCGTGCTTTCAACATGAATGCATGCAAAGTGCAGTTCTATCTGTCCTATTAGTACTCCAGGGAGGTGGGTGACGCCTTCTCCCATTTAGATTATCTTGATAAGCTGAAATATCTATAACAGGTCTTGGAAAAAAGTTATACTAATAAAACGATAAAAATGGCTTTAAACTTCAAAGACAGTCATGGCAAACTCCATCAACTCAGATCTTTACTTGGAACCCAACTCATAAAGATAGCATCAGAGGGTAATAATGCTAATAAAGCCCTTACAACTTCATCTCTGGCACTTGGCAGTTCCTTATAGAGCGAGCATGTAGACATGTAAAAATACTTCTATCTAATAGAGACACCGTAATAGTAATGCTTTATCATAGAGATAAACAGTATTATTTGATTTTCAAGTATAAAAGGCATCAGCTTGTTCAATCTCAAGTGGAATTATCTGTTGATCTTGTAATTTAGTGTTATGATTGCCATAAGTTAATACATGGATTATCTATAAAAATAAATTGAAAGTACTCTTTATTTACCTTGCATGCATTTCCAAGTTTCTTACTTTTCTTGGTAATCAGAGCGTGGCGCTGTTTCACCTTTTCGATAAAAAGTTGCAAAAAAATGCAGTCGATGGTTGATTGGCGCTCGACGATCTAAATTGAAACAATTATCTTAGACATGCCTTGAGCTTGATGTAATGAACTTTGTAAATAGGGATCGACTCTACTAGAACCCATTCTCTTGTCTCCTTATTACACTCAATTCCGTTTAAACTCACATTGTCAAGACTTTAAGTACAAAAAGACGCAAGTACCTAATCAGACTCTCATCGAAAGGGAAAGGTAATGCTCAATGCAAAATTTGATATTGGAATCAATAATAATCAGCAACTGTGAATTTGTTGGAGAAATGAGTACTGCTACAAGCTATTAATGTTATTGGGAGGTCAAAACTGTATAACCAAGACAAACAAATACAAGAAAGTAACCAGTAATAGATTAATGATTAAAATCAATGGGTTTATCAGTTTATCTTTGATCTTTAGCTAATATTAAGCCTGAAAAACATCAAGTTCCAAAACCTAAACAAATGATTTATTGTGGATATTACCTAGGACAAAATACTAGTCTGGTTATAGAAGATACAATAAAATGTCCTGTAAGTGAGATCGAACATTTCTCGAGTTGATCTACTTTTTGGCTACATTGTGATGCTGTGTCCTGTCTCCTGACACCCCACGTGATAGTGTCTCCGGTCTCAGTATTAGATACTGACGTCCGCGCCAGTGGATATGATTCAGAGCCATCTCAGTTCGTGACGGAATCTCCTTTTACAACGTGTCCTATCTTGTAATATGTGACAGATTTGACATTATCAGCATAGCAAGTACGCCGTGGGATGGCCATGTACTGAGACCAGTGGCGGCTGAAGATTGAGTCTAGGTGGAACTGGGATTGGACCGGAGAGAAATCACCTAATGGATGTTAACAAACTTTTAAATTTTGCAAATTTTTC
This sequence comes from Bactericera cockerelli, assembly GCA_024516035.1. Lineage (NCBI taxonomy): Eukaryota > Metazoa > Arthropoda > Insecta > Hemiptera > Triozidae > Bactericera > Bactericera cockerelli. Next base: position 18,914,120 of record CM044958.1, on the reverse strand, counting down.
ATGCATTCATATCAGAAATCAATAAATCTTATAAATGAAAAAATATAAAACATCAAATTTACGAGATACTTATTGATTGTTTCTTTCTTTCTTCAGCACGATGCAACTACATACATGCATATTATGTATTTATGTACCTACAATAAATACTTATCTTTTCAGTTCACGGGACATACATTTTATTTCAATCAAAAGAACTTTGTACCTAGTTACTCATTTTCAGGGGTTTTTCTATTAAAATTAAACTTTTTTTTAATTTGGGTTTTAAAGTTGTCCTACAATATTTAGCCACTACCTTTGATAACTTGACAGTAATAGTTATCATATTTGTGTTAATCACTTGCGTGATGTCACAACTACTCAAACTCGCTTTACTAAATCTACGCTGAAACCGGGACTTGAACCACCGACCTCCAGGTTACAAGTCCGCCGCCTTATCGATCAAGCTACTGAGGTCGGTCTTGACAGTAATATTATCTGAAGAGGAGCCACAGGTCGTGAGGTCGCCACTGGTGTTGGCAAGTACTCTCCGGTGTGAATCATCCACACAAGTACTTCTCGAGTACACCCAAGAGATGTAAACTAGATTGGAACCCATTATTTTGAAGCCTACATGATTGTGATTGTGTAGCAGACTGATGATCACAGGGTCAACGTTGGGCAGAAGGCGTTTATGGGATCGACTGAGCGGCCAAAACACGATAGCCAGAACCTACGACTCGAAGATTGATTGTTATGTATGTGGTGGGGTGGTACACAGCTGAGGATAAAGCTTTACCCATGTTGAATTTTGTCCTATCATCAGCATATCATCATAGGGTGGCATCATCGTGAGCAATGGTAGGCAGACAGTGGAGTAATGACTCAGCACTTCTACCACTGTCTATACAAGGAGGCTAATAATTGACAAGGGCCCCCAGAACCAAACCGAAATGTCCTATGAAAGCTCAAAATTTTACATTATACCTTGTCTTATAGGCCCTAAATAAAACCATTAGGTAGTAAGTACCTATGTATAGTATGGTCTCTTTGTTAGCCAGCGTCGATAGGACGCTGAATACACCAGTTATTGTTCTGTTACTGAAGATAAGCAACTTCCAGCCAGGTTAGGGGACCATTCAAATCACTATGAATCAACGTAAACGAAAATTACATTTTCATTACGAAAACAAATTTTTTTGCGCCCACACTACTAAAAAAAAAAAAAAAAAAAAAAAAAAAAAAAAATAGATAGGTGACCAAATGGAGTCTATATTTAATATTAGAATGGAGGTATGTACGACCATGTCATATCAAATTTAAATGTTTGTGTGCCTGAAGAATTGTTGAGTTGCCTAATTGCGAGCCTACGCCTATTTGTCATTGAGTGTGAAAACTCAAACATGAGTGACATCATGTAGTTTGTTAACAATGAAATCTGCCAGGGAATGATGGATGCTAGGTGCTAAACTTCCTAAAGAAGCCAAAGCACTCACCGTAAAATGGAGAATTCATCTTTTCTAGCTCGATGGAGCAATTTATACTAAAAAAATTCCATTTCTTACCTTTCTATAGGATAAGGAAAGTAAAAATCCAGTGAAATCATTTGATTATAATAATAATAATTCCGTGTCCGTGAGGTAGGTATTGATACCTAAATCACGGTGGTGAGAGGATTATATGGACACCCAGATCCAATTTCTAGGCTCCTTTCATGTCCATTGATTCTATTTGATTTTAACGTCCTGACTTGAGGTAGACAGGACGGGGGTTTTACCCTCCATTCGCTGGGAATCGTACCAGCTACCCACATTAACCTCACCCAGCCTGGGTAGGGCCGGATGTAAACTATCATATAATTTATTCATAGAGGGAACATTAGTGCCAGCGCTTTAGGTCCCTTCCAATTCTTCCAACACTGTTAATTTTTTATCTCTCAACCTGTACCAGTGTTTTTTACCTACATAAGAAAAAAAAACTTCCGATTTCTAATATTAGAAATTTATCGGAAGTAACAAAGTGAGAATCATGTAAAATGAAATAGGTTTATACTTCACACCGTTCTCTTATTCTCGGATATCTCGTAGGTATATCCTGAACCGCCTGTAATACCTAGTTCTGGAAATACTGACTTCATCCATATAGGTATAGACTATAGATACATAGTAGAGTAGACAGAGATGAAACGAGGGTTCTGCTTAGGTTGCAAGATTTAGATCATATATTATTATCGTCGGGACCTTCATACTCTTTTCTTCACTCCTCCGTATGCAGAACAAGTCCGAACATGTCTCATTGGATTATTTTTATTAATGAACAATTCTCTGATTGCGCCAATGCAAGACCTCGGCACTATCTAGAGAGAAAACCTACGCCGCACCACCGGATGGGATGCAGTCAACTTCCTCTCCTCTAATGGCGCTAGCTTCATGAGGTGAAGGGGTTCAAAATAAAGTGATTAGATAATACAGTTACAGTTAGAATTAGAGGTCTAACCTAGAGCTGACTAATCTATCTCTGCAGTTCAACAGTTTCGTCAGAGTTGGACAAATTACCAGGCGTCCATGACTCACCGTTGGGCACTGGGGGACACAAGAACAGAAATTATGTCGGTACCTCGCTTCCAGAAAGTCTGTTTTTCTTAACAATTTGATTCGGATTGTTGAATTGGACAAGTCATTAAAAACCATTATCACAACAACAATAACAAGAACGACAGCAACAACAATCCTCAGAATAAAACCAAATCAAGAAGAGGATAGACACTATTCTCCTCCCTATAGAACTGCTAGTCAACGTGTAATTTATACCTGCAGAAACCTACACTCCGGTCTGCAGTCTGGGCTGTGTTATTACAAGACATATAAAATGAGTTATACTACCGGACCAGACAAAATATTTAACATCAACACCGCCTCTTATCCAGGTAGGTTCTGCAGCTTTGCACACTCCCGAGAGTTGGCTGGGGATGAGGTTTTGAATTCTGCATATAAGAGTGAATTGACAAAACAAAATCAAATCACAGCCAGAATAATCTTGTGATTTTTTAAAAAGTGCACTATTTTTTTTGAGAAATAGGTATAGGTATTACGATAACTATTTCCCTGGACACTCTGGACAGGTGTTCATCAGTATCATAACAAGAAATTTGAACATATGGGGACATGTCCAGATGAGAAGACTTTTCTAATAATTTTATAAATTCTTAGTATTTTGAAGTTTGCTGAACATTTCAAGTTAAAAGTGAAATCCAGGTCATGAAATCAAACTCAAAATAAATAAAAATCACAAACTGTACCGATGGTTTAATTCAAACAAGATTCTTCTCGCAACAGGGTTTCACTCTGTGGCAAAAATATACAATCTTCCACTCCCAAACAAAGAGTAGGTATCAAAGACTTTCATGCCATTTCGGGGCTTGCAAAAATATCCTTCTGACTAGAACACACGAATGCAATGAAAAATGTAAATCGCTAGTCCCAGCACTCATAAATATATATTTTCCCAGAGTAGGTGTGAACTTCCAGTTCACTCTAAACTTGAAACAGGAGTCTAGAGACAAAGGCGATAAAACCTTCAAAGTTTAAACGCCCCAGCAATTTATCTTCTTGCGAAATTGCAACTGATTCATAATACAAAAATCAGAAATTGCATGGGTTCTAAATTTGCATGAGATTAGCACGCGAAATCGAATCATCCAAAAATTATAGCAAATCTCAGCATGATTCTCAAAACTCAACACATTCATTACAAGACGGAAATATCTTTTTCTTGAGATGAAAAAGAAGCTGCCTAAAGACTTGACTTCTAATTATATGAGGCTCGTTTCTGTAGATAAGTCGACAGACCTGTGGGCAGAGGAGACCAACATCTTTGTGCCAAGCTAAGATCCTTATTGAGGATACTTTTGTTCTAGACATTACCTGAAGATGATTTATAGGATGACAAGAACTCCACAGTGACTAGACAAGCTCAGTACAGGAGTATTGACAGTAACTGATTGTAACGGTCATGGAGTTGCAATGATGATAGTGACTGACAACTTGTCAGTATCCATCTCTTGTGACTCCTAGATATTTGGAACCCTTCCTTCATGAGCTAAATATCGAATGAATTTTGTGACCTAGTAGGAAAAACAGTTATCTACCATTTAAAACAAATTTGAAGAGAATCGGTTGAATTTTTTTTTATAGATATAAATAAATGATTCAGAAAAAAATCTCTGATTCTATAGCGATGATTAAGAAGTTGAAAACTATGATTGCCATGCACGACGAAGTATTGGATCCATAATTGGAAGTGTATTCTTAATTTTTGAGAATTACTAGCATAGTTAATTTATTTGTAGAAACGGGTTTGTAAAAGCACAATATTATTATTATTATCTGACCTGGTTGCAGGGTTTTCAGTGAAACCCTTACAATTAACACTGCGACCTAATAAGATCTATTGTGACCAGTTGATTCTATTTGTTTTTAACGTCCTGACTGAGATAGATAGTCAGGACAGGAGTTTTACCCTCCATTCGCTGGGAATCGTACCAGCTACCCACATTAACCTCACCCAGCCTGGGTAGGGCCGGAAATGCCAGCCTCACGTGTTTGGATGGAACAGAATTTTCGTCAAAAAGTCTGCCCCAACCGGGAGTTGAACTCGGGAACTCTGGACTACGGGCAGTAGTCACAACCATTACGCCACGGAGGCTAAACTAAAAACACAATAACTTATTTTGAATTTTATGCATTTTACTGTAAAAACATGTTAGCTTTCAATTTACCAAAGTCATTATTTCAATTTACCAAAAATGTGCACAACAAAGAAAAAAGATAGTCGCGTAAAGGCATTTACGACACTATTTACATTTAATTTACAAGTTTTAGAATAGCACTATTATTGTTTACAGGACATTAAGTTTTTTCTACGTTCTTTAGGTCCATTCTTCAGTAGAACTCGAGATAATGAAAAAACACGGACAAAATAAAAACGAAGAAATTCTATTTCGTAAATAAATGCTCAGTTCTGATTTCTGATGAATGGCTGTACCGCAAAAATGGCAATAACTAAGAATTCACAAAGCACTATAACTTAGACAAAGCTTTAGAAATAATTGAATTTCTCAACACGCGGAAGATTTATAGTTTACCCACAGAAACACCTCTCAGTGTAAAATCAATAAATTCGAATGCACTCGATATGTCAAAAGGTTGAATACTTGAAATTGAAAAAAAAAAACACGAACTTGGGATTTGACATTCGCACTGACCGGTCTGATAGTTCAAACTCAACTGAGATGGAGATTTTATGAATGAATATCTCAAGTCTCTGGTTGTAGTACCCGGGCGAGGTGCCTAACTATTCCTCAGGATATAGTGGTCGTACAGCCCACGCATCCTCTGCAGTCAATGAATGAAAAGCTCTGGTGTGATAAAAGTGCATGCAGACAACAAGCACACAACATAAATAGCTATAGCATTGGAATAAATCAAAACAGGATAAGTAGAGGCACTCACAAAAGTTATTTGCATATCAAGTAAATCGAATGAATGAGGCAATATCAAAATTCTGATCACAGTTCGCCGCTCGTTATGATAATATTTACTTATGATAATTCGTTTATAAAAGATCCTGTCACGCAGATTTGAGTGATTTACAACTGACCTAAATGAAAGTCAGTTGTAGCACACGATCGTCTTGGGCTTTTGTGTAACATTCTCTTAACATTACGCGTTTCATGATGACCTTTGTTAACAGTTCAAAGTCATCGGTGTATAATGAAGATCAAACTGTGTTTGACAGAATGATTTGGGTTCTAAACTACAAGATCTAATTCGTTCTCTTGTATCAGAAGACTTTTCTAGAAGAAGACACGAAGAGTCATTGAATAACTTTCAAGCCGAGCAATGAGCAACACAATTAAAGAAAAATAAATAAAAGAATCTGTAGGGTAAAAAAAAAACTAGAAAAACAACAACCAGTTTCAAACTAGACAGTTGTACATAGCCGAAGAAACCTTTTTGGAATCATTAAGCAGAATCTTAATCTTCAACTGTCCAAACAACACATACAATCGGACCCAGACAAACACACAGTGCTCGTAAACCTTAGTAACTAATTAAAGCAGATAATGAATGACCACCATGTCCGCAGCGCAACTGGAAACATGCAGCGTCTCATAGGAAACCTCTATGCAACTGTCTGCCTACTCAATGAACATGGATCGCTGAGTGCCAATACCGAGGTGGAAGACAACATTCTGTCATATCTCAGCTATCCATCATGATGTCATTTAACGCCATAGAGGAGAAACATGACAAAAAAAAAACATACAAATAATGTTAGTCATAACGAGTAGGTACTTACATTCAATTGAGATTGGTCATATTTTACGAGCCAATAAGTCATTTATTGGTTCTTTACAATCTCGCAACATACCTCAGAACGATAGATTGTGAACTTGTATTTTTTATATCCAATTGCCAATGTTAAAACAAGTATTTACAAGTCGAACATACAGGGTCATTCTTGTGAAATAATTTTAGGTACTTACTTACATTCAATTGAGATTGGTCATATTTTACGAGACAAACAGTCTAATAAGCCAATATTTCACTAAACACGTTGTCAATTAGACAACGTGATTGATTACAAGTCAACATTTTAACAAGAGGTTTTCAAGTTTAAAAAAATCAATAGTATCTCGAATAATCTCTTTCAAATACGTATGCTATTTAGAATCAAAATGTTAGGTCTTGATAATGATTTTATTTAATAGGTTTATTGTACTGAATTTTTTGTTTGTTGATGTTTTTTATAGCACTTTATGAATAGTTCTTCAAAAATATCTCACACACGCACAGTAGAAAGTACAATGCATAGCAGGCAAGTAAGAGTAGTCCTGAACATGATCTGCGAGCTCAAGTTTCAAGAAGTAATCAGTATTCAAAGTATCAGATCGTCACGTCAACCACAGATCTCATATTACGCACGTTTTGAGAGGGGATAAAATCAATAGTATTCTATTTAAAAACCGTCTATGCACTCTATGATATAATAACTGCTATGATAGGCACCGGACATGAGACAGAAACCCACCCTAAGAATTTCAAAACCATCCCACCTACTTGACTAAAAAGTTGCTATTACTCCACCGAGCTTTTTTGACAATTCGATTTTCAAAAAACAATTCATGTAAACACGATACTAGGAATTAACCCATTAGTAAGACATGAGACAAAAAGAGAAATGACGATTGATATAATATTATTGAGCTACATTAGGTACATATTAAAACAAAAGAAAATTTGATAAACAAGAAATTTTTAATGACGGTATGCCAATCTGCTTTTATTGAAGAAAACTTCCATGCGGACATAACACTCACAACACAAAATTGACTCAATCTCATTTGCAAGAACATGGCATTAGTTATTACTGTTATTAGTTTATCAAGTTCAAGATCCTACACATATGTCAAAGCAATGGGTGGTTCTCCCCACACTGGAAGCGAGATATATTATAGCCACACTTGACGGGCTAATTGAAAAATAAGTTGATAAATATGATGGCTAACGAATGTCCAAAAATGAGCAAGTTTATATATCTACGAGTTATACATATAAAATGAAACGTATCAATTTTGACTTTGGAGTTATGGACTATATGGACATTATGGACACTGATCCAGAAACATACGAGTACTTACCTACATCGTGATTTCTGTTGAAGAATAATTTCCAGAAAATATCTGACAAAAAGACCTCAAATGACTATGATAAAAACTAGTCCATGTAAAAAAACTCGTTAGTACCAACTATCGAGAAGAAAAACCAGAAGCTACTTCTCCTATCAAAATATTAATCCAGAACATAAATTTATCGATGAAGTCATGGTTAAAATGAATAAAGAATCAGGTTTTCATAAGACATGTAGGCGAGAATCTAATCAAAACATAATCATTCTGGTGAACTTCACGATCTTACGGAAGATAAGAATGATTATAGAGAACATCAAAAGGATATCCTCGTAAAATATTGGGCTCGGTGTAGTCATGTGGTATGGTAAAACAAGCAAACAAGTCTGAAGAAGAAGAAAAAACACAAGTTCTACTAATAATGATCGAAAGATCAAATTTTGAACCAAACAAGATCGATCGGGCTTTGATTCTTAATTGGTGATTTGAAATTCCAAACACATTCTGGAGTATTATATTACTTGTAAATAACTGGATCACAGCATTAATCAGCACCCATATACAAAAACATAGCCTTCACATCCTGGTGTTACACATTTTCGATCCTAATGAGGTAGGTAGGTATGGACAATAATTTGTTTGTTTCAAGCATTCGATGACAGGTGGACATTATTACGTGAGGGTATTGTTCATTATTTCTTTAGATTAAAGCTCTTGGCCCAGTTTCTTCGAGGTCGAGCTTTGGCAATCGCCTTTGACTATCATAAAAACGTCCAAATATAAATGAAAATTTATGGAGATCTGGCATTATTGATTGTCAGAATTAATGTGATAGACACTCATAAATTTAGGCAATATATTAGCCTAATAAGGTAAAAATAGGTTATAGACTGAAAGGATCCTAAGTAAGTACAAAGTTGCAGCTACCATTTTAACCGGCGGCGATAGAGAAATAGGTAGATGAGATAACTTTCCAAGAGCAGGAGAATCGTATCACAATTAGGACGTTGATTATAGCCTAAGAAAAAAATATACAAAGGTATACATTATTCTCCTGGTTAGTGCTTTTAATTTATATAAAAATGAGAGCCACAAATGATGCGTTTTAGATAGTATAAAAACATAATAAAACTTCGTATTAGCTATTTCAGATTTGAAATCATTTAGATGATACATATTAGGAATTTGGACATGCTTCGCTTTCGATACTTTTTTAAGAAAATTTTGATGCTCAATCTTTTTCGGCTAAAGAAACCCATCCACTTATCTGGACTTAGCATATGAATGTATAATGTACTTAAGTAATTACATAAAGTCTATTACCTTGGGCCTGAAATTAAAATTTTACAGAATCGATGCTGCTTCAAATTTTCCTGTCATCTAAAATCTCTTGGAAACTGCATCAACACAGGGGACTGGAAGGCATGCGTAACATACCACCCGGGCTGTGGCCCAGGCATTCATTATCCCGAGTCCTGACACGCTATGCCACCAGTATGGAGCTTTAGATTAAGCGAATGATCTATAATTATCTCCTCATGTTTTGTTAGTAAATTCTAGGTCTACAGAAATCTGAATGCTCGCAGATACCTACAGTTCAACGCACTGACATTCCTGACATGGATTACCAGTGGCCCTTGCTATAAGTTGAGAGAAATTTTCATTTTAGAGAAAACCAGCTGAAGGAAGCTCGCCTTTTATCCTTGGGCAACTTTTTTGTGTACTTTTTTAAAAACTTCTTACCTTCAATCATTTAGAATTTTGTTCTTTTGTGTGTGTCTAAAATTGAGAATGTCCTGTGAGATAACTACTGCAGATATGAATATCTTACCTGGAACAAAGAAAATAATTGGTGTTAAAGAATTTGACGTTACAATATGTTGAAATAATGTTCTGGTCATAATTATCTATAGAAATACAACTGAAAATACTTGGCTTTGATAAAAAAATATTTTTTGGTTGACAAAAATACTTGGCCATCTTGTTAGTTTCATTATTTTCCACAGAAATAAAGTAAAATTGGTTTTCTACTTTAAATTACCTGTATAGATATGATATAGAAAGTATGACTTGTACATATTGCAATCTGGTGACTTTTTTTCAAAACTGAGCTGTTAACAATAATAAAATTCTGTATAAATTATTCTTTAATATCGAGGTCATGCCAGACGGGGGTGTTACCCTCCGTTTGTAAGAAACTTCGAAACCTACTACCCACATTTACCTCACTCAGCCTGGGCTGGGCTCTACCAGTAATAACTGGCATCACAAAGGCTTGAACCTTATGGTCGACTGTCAAGTCTTTACTTCGCTGGATGTTGCTTTTTAACATTAGCGATCTTATAGGTGTAATGGTGTTCTGATGAGATTGGGGTAACTAAACTAATTATTTATACTTGGGCCAATCAAATTTGAAAAAGGCAACTGACATTTACTACTCCTTTCTTCTTGGAAAAGAGTTTAATGGATGATCGGCTTTGACATTCAGAGTGATTTTTCCTTTTTACTTTATCAGAGATGCATAGTTCAAAAGTTGTGATAATAGTTACGACTGAACAGAAACTTTGTAGTACAGAAGAAAGCCCGATAATTATGTTCATGTCATGCATAATTATAGAAGTATCCGTAGAAACCTGTCAGAAACTCTGTAGCGTCCAGGAAGCATCCCTAGATGTTCAGATTGTTCAGTCCGAGTGCGGGCAGGAGCATTGAGAGGAAGACCAGCGCGAGAAGGAGAGATACAAACCAGACTCTGGTCTTTCCTTGTATGGTGGTGGTGAGGAAGAGAACGCTCAAATCCTGATTGAAATCAAGTGAATGACTCCAAGCCAAGAGCTTCATACTGTTCCAGCATCAACCGCCATAGCCAAGTGTTAGATTGCTGGCCGGATATCCGATGAGGAGGTTAATAGGAAATCGAGTTCAATTATGAATGACAAAAAATATTTTAATTTAGTTTTTAACGTCCAAAATGATAGAAATCCTTAACTAAGGGCTAACCTGAAAAAAAGAATCCAATACTGTAGAGCAACTCGGTGAAGTAACCCCTATTAGGATGATCTACTCATTTTACTGTTATACAAACAGAACAATGACTTTTCAAAAATAAGTGCTGACTTTATAGTCCCTACTATGCCAGTCCATTATGTTTTACTATACCTACATTCATTTTAATAGCCACAATTAAAGTTCGGTTACTCTGAAGCCTCTGGTATTCTCATTGTGCTTGATGGTTATGACTTCACAGAGGTGGGCTTTTTGTCGGCACAACAAATTGTTATTTAAGTTACTGAAGGGTTTTGAAAAGTTAATGGTGTCTGTAAAAGTGTTCTGAATGCTGTCAGGTGAATTAGCATACACAGGAGTCTTGGTGAACTTTCTTCAGAAGCAGAAGAATGTACCCGGTAAGTGAGAACAATTTATTTTACTATACAAACTCTATTGGATATAGCCTACTTAAAATGTAAACAACCAAAATTCCTAAAATTATTATGTGGAAGAATTGGGACCATCAAATACTTGTATTGGGATTTGGTTTAGGCATATAAACAAATTATTCAACAATAACACATAAACAATAATAACATGAAACGAAAGCAATACAATTATTAGTGTAAAGGCACAACAATGTAACCTTGATGTGTGGTTTACTAAACTTTAGTTTTACTAATAATTTATTGTTATAGTCGATATAGGTACGTAAGTACCTACTGGAAGTAGAATGGTACATGATATAATAACAATGAAACGTCTACAACGTACATATCACAAGATCCCTGAGCACAATGAGGAACAAACAATTCCACATAAGACACCATCTTCTGAACACTATGATTACTGATTGGTATCATTGGAACTTGATGACTCCTCAAGGATATTTCACCCTTTAACCCAACCATGTGATTGGTAGACAATAAGTGTATCTACCTAACAGAAGTCGGTCACCTCTACAATAAGAATGATAAGCTACACACTACACACTGTTACGAATGAATTGATATTTTTGGAGGATGAGCCATCTTTCCAAAAAAAAATACAAGGGTCAAAGAGTCTGTAGACTTCTAGGGGAGGTGTATAGCGGCTGTGACAGTACCTCGGAATGTTCATGTCTTTTTATTTTTGTTCAAGAAACTATTTGCTTATTGTAGATATACTTCCTTTAAAAATGTCCATGCATCAAGTTTAAATAAGAACAAGCACATGAATAGAGTAATTTTAAACATAATATGTACGACCCAAAATTTATTGATACCATGTTAAAAAAAAAATCAACTAAAAAATTCAGATAAAATAGTTCATGACGTGTTATTTGTATAACAAAATCAAATTTTGAACCCCATTGTCCCACTCAAATGATTGTAATCTTCAAAATCTAGACCCAGAATGGGTTGACTCCAAGGATCCTAGGGTCAATTACCCTCTATATGATCCGGTAATAAACGGGGGAAGGCTAGAGTAATAACATTGGTCATACGAAGTCATTATACATATTTGGTGCTTGGTCCGCCATACAATGAAAAAATACTAGATGAAAGTGCTGCAGGTATCCTTTCTAATTTGAGAACAGAGATCCGACAGTGATGGATGGGGATTAGGATGCAGCTTCAAGCAGCATGCAAGATGCAGCAAGAAGAGATTCAGACAATCATAGAAGCTTTAGAAGCACACGAAGCCTTGAATAGAAATCATTAGTGGTCATGAAACTTCTATTTACAAAGAACTCTTTTCTTGAAAGCTCAAACCAAGTATCTTTACAAATACCTTTGAGGTTTACTGATCTATGGTTTCCTAAAGAAACAATTTTTCTATCTGAAAGCTTCAGTGTCATACATGTACCAACTTAAAATAAGTTGGTAAATCGAAGTTTCTTAACTGTGCAATATTGATTTTTATTTCAATATTGCACAGTTAAGAAACAATATTGCACAGTTAACTGTGCAATATTGTGATTAAGAATAATTAAGGTCAAACTACTTTGGAAGAAGAATTACCTAATGTCAAATTGAACACGAAAATCAAATTAATTATTCATTTTTACTCAAATTATTTGACTAGATTGGAATATTTTCAGGTATTCATAATCAAATAACTAAAAACTTTTGGTGCATTTAAGTTTGCAATTTTAGCTATAGGTGCAGTGCATCTTTTTATTTTTATCTACATAAATACTGCGACCTTGCTTTGTAACAATCATAATACATATGACCATTTAATACCATATTTCTTCCGTTGGTTTTTGTGTCTTCACATTAGCTAGCCAGTAAGAAGTAAGAGTAAAGCACTACTTAGCAAAAAATATAAAACAAGATTACAACAAACATAAGGGAGAACTGTCCCTTTATACCTGATCCTCGTTGTAATATTATTTTACAATTTTGGCCCTTAGAACCGTTCCCAAACAAACTCGCATCACCATATTCACCATGCTGTTGCCTCCAAACTTCCAAACCAAACCAGCCTCAGGACATCCTTGATTCAAAACAGTAAGCAACACATGCCTCAAACTTTCACCAAATCCACCTATTTCTCAATGAAAAGGTAATTAGATAAGGCACTGGATAGTCCAGATGTGCCACTGGATAGTGCCTCCACTGTATACATATACATCCAGAGCATCCACACTGAAGACCAGAGGCACGTCCGTCTGTTGGTTTGTATTAACTTCGAGCCAGTCACGTCCCGAGAGAATGAAGCTTTGAAAGGTGTAAAATTTAATCATTGAAAAAACTCTCTCGAGGTCTAATGGTTCTGACTCGCCGAGCTGTTGAAACTCAAACAAGATTGTGGCACTTTATAATTTGAGTCCATCTCCCCCACTAGCCTGAGGGGCAGGGGGCTTTACATTGTATCCAGTATAGGGTGGACCTTCTTTCGTTTGACGCAGAACCAAGACATGAATGTTCATTTGTTCAATGGTCAATTTATAAAATTTGAGTGGTTGCAATCAACTATTGCAAACATCTAAGTCAAATGCAAATGGTTCTGAACTTATAACTTATAGTACTAGTAAGTATGATCTTGTAAATCGCGCATTTTTAACTGAGAAGTGAATTAAGTGATCTATGATTTTTTCGATATAACGCAACATACAAGCTGCCAAAGCATTTACCATTAAACCTACTTGAATAATAAATTGTTATCTTCCTGAGAAGTACAAAAGTCTAATGTCAAGAAGTAACTAAATGCTTCTCTCCGTTGATCAACCTGTAGATTGCACTTGTCTTGTTTTGTGCTACAAGTATGTAAAAGAACTCAAACGGTTTTACTACAGGATTACAACTATAAGACCTTGCACGTCACTATCAGCAAAATCTGAAGGCATTTACAGTTGAACGACTGCATACAATCTGCAAGAACATATTATATTGGGAATTTATGGCAAAAGTTTAAGACCTTTTTTATTACCTTGAAAGCTGGTCTTCAATGTTGCGAAATTGTACGTTCCAGACATGCAAATGTGCATAGATAGGAAAGTACATGTATGTACCACTTGTGTTGCATGAGTTCGTATGGAACGCTCTGAAGAGATTGGATTGTATGGAACAGTTAGTTTACAAAATTTTCGAATACCTGTTTCGCAAAATAATGTTTCAAGAGAAAAAGTTGACACAGACGCAAGTAAGAATATCCAAACCAAGATTAAGACGGCGGAGGTTAATGTACGGAAAAGTGGTGTGTATGACGCTCAATTTTTTTTTTTTTTTTTCATTTTCTCAAAATATGTACAAGGAATTTTGAAGTACTTACGCGTACAAAATAGATATAGAACAACCGTAACACATTCCCAGGATGCAGTAAGTACTATCGGCCCTGAACACCTGTTCAGTATACAAGAGTAAGAGACCACTCGACTGTCCACTAGGATTTACAATATCCCTCATCAGACGCATAAAGCCATTGACTTTTTATTTTTTAATAACAGTTTTCGAAAGTATAGGACGAACAGTAAAGTGAGCAGTTAAACAAGAGTAATTTAACAGACATAAAACTTGTGTTTTTATGGCTTTCTTTCTGATAGTAAAGGAGGACCGCATCTGATATCCATCTTCAGAGAACATCAGGGCAAGAGGGGTTCCTGGTGGAGGTCTGCTAGACGTTCAGGAGTGTACTAGGTGTTATAGCACCAGTCATTTGTTGCCGTACATTAAAAGATACTCGGAGTAGTAAAATAATACACAATCAAAATTTCCGCAGGAAACATGCTTCGGCATGGTTAAACAAAGTAAATATGATTAGTCTAAATTTACCTAATATACAAATTTAACAGAGATTATTTACTAAAAATGACAAGTAACATAATAATATATTCTTCTACTTCCTTCTTGGGAATCCTTACGGCCCTGACGAAGTTTTTATAAGAAATTCTCATGCAAGTTGGTTTTACGACTCTTAGTAAGATAGTAAACTCTGTCGAGCTTTTTACAATGGGAAAAAATAATCCCATCGTCCTTATTAACTTGAAAAGTTTTTTTCTTGGATCTCTCTTTCTTCAAGTTGCAGTTTGCATTGTGCATTCAGTTTTGATTGCATAAGACAGAAGTGGATTTCTCAGATCCAATTCATGCAACCAATGTTAAATGCGCTCTGAAAAAATCATCCACGTTAGGTATGTGTTGCATAATGAAAAATCTTCGTTTCGTTGCATAATGAAAAATGTGTTTTGATTGCTTAAAAAACGTTTCATACACAACCCCTTTGAAAAGAGCTTCATGTTCTTGCTTCAAAACTTCGATAGTTAGGTTAAGGTAGAAAACAATTTGTACCTTAACTTAACTATCAAAACATTCCTTATTATATATAGATAGCTAGAAATAACGTCCTGAATTCGACTTTGAACCACAAAAGCTAGACCTTAAAAATAGGCGCTAAAATGCAAGCTCAAAAGCTGTTTTCTATTTGACCTATGTGCATAGCAGATACATTATGTAGGAACCAAAGCCTATCGACCCAATCACGTTAAAAACAGAAAAGCACTTGGTATACCATCCTAATCATTTCATATTGAACCCAACAGTCCACATGAGTTCCCCACAGCAAGAGGTCTCCTCCAAGATGTAACGCTGGATAGCTCTTCCAATTTGTATGTCTTTCCTAACCAGGGGTCCTGGGTTCATCCTCAACAAGAGGTTGAGTGTCTGAATTATTGAACGCTCAACAACTTCTTTGTTGTGTAAGATCCTGAAGTAAAAGACATCTTCCACATTTAACCAGATTGAATTAATTTTCCCATTTTCGGAACAATATATGTATTATAGCTGATATTCTTCTATATTATAGTGCTGTGATTACAGAAATATTTTCTTAAGGAAATTATAAAGAATATGGAGTGACCTTGACCATCTTTACTCGTATTTTGTGCAAAATATTATAAATATTTTAGCATTTAATTTTAGCCCACTATGTCAGCCGTTTTCGCCTGACTTGGCACGGAATGTGTTAAGGGCCGAAGTTTCATGTGTAAACAGCGATAGCACACTAGTAAACCTATTAGGAGTCCATAGATGTGTTAACGAATATGTATGTACTAACGAAAAACTTGATACACTTTTAAAGGTCAAAGAGATTTACATAGGAAAAAGACTTCCGTGAGAACTGTACAATCCGTAACTGTACATCTAGCATTAGGCACGGTAAGTCAATCCAGGCAGGATTAATTAGTCATAAACTGGTAAGGCTATTCATTTAGTGAGGATAAGTTGGTTTAGTAAGGAAGGATCCGATATCATCCGGTTTGGTAGTGGCTTGATCTCGCTGAGAATAATATGTATACATAATTACATATGTAGGTGCTGCCTGGGAGACATGCAGACTGCTGTATCTAAGCATTCTAAGCTATGTTCTATGTAGAATAGGTGACATTCTATGTAAAATAGATGATAATATTATACTATGCATATATACAGTATGTTTCAGAAAAGGTGGCCACCCCCTCGTAACTTTTGAACGCGACGGAATTTTTCAACTCTGTAAAGTTCTAAGTATAGAAAGTGCTCTATGGCCCATCCTGTGGTCATACTTATTTTAGGCCCCGTTCGGCCCTTCTGGCTTTTAGGCCATATTTTTTCATTTTTCTCGCGAATTTTAAATGGAATGCTATATTTTTTATTCCTGTCAATTAAAGTCCAAATCAGGCTGAGTATAATAAGCTTTTAAAATTTTCAAAAACCTTATCAGGGGCGGAGCTGGTAGGGTGCAAGGTTCAAAACTGTTACACCCTGTATTTCAGCGTCAGTTAGATTTTTTTGTACAATTTTTATTTACATAGGTTCAAAATATTGTTTTACATCATATGAAATAAAAAAATATTCTTGTTTACATTTAATCAGGGCCGTAATTAAATTTTCGTAAAAGTACTTTTTTTCTCACGTCAATTTTTCCGAAAATTAATGGTGTTTTTGAAATTGGCATTTTTAGAGGTGAAAGTCTGCAATGACATATGTTTTTTATGCTCAATATTGAAAGAAAACTTAACGGAAAAGCTATTAAGGTCATAAAAAAGGACATTTAACCTGCTAGTTTTTTCACAACAGTGTCCGGTAAAGTGGGTGAATTTCGAAATTATTGGACTTTTTTTTGTTGAGGAAACACAATTGGCATAGAAAATAAATAGTACCTAATAAGGGAATAATACTTCAAATAACATAACAAAATATGAAATTAAATGAAAATTATTTCTTCTAAATCAGTGCCGGATTTTTTTCTCTCTCCTTTTTTCACTCTTCAAAGTTCAGTCCGATGGCGCGTTGTATACAACGATTCTTGTAGGATCACCGAAGTTAATAATAAATATAATAATAATTATTATGCTTTTTCTTTGTGTTATTATGTCACAATTTTAGTGGGTACCTCAGAATCATAGGACTTTACCATTTACAATATCTTGTATTATTTTTTTGCCTAAGATTCTGCCACTGGTCGCTGCTTCACATTAAAGCAGCTACTCATTTTTCCTCACGAGGTATGAGTGGACCCCGAACATCCAAGTACAGAGCAGAAAAAATCCTCCCCCGCTGGGAATCGAACCCAGGTCACCATGTGTGCAATGCCTAGCGCGCTAACTCGCTCTGCCACAGTGACTACTGGATCACCGAAGTTAAGCACCGTCCAGCGAGGTGAAGACTTCGTGATGCTGGCATTCCGGCCTAACCTAGGCTGGGTGAGATAAATGTGGTTATATCAGGTTGGTGATCATATGACCATACAGTTGAAAGCGATATTAAACCCACATTAAGAAAAACATACTGGAGTTTCTAGTAATGAATACCAGTTTCTAAATAAAGGGCCATTTTCTAGGGTAAGGAACTTTTTTTTTATTTAATTTCTTATGTATTTATGTTTAGTGAAGATTAATTCTCTTATAAGGTATTATTTATCGTTGCATACAACGCGCCATCGGACTGAACTTTGAAGAGTAAAAAAAAGAGAAATAAAAAATCCGGCACTGATTTAGAAGAAATAATTTTCATTTAATTTCGTATTTTGTTATGTTATTTGAAGTATTATTCCCTTATTAGGTACTATTTATTTTCTATGCCAATTGTGTTTCCTCAACAAAAAAAAAATCCAATAATTTCGAAATTCACCCACTTTACCGGACACTGTTGTGAAAAAACTAGCAGGTTAAATGTCCTTTTTTATGACCTTAATAGCTTCTCCGTTAAGTTTTCTTTCAATATTAAGCATAAAAAACATATGTCATTGCAGACTTTCACCTCTAAAAATGCCAATTTCAAAAACACCATTAATTTTCGGAAAAATTGACGTGAGAAAAAAAGCATTTTTACGAAAATTTAATTACGGCCCTGATTAAATGTAAACAAGAATATTTTTTGATATTATATGATGTAAAACAATATTTTGAACCTATGTAAATAAAAATTGTACAAAAAAATCTAACTGACGCTGAAATACAGGGTGTACCGGTTTTGAACCTTGCACCCTACCAGCTCCGCCCCTGATAAGGTTTTTGAAAATTTTAAAAGCTTATTATACTCAGCCTGATTTGGACTTTAATTGACAGGAATAAAAAATATAGCATTCCATTTAAAATTCGCGAGAAAAATGAAAAAATATGGCCTAAAAGCCGGAAGGGCCGAACGGGGCCTAAAATAAGTATGACCACAGCATGGGCCATAGGGCACTTTCTATACTTAGAACTTTACAGAATTGAAAAATTCCGTCGCGTTCAAAAGTTACGAGGGGGTGGCCACCTTTTGTGAAACATACTGTATATGTATCTCGAGATTTTTTAACAGGTAAATCTCTATAAATTTGAATGGCTTTTTTTCTTTTACTACAACAGTTCTTCTGTTGGAGTAATAATAATACATACATAGGTAAATCATACATCATCAATAATAGCAGCAGCGTAATAGTAATAATAAAATAGCTATTGATAGGTATAGTAGTCATAAAAAAGAGAAAATTAATAATTACAAGTTATGGGAATGTACTTTTATTCGATTTGTTCATAGGGGTCCCGATGGGGCAGAAAGCTTGTGTTGGAAGTTTGATTCTACATACTGAATTCTTTCTCGTCTTGTAAAGTGGTAGAAAAAGTTGAATCGTATATTATTTATTTGCTGTTTACCCGTATTTTGCAACCGTACTAAATTCGACCACAACTATAGCATGGCCGTAATGGTAGAAATAACCATGTCTTCTTGTACTTTATATGTATAATGTTCTCATAGGAGGAAGAAGAAATATTCTCATAGGATCGAGGTGATCATAGGAGGGAGAAGAAATATTCTCATAGGAAGTGATCATAGGAGGGAGAAGAAAAGAACCAGAAAGTCATACATACCTACACCTAGTATGTCGAGAGAGAAAAACAGAGGAGAGAGGGAATGAGTGCATTGGAGGAAGAGGGAGTGAGGAGGGAAGGAATGCATAAACATCCTGTTCTATGTCTAAATACCGCGACTTGAGCGGGGCTGTTTAATTGCATTATTCTGAACACGAACTATCTGAACTA
This sequence comes from Bactericera cockerelli, assembly GCA_024516035.1. Taxonomy (NCBI): domain Eukaryota; kingdom Metazoa; phylum Arthropoda; class Insecta; order Hemiptera; family Triozidae; genus Bactericera; species Bactericera cockerelli. The sequence goes on along the minus strand of CM044958.1, from coordinate 18,894,474 downwards.
TTTGTTACACATTCACGCGTCGAATCTCCCAGGAGTGCACATCTTCTCTAGCCAAGTCCACGGCGAGGTTTCTTCTTTTTATTTTCTTTCTCCTCATTCTTCTTGCTAAATTTTCTTTCTCTCCCTTCTTATACCTCTTTTTCTTTTCCTCTTTCTCTTTTAACTTAGGGAAATGATGTAGAGAAGTAGAGAATGCCTAAGATGTAGAGAAGGGTTAAGAAAATACATTATGGAGGGATTGTAGGGTCACGCCTCGAATATACTCTAGGGTTGACATATTCAAGTTTCATACTTGAACATACAAGATGGGGGAATAGAACAGTCCATCGTATTTCAGCCCTGGTACAATCAGGGCTGAAATACGATGTGACCTGGCGTTTTCTATCAGTTACGAATTTCTTCAGATTTTATTTTCTAAATATGTAATATACATATACTTATAGGTTGAATCTTTAATTTTTCTGTCAAAGATTTAATTAATAACATGGTAGATATTTATAATAGCAATACATAAATATATTACAATAATAAACATAAGCCCAGAGATGCACTTTTATCTCTTCCCAGAGATTGCATCGCAACTGAAAGCCTGTAAGAACATTAACATGCCTAATAAATAAAATATCTCGTTAGAAAGTTCGCATGGATGAACTCCTTGTACGTAGGGCCTCTCAGGAGTATTAAAAAATCATTTAAATAAGTAGCTGTGAACATTTTCTGTGTATTATTTTAAATATATGATGATTATTTCTGGGTAAAAGTAAACAAGGTATATTTCTTCCTAATAAATAAGTTGTGGCTGGTTTACTTGTACATCATTTTTTCATGTACCTTTACTACATGGGCTTTAAGACTTCAACACTGTGACTGTCCCATGTATACTGTTGGTACATTGGCGTGAGAATCACATCGTGGAGTCCTTATCACTTGTACTATGAACTTAGCCCCTTGGACACAACAGACGATATGGGAGGCAGATACATTTCCCATGTCTAGTGGCAACAAAATGCGAGATATATTTTGTCAGTATTGTTTTCAGACGAAGCCTCAACTCAAATGGTCCAAAGGAGGAGGGTGGACAATTTAATTATAAATCAAGCTGTTAACCTTCATAATCAACGTGAGGATAAAGGGTAAACACTGTAAACAGAAAATTGAAAGACATTTAAAAAGGTTCATGACAAAAATCTCATTTTATTGAACCAGAAAGAAAAACTTCTCAGCTTGAACGCTTTTACAACAACACCAATACTCTAAGTTCAAACTGATCCAGACCGAGTCATTTTCATAGTAACACTTAGCTATCCGTCAGGCCCTGGTGAAGGATTTGAAGGGTTAAGCACACAGGTGGACCTGTGGGAGAAGAGAGTTCCAATATTCGCAACAAGTGAAGAAAGTAACAGAAAATAAAACTTCATATTTCTTCTTTTATTGCAAATGGAAATGAGAAAGACATCTCGCCAGAAATTAAAAATAATAATTATTATTTCTTTCTGAGAACTGTTCCCAGGTATGCACAGGTATGCATACCAACATAACAGTACAACAGTTACATGGGAGAGGGAAAATACTTACAAAAACCATTATAATTAACACCTAAGAATATTGTGTTTTAGTACAGTTTAGTCGTGTCAGTGAATAGTACCAACGTGTTAAAATGGAAAAAATGTGCATTCGTCCGAAATTATTGAAGAAAAAGTATAGAAAACT
>CM044958.1:18836536-18892664 GCA_024516035.1 Bactericera cockerelli | reverse complement strand
TACTTATAGCAACTTGATAAACTCATGAGCAAAACGTGGGATGTGCATAAAATATGCAACTGGAGGGCAGAAAGAGCTAATAGCACGGGAAATCGCCTGAACTCATTCATTGCGTGGTGAGCAGAGGTGCATATTCCTGGTATAGCATTATAGGAATCTGTATAGTGCATGCGGGTGCATGTGTGCAAGGTGCAGAAAATTGCAAGGTTGGAGTAGTTACATTGAATAGTTTTGATGAGTGTACTTGACCAGTTACATTGAATGGTTTGAAAAAAGTGAAAAATATTTGCCAGGTTTGATGATTTTGATGTATGTTTGGAGGTGTCTGTGTTGCAAAGTTTCATCAATCACATTCAGTGGCGTCATGTGAACTAAATCTAAATCGGAACTAGGTACGTTAAAAGTCTTTCAAAATAAAGGCATGAAATTAGTTATTATCATATCGACCTCATTAAGAAAATTCAAAACATTTAGCTGTCTTCTGACCTAGCCTATTATACTTTGAATGGCTCATAACAGGTTCATTGTATCTACACAAAAACCCTGGCACTGACAGGGCCGTATCCAGGATTTTCGTCAGGGGGGGGCCCAAATAGTATAATAATAATAATATTACTAGCGGGTTACACCCGCCGCGGCAGGTGTAAACGGCGCGCCGCTTGGCCAGCCCATCAGACACACACACACGCACACACACACACACACACACACACACACACTCACACTCACACATGGAAAGAGAATGTGTCGAAAAACTTGAATATTTTGTCTTTACCCGGCATAGCTCAAGAACAGCTCATCAGAATTTTGCGATCGATATGTCAAATGAAAGTTCAAATACTTGCCTAGAACTTTTTCACTTTGAATTGATCAGTCGTCACTTCAAATTTCGAGAAAAAATGTCATTTACCTTTAAAAACGTGACTATTTTACGTGTTACCCATCCATATTTTTACCTTACTTGGCGTAGCTCAAGAACGGCTCATCAGAAATAATTAGCTATCAATGTGTCAAATGAAAGCTCAGACCCTTGCCTAAAACTTTCTCACTTTGAATTGATAGGTCACTTCAAATTTCGAGAAAAAATGTGATTTAGCTTTAAAAACGTGACTATTTTACGTGTTACCCATCCATTTTTTACCTGAAATTAAAAGGTTCTTACTAAGATAAAAAATGGTTATCTAATTCGTGTTCAGAACCTCAAAAAATCACAACCCACATCTAGGATAAATAATAAAAAAGTCAGTCCGGGTGGACCCTCCCAAAATACCGGTAATTAGAGTCGGGTACCAAAAAGTTCAAGATATGAAAAAAAATATTCGGGACAAACACCGATGTTTTTTATTTAAAGAAAAACTTGTTCCCATGAAAATTTCATATCTCTTACTATTTAGCCAGAACCACCAAATTCTATCAAAAAGCGGCCACCGGTGGCACCGATTTTTTCCAAAAGTTTCATGCTGCGTCCTCTATACATTTATGACCTCTGTGCCAAATTTCAAGTCTCTAGCTTCTGCCGTTCTTGATATATCCTGTTTACAGACAGACAGATAGACACACGGAACAATGGCTGAAACTTTGGATTTAGGCTCTGGGGACCCTAAAACGTGTTTTGGCATTGAAAACTCACTATCGAAATTTTTCGGTGATTCCATTACTTTCCTTTCTATAGGATAAAGAAAGTAAAAATAAATCATAACTTTCCTTTCTATAGGATAAAGAAAGTAAAAATAAATCATAAGCACCGTGTTTTGCACTTTCCACTTATGATTCTACTTGGTAGGTACATAATATTATGTTGTAATGAAGTTGGTTTTTACTGTTTATTGTGTTTAGGAATCAACATGTACGTATGTAGATATGTAATGTACCTAGAAAAAAATCCAAGGCAGGGGGGCCCCAGGACGAGAGCCTGCGTTCAAGTAAGAATTTCGAGGGGGGGCCCGGGACGAGAGCCTGCGTTCAAGTAAGAATTTCGAGGGGGGGCCCGGGACGAGAGCCTGCGTTCAAGTAAGAATTTCGAGGGGGGGCCCGGGACGAGAGCCTGCGTTCAAGTAAGAATTTCGAGGGGGGGCCCGGGACGAGAGCCTGCGTTCAAGTAAGAATTTTGAGGGGGGGCCCGGGACGAGAGCCTGCGTTCAAGTAAGAATTTCGAGGGGGGGCCCGGGACGAGAGCCTCCGTAATTTCGAGGGGGACCAAGCTCGAGGGGGGGGCCCGGGCCCCCTGGGCCCCCCCCTTAAATACGGCCCTGGGCACTGAAGACTCTGTTACCAATACCAATGGAAATTTAATGAAATTATATGCTGAGTGGGTATATCGGTATATGTATGCATTCTCATGTGGGCAGTTTTGATGACTCCTCCATTCGCAAGCCAGTATTGATGACGTCATCCACATTCAGATGTTGAGTTGGACAAAGCACACCCAGCATAGGGCAAACATGGAATCTTATCAGAGCTCCCTATGAAGCACGTTTTGCTGGCGGCTACCTCACAGCAGCTTGGCTTATCGCGTTGATTCATTCACAATCAAGGAGAACAGTAGGACCACTATGTTCATATACTTGTATATGTACGTATGTACAATCCACAATAAGACATGTTCTGGCGTTCCAGGAGGAAATCCATCCTCTGACTCGAATGAACCGAGGATCAGCTTTACACGATTTTCTGCATTTTCTTTTATTCACATCTTCTTCCTTGATCACTACTCTTCGTATCCTAACTATAGAGAAACTCTTGATGCCCGCACTAGTTATAGACGGAGTTATGCTTTTATTAGAGACTTACTATTTGACTCAGTATAAGAAAACAGCTTTTCAAGTATGGGAAACTCTGAGTCGTGCGGTAAAGCTATGAAGTAACACATCGTAGAGGGTTTCTATGTGTCACCTTATCAAAAAACGAATTTTGAATAATAACTTCCTTGGTAAATGGAATTACCCCAAAGGTTGAAGGCAACGCAAACCTTGCAAACTTTACGACGAGATCATTCTCAGACAAAATTAGCATTTCACCTTAAACTGTCGGTTACATCGAGTGATTATTTCCTTGGAGTATCGAAGATGGTTGGACAGGCAGATTAATATTAGGTAAAATCTACAAATCCTACAAGACAAAATATACCCAACAAACTGCGACATGTCAGAGTTCCTGTTATCATACCGCATATTGTCGATGCCTCAAGGTCGAATTTCATCTCCAGTGTAGGAACCTGTCTAACTCATGAAGTCATTGAGTATGGTTTACCTTCTCATAAAAAATATCATCAAACTTATGTAGGTGTTTTTTTCTTTTTTTTTTCAGTCTACAGGTTTAAATTCTGCAAACTGTTTTTCTATTGAAAAGACACATGGGTCATAAATACAATTTCCTACATCAAAACAATTTGTAATAGAGCGCTTCCACTATAAATCAAAGACTTCAAGGCAGGTAACTATTTGCAGGACACATTGTATACAGAAGCTGCCTCATACTTTTACTTGGAACTGTCTCACTCCTCAAGAATAATAAATTATGTATAGGTCAGAGAAACAATTCAATTTAATCTAAAACAAAGCTACCTACGTTTTGGTACTTCCCTAAAAATACAGCAAATGAACCATTTTAAAACATTATTACATTGAAATTTACATATTTAAATTCTTGATAATGTCCTTCTGCTTTCATTGTATTTATTTTTTCTTCTCTTTTTACTTTGGCATTCTTGACCAAAAGATATTTTTTTTACATTCAAACGCGAGCCTCGTTTACCTGCTCAGTGAATACTAACTGTTCCACATCTCGTCAGGTCTAGTTCTAACTTGGTCATGGCTCGCCCGCACAGGCGAAACACCTACCTCAAGTCAAGTCTCTCCTACATACACTCGCTCTTTAATCTACCCACTAACTTCCGCAGCTTTATTCGCTCAATGGAGAACACCACGTATAGCAATGTACACATGTCCCACATGGAGTGTCAGAAGATTTGACAGTAATGCGTTTCCGTTCAGGTTTCACTTGAAATGAAAGTGCATGGTGCAGTGGAAGCCCGCTCTGTCTCCTGACCTGTGGGATGTGCCTTCAAAACCAGCCCAAGCATGTCTCTTGGAATTCTGGGATGCTGGTAAAAAAAGGGACACCATTCATCTGTAGTAAATCCTGTAAATCCACAATAGATAATTAGTAAAAATAAATTCCATAAAAGATAGGTAAACCTTACTCACTCGCTCATCCAAATATCAAGGTAAAAGGTGAGCAAACTTCTCACTCACATAAACTGACACGACGAACAATAGAAAAATCTAATGCAGAATTTTAGCAGGAAAACCATCTGATGACTACCACCGAAGTTTCTTAACCCCTTATAGAATACACATGCTTGCTTAATGGTTTTCAATTAAAGTGAGCAGATATAAGCCAATAAAATACATTGAGAGACCAATCAATCAAAACTTAACACATTACCATACCGATGCTAAATTACAATTGATTCAAGCAAACTACACATGGCAGAGTAGATTTTAATGCTACTCACACTTATGCGGGCAATGCTGGTGATGTTAACAAGCCTTCCATTGTAGGTGGTTCAGGCTCAGTTACTCACCATATAATTCTCCATTTGTACTCGACTTAGGGAAAGTTGCAATATCAAATTCAATACACCTAAGTTTATATCATATTGTAATGTTATGCATTGAAATAAAATATGTAAACATCACAAATTAATGTAGGCAAAGTATGAAAAAAGAAATTTCAATAGGCAATCACGAACGCTTATCTATAAAGGACAAAGGTCACGAAGCAGGGTGTCATTTCTTTTGTATCCAGGACATGCATCATCCAATTTATTGTCCAACATGTTATACATTTGAAATCGTTTCGAACATGGATAATGAGGATTTGTAAATTTACTCCAACAAATTAGGATTTTTGAATGTATTCATATGCATGAAACAAGAATACTTTTCGCCCTCTACTTGTTAGTCCCCAATTTTTCACCCCCTTAAAACCCCCATAAACTAGAGAGGAAGACAGATGCATCGTCATTTCGAGATTTCTGTTTGATGCGTTTTGGAAATGGGAATAGTTGCAGTCATTATGTTCTGGGTGGAGGAGGGGATGGGGTGGACACACAAATGAGGCGACATTTGATGCGAGTCTCATTGGCTGTCCGAGGTGACACTATTACAGGAGAAAAACTCAAGATGGATATGAGAGTCTAATCAGTTAGTGGAGATAGCTCATGCACATAGCACAGTCACAAGATAGAACTTCATAAAAATTGTTAAGGACTTACTGTTCTCCTCAGTATCCCATTTGAGTTGGAAGATACCAAAAAAATGACAAGACAATAAGTTAACATGAGGTCCACAGTCCACATACATAATATCAATGCAAGTCATTTACTTCTTTGCCTTGAAAAAGACCATAGCTGAAAGCTGTTAACTTCACACTAAACATGAACGCACTCTAGAAAATTCATGAAAATGCGTTGAACATTGACAATAATTGTTAAAATGTGTTTGGTATTATTTAATTGAAAATTGTTTCTCTACAGAAAGGACTAAGGGACTTTCTAGGATCAAAATTAAAAAAAAAAATAACATTGTTTTATGTTGATTTTTAAAGAACATTTCTGTGAAAATCATAGGAGCTACCAAAACACAAATGAATTGATTTCAAAATAGTAGACCACTTTTGCCGACCACTGTTCGCAAGAGAAGCGCGATGACCAGGGGTTCGAGACCCGGAGAACATTACATTGCTCTGCTCGTAATGTAGACAAAGAATTTATATTGTTCGAAACAAAGGGAGGAAATTCAAAAATCTGGAAACAGTTTCTGAATTTAATCCTTATTAAATCTCAGGACATGTGGAGAGAGTTTCTTCTCTTAGATTACTTCCTCAAACTATATAAAGTCTAACATCAGATTCTGTTTGGTAGATGAAGAATGAAGAAGAGAGGAAAATAAAGTATTTAATTGTGAAAATGCACTTTCTATCTTGTTTTAGAATCAACTGGGTGACATTATTAAAGTTAGAAAAATGTCTGTGTGTCTGTCTACTGCACTTTCTATTCTTCGTTGTCATTGTGAGTATTTTTGGAAATGAGTAGGAGGGAGAGTGTAGGAAAAAGACATACGAGAAAATTTAATCGGTGTAGACTTTGGAAATGATGGAACATGGCACAAAGAATCTCTTTAAAATGGTGACCTCTCAAAAGAAAGTCTATTACAAAAATACATCAAATATTTCAATTTAATAGGATTTTGTAAAATTGAATAGTTTAACTATAGGTATTTAATTACTGTCAATATAATTTCTAGATATCTGGCAAAATCTAAACTCCTCATGTATCCATCCATCTTCTTTTTATCTCAATATTTAGATACCAATGAAAGTTTTTGAAATCAATTTGCACACCTAACCCCACAAAATTCAAAAATAGAAAATGGTCAAATCCATATTTTACGAGAAATCCAAAATTTCAAGTGAAATAAACCATTCCGAATGAAAATGAGTCTATTGTTAGCAAGATACGAGCAGATGAAGTAAATTGTACACATTCTACACAAATCTAGAAGACATCAGAGCAGCTGGATGGCCGCCAAAATACTAATATGAAAAATAATAACTCTGAGCGACATTATGGAGACAAGACCGGCGGTGATGAAGAGGAAAATTGAAAAATGAAATTTTAAGAAAACTGTGAGAGAAAAGGCACTTTTGAATTTTGTGAGAGTAAACTTTACACAAAAATTCAAATTAGGTTTCATAAAAGCTTTACCATTAAGGTTATTATTATTAAATAATTTTGATCAAACTATATATTTACAATTTTTATATATGTACAATTGTACATATTGTACATCTGGTACAGTGAAAGAGTATAATTATATAAAAGTAAACAAAGCCTGATCAAGGGTGGTGATAGCCTTTGGCATTCTCTTCCAAAAAAGAGGTTAAATCATTCATAAATAGAAGCCTGGATTTTTTTTGGCATTAGTTTGTTAGCTAGTCAGCATTGTGCAATTCTAATATTGCAACATTTCTTTTATTTTTCGTATAAATTAGGAAAAATCATACAAGTGAAAGGAGAACACGACGGATTTAACTATTATTTGTATTGCCAAATGAAATCATATCTAATTTTAGTGTCCGCAATATAATAGCGCGGCACGCACCCTCCCTCGTGCAAGGAATTAGAAAGCCATTTAGTACATCAGGAACTACAGTGCCGTCGAGTGAAAACATTTCTTTTATTTAGGGTGTCCACAACGAAAGAACCTCGCTTATTTGTAGAATTTTAGACTAGTTATAATTATGTTTGTCGGATCCTAGGATACTTTTCATTTCGATTTTTATAAGTTACATCTGAACTAAAAACAGAAGTTTGAGTTAGAAAGTTGCCTTACCTACTTCTGGAATTGCTACATATTTTTTTTACTTGTACTTTGGCTGTCACCAAGCACAGAGACAAAGCATTCTCAGAACCTTATTTTAGTAATGAAGACTGAACAATGACTTCCTATTCACCAATTTTAAGCTGAGAGACTTGAACTTTCTAACGGAAGTGTGTAGAAAATTTGAGAACCACTGGACTTTTATCATATAAAATGTCCCATTCCAAAATTCACCTTACCCTTACATCTGAAATTATTAGACGGAAGAGCAGAATCCAATGCATTAGTTATAATTTTAAAGCTACAAGACAATAACGTTGGGGGATGGGAAGGAAATACAATAATGAACAAGGAAATCGGATCGTTATGACGCAATTATGAAAGGAGGAATAAGAAACAGAGAAGTAAATGGAGAAGAAGAGGAAGAACGTAAAACTGTCAAAAGTTTCAGAAAAGCCTTCACTGCAGAATTGAACCGAAAAACAATAAAAGAAAAAGTTTGGCAATTTCTATGAGAAGAGGGGGTGATGCGGCATTTACACCACTTTCCAATCATAAATCATAATGGCGTTGGGGAGGCTTTCGGAAAAACTATTGGGAAAGCAATTGACTGGAGAAGATTTGGGGGAGATAAGACTGCGACATCGGAAGAGATGAAAAGATGATATAGATCGTCAAACTTTCGTCATTGGAGTTATCAAAACAACATTTCAAGAGAGCTTTTTAAGATAGGAAACATTAGGACCAAAGATGATGATATAACTGTTTCAAGATCGAATATGTAAAATTTGGTTAGTATTAAGTACATTATTGAATTGAAAGTAATGTTGTGTGTCTCAAATTTTATCCGTCTTCTTTAAATTAATTTGTTACCTATCTTCACCAAGTTATAAATAAAATCTTTTTAGCCACATGAAAAATATTCATTAATATCATTTTCAAATAGTTTTTGACTGACATAAAAGCGAAAACATTCAAATGACGGAAGATTTCTAGAAAAATGAAGCGTTATAAATTCACCTTACGTACGTCAAAGAAAGCAGGTATAGAAAAAGATTAAAGATTACGAGTTGGAAGATTACCGCGCGGGGGAGGACAGTCAGTGGAGCCAAGATTCAGAGGACCATTTCAGCTAATCATTATTTTGTCATTATTTTTTACGGCCTATAGGTGAAGAAATGAAGGCAACTATATGAGCCTACGAGATTAAGCAGCCAAAGAATAATGCTGTGATGATGTCGAACTATATCACACTAACATTTTTTATGGCGCGTGAACGATATAGTTACTGAATTTTCATTTAAAACTATGGGATGACTTAGCTTGATTGATAATATTCGCGGTCTTAACAGGGTGCATGATAATCAAAATAGGTCCACATTATACTGTACAAGTAAAAATACATTTAATTTCTGAATAAGAGATTTGAAGAAATAAGAGTGAAAATAATCTTTTGTATTTAAAGCATTTCTTTAAAAATGCCTGTTCTTATATTTCTTTCGTATTCGCTAATTGCTGCAGTATTGGTAAAACAAATCACAAATAAAACATACCACCAAGAAACCTTCTTTTTTAATCATACAGATTCAAGATGATGCAAAGAGAAGAAGAGAAAGAAAGGCCCACAAAAGAACATCACCCTGTACATTTAGCCTGTACGGAACAGAGATAGAAACACATTCCCTACTCCGTCTACTGACCAGGAGGAATTTCTCATCTTCTATTATTGTTGCGATATCAAGATCAAGTCTGAGACTGTCCCCCGCACTGCTCCGCAGGCACCAGTGGAGGTGTTTTGGGAGACGGGAAATTGTTTTGGTCTTCTGAAAGTTCTGCCTGTACCTATAATACTTCCTGTTTAACATCTCCTGTATAAATACCTCGTATACTGCCTGTATAAGAAAACAACATTGTAGAAATAGATTATCCTAAATTTTCACTGTCTATTATCTACTTACCTGAATGGAGTGTTTGTTATAGAAAGTATTGCAAACGGTTCATTTCTTCGAAATTAGGTGAGAAGTAATAATTGATAATAAAAAAAATTAGGCAAATTATGCTCACCTGATTCCAAAAAATGGAAAGCGACCTTTCTAAGAAGAAAATCGTATTTCACATGTTTATGTGAATATATATTTTTTCATTCCACAGCTCATTGGTAGCATCTGGCTCATTTTTGCATTATTAATTAATTACAATTTCAACCATCTTAGTTTCAGCTGTATTCATTCATGCAGTCGTGGGTTGCTGTCAAACGTACCTGTAACAAAAAGATGGAAATGAGACTGTTAGATCTGGGGAAAATACATATTATGAGCTAAAATTTTGTTATCTTAACCTGGTTTCGAATTACCAACTTAGAGCTGTATACGTAGGTAATCCAAGAAAGACAGCTGAAAAATAATTCCGAAAAACAGCATGTTGCTTTTTAAATAAAATAAAATACCACCCACCAAATAGCTCTTAAATAATATACTATTATCCAATCATATAAGCCCCCCATATATCTTAATTGAGAAAGTATAACTTTCATCTACAAACAATCGAAACAGAGTTTTCTGTGTAATTTTACAGTGAAAAGAAACGTTTAAAGATTGTTTGAGTATAAATACAAAACCAAGAATAATACCTAGATATCTTTTGCCTAGAATCGTGACTACAAAAATGAATAAGAAGTCAAGTTCAGATTAAGCCTTTGAGGTTTAACAGTCCTAGAGTTAAATAAGAACTGTATGTAATGTTACTACCACCTTGTTATAGCTATACAATTTACATATGTATAAGTACACAAAACTGGTTAGGTGGCAGAGAAAGCTCACTGGGGCTTAAACCTGACTCGTGATGAGTTTACGATTCATTTAATGAATTGTTTCTTCAAAAAATCTTTGTAGGATTGTGTTTATAGTGAAACGAATATTTTAAATTATTGAATTAGTAGTAATGACGAGTCAAATCATATTTATATTAATTGTTTTATTTTAACAGCGCATAATATAATTATGATTCCATCAGAACTAAACGAACCAGATTGAGGCATTTTATGCAAAAAGCAAGTAGATATCTGATCAAATGAAAATACCTATATCCTTTCAGGAAAGGATACCATAAGTCTGAGGAGAATCAATAAGAGACAAGGGAGGAAAATGGACGAGGGAGAAGCAAGGAGATATAGAAAAGATTAAGAGATTCAAGAGAGATGTAAATAATGAAATAAAGGGAGGGAGAGACAGCCGCAGAACAAAAATATCTGAAATAAAAGCATATCTGTTCAAAAAAGAAACTAAATGGACATTGTTGGCAACTGAGAGGGTTAAATGGTTTAATTCGTGATTACTGATAGAACAAAAGCTAATAATAATGGGGCTTTCCCACATTTTTTACAAACCAATTATTCTTATGGTTTAGAACACGCTGATTCTATTGGTGACATCCATTTTCAATTTAGGAATCGCAATCATTGAGAAAATTTCATTTGAAAATTGGAAAATTTGAAACACCCTAATTTTCGCGGGCAGCCATTTTTGTTTTGATGACGTCAAAAGTATGTAAACAAAAATTTTGGAATTTTGAAATACTACAGTTTCCATAGGTTTCTCATAGGTATCACTTCAATGAAATTGATTTTTTAAGTCTTCAGTGAATGAAAAACAGTATTTAATTTGTTATAAGTACTATCCTTGAAACTATAGCTGACTATTACAAGAATTGATTGTGGAACACGTTGTGAAAACAATGTGGAACACGTCGATTGAAAACGCGGTATTCTCTCTAGACTCCTCAAGTCTAGCTTGCCGATACTTCAGTCGCGACCTTGCATGGTAATGTCTATTTTCTGTTTTCGTTCTGTGAGAATTCGTGATTCGCGAAGGGTTGAAGAGTCCAGCATACTGTCTGTCAAAACCGGTTGCTACGATCGAGTTAGGATGCTGGGCCTTTGAACACTTTGCAAATTCACGTTTCACTTTCACAGAAGACTGATGATGTTGTTACTTATTGTTAAAACTTCCAATCTCAAAATAGTCACATGTATACACTGCGAATCAATCACGAAGAAGCATTGTGTCCGTAATTGTTTTAAAACGAAAAAATGCAATACCCAATACGAAGAAGATTTACATTAGCGTCATATTCGATAGTCGGACGTAAAAAAGCAATATAGAGATTCCTTTGATAAAATCTCTAGCCTATACGTATATAAATGGCACAGAATTTCTCATTTTTACATAACACAATAACCTTGTATATAGTTGGTTCGCAATTTATTAATTTTCAACATACACAGTAAAGTTATCCTTCTCAGATTTACTTACCAGTAAATCGTGGGGCTTGTAATTACCAATGATAAATTTTAAAATAAACCAAACCGTTCACCGATCTTTGTCCTAACCACGCTGGACGTTTCTTAACCAAAGCGAGCGATTGGACGGCTGGCTGCACTTGAATTTGGTTTGCTAAGTAGGTACGTCTGCAGCACGCGTGAAATACACGCGTAAATTGAAGAAATTGGCCATTGTAAAAGTCCTTACTGCAGGTAAATTTCCACTGACAGCCTTTGCAATACCGTCATCTACTGATAATTTAGACATTGTTAGTTAACATTAAAGTTTAAAATACTGTATTAGAGTTAAAATTCACAAATTTATTACAGTTTTAAATCGACTCTTCACATTCAACTCTAATGTAATTCTACACACAAAATTCGAAGTAGCGTTTCAAAATTGTTTGTTTACATACTTTTGACGTCACAGCGTAGGCGACCAATCAGATTGCGTTATTTCAAGGAAGACCTTTGGAGAGCCTTTTCATCCCTAAGGAATGACTTTTTTAATTTTTGGACATCAAAATCGTGTTCCTCGGGTCTTTTTACATTAGAATCAATCATCTGCTCGAAAAAAATAGTCATTTGGGAAAGCCCCATTAACTAGAACTTGAAAGTGCCCTTCTTAGCCAAGACTTGTGGCAACACTAAGAGACAGTGATATTGAAATTTGCCTTGAGTAACAAGATCTGGTCTAATGATACGTGGACCTAAAGGACATAAACAATAAATGCTATAGACTCTAGTACAATACCATACTGTCATAACAATAAATAAATGCCTGTATGTATAAAATCAGAAGGAAACTTAGAGTGAGATACCTACTAGACGATCTAGCTAGCTGATATTAAGCTTCTGTGAAAAAGAGTGCTGTTCACACAGCAGAGGCAGCATTCGAATTATAATCCATCATTTTCATACCTAACTAACCTAATTAGTTCTTTATTAATGTTAAATGAAGTTCATTCAATATTCAATTCAATTCAATGATGTAGTAAGTAGGTATATTATACAGCAGTGCTTTATTTAGACTGTCCTTTAGCTGTATCGAATGGACTTGCCTACCAATGCCAAAAAAATAATAAATAAAAATAAAAATATTTAAACTGTCGGCTCGAGACAGGGAGACCCATTACGCTTACAGTTTGTACTGTTGTACAATCCCTGGTTCTTCTTCTTTTCTGTATTATGTTGGAGTGTTGCCTTTTGGTGGAATGTTGTAAACACTAGAATCGTTGCATACCACTTACTTTTAAATAATTATGAACATATTATGTATGTCGTATACGTACGAGTAGTACATACGAGTCTGTTCTCCATGTGTGAAACTTACCGCCATAAAAAACAAGGGCGTTAATTTCAGCGACTGTTGACACAATTACACAATGGCACTTGTTATTGCGAAATGTTATCAGTAATGAGGCCTGGTGTCTTCTTATCACTAAATTGCGAGGTGCAGTATTCCTCCCCGTTTACCCTTTATTACACATATTCCTCCCGTGTAGTATTCCTCCCCGGTCAAATTCCTCCCCGGTAAATTCCTCCCGTGTCATATTCCTCCCAGTCTATGTACTGTTCTATGTAAAGAAGACAAGTCTATGTAAAGAAGACAAGTGCAGTTCAAAATTTTATTATAATAATGTTAAAATTTTATTATAATAATGTTCAAAATTTTATTATAATAATGTTAAAATTTTATAATAATAATGTTCAAAATTTTATTATAATACTGTTAAAATGTAAAATGTAAAGGTTAATGAACTTCATGGATACCACTTTCGTGGTATGAACTTCATGGATACTTGGGTTACGAATTGCAGACGGTTAATCTCTCCAGAATTGTATTTATGCATGAGTTTTCCTATGTATCTCTCTTTTTGCACAACATGAAACCTTCTTTTAATGTCAGTAGTTTGATTGAATTTACACACAGTTTCTGCCTGAAAACCTAATAAGATATCTATGAGTTTGAAAATATTCGGATGAGGACAGGGAATCAAACTATTCAGTCTAGAGTGATATGACTCACAAGCATTGGTTGTTCTTGTGGTAGAACATTTGAGCACTTTCATTTACCAAGAGAATCATTTACCAAGAGAAAGGGTTCTTTGGCATTATTCAGTTTTCCATATTCACTCACTGCTTTGTGCAAGTCGTCTAAGTCTTGAGGAAGCTTTGGTAACTCACGGGCCCTGGCGTTGCTCATGTTTCTCCGAATTTTCTTCAAGTCACTCGTATCGATTACATCTACGTCATTTGAAGCTAGATATTGGTGTAGTATTTTCAATGGGCGGTCACAAACATTATCAATCGCTTTCCTCTTAAGCTTATTACTGATTTGTTGCCTCTGAATGTCTTTAGAATCGCTGACAGCATGGCAATGTTTTAACTGACTTTCTAATACTCTTTCATTTGAATCTACTTTCAAGTAACACTTGCACTCCTTATTTGATGAACACCCATCTCTTGACACTATTTGCTAAATTCTTCTGAAAATGAAATTTATAGCCATTGATCATAAGTAGGTCCTTTCCCTTCTCACTCACTAATTTTTCAAATTTTACTTCCATAATTAATTACACAACAATAAACAACACGAAAATTTGATAAACTTTTATTTGATTGACTTTTATTTGATTACACAACAACACAAACTAAACTTCAAACATTCAAAACATTGATAGCTGAGCAATTCAATGATGATTCGGTAAGTACACATACATATAGTGGTTCTATGTACATAGAACCTCAGGTTTAAGTACATAGCTTGTGTGTTGGACGGGGAGGAATTTACATGTTACTCTCTATGTCCCGGGAGAAATTTGTTGTCTCTACCTGAGTAAGAAATAGGGTTCGGGAGGAATATGCGTGCGCCCACTAAATTAATAATGACACTCGTGATAAGACGTCTTTGTTCTTGTTTTCTGTCACCTCCCTGAATATTTGAAGTCTATTTTAACACGTACTGATAGTGACCATGTTTTCTGGTTGTAAAATGCATGGTAGGTGGTAGGGTAACATTTGTGTGGATATCTTGTAAAAAATTCAGACCCGTGAATATCAGGAGTCTTCCTCGCATGATATTTCCTTCTAATTAATATAATTTATTAATTTTTGATACTAAAATATGTAGGTATGATGTTTGTCATAAGTTTCCAATGAAGTGTTGGGGTAAAGATAATTTATATTTAAGTCCTATTTTAAAAGTAAAATTTTCTTCTTAACTATCATAGTCTTTAACAGATAATGATAATAAACACTTATTTAGTCTGCCCAGTTAGAACTTAAGTCTCACTATTGTAGCAGTTGATTTGGATCCATTATTCAGGTATTGGGTGGAATATGAACCAACGGATCCCTATACGCTACCTGGAAATACTGGAGTAGCGCCTCAACCACAAGACCACCCATGTATACATGTACAATTGTACATACATTCTGATGTACATACATTCCGTGACGGGCTAATTTCTAAAAGAAAACAACAGAAAAGAAGAGGTTCCTGAACTTTACTCATCGCAACGGGACTGCTGTCAACAAAGCCGCGCAGAGCGGACATGGAGTGAAATATGATGGAACGTCTGACATGTCTTCTTGACACACTGACATTTCCCGCGAAATTAATGGGGTGTTCAAATGTTATCACAACATAATAGATGACATCAAGGGGGGGGGGGGGGAAAGATGGAGGAGGGGGCTTTTAGGCGGTAGGGAAGAAGAGTATTGTCTCCTTTGTCCTGATGAACACAGGGAGGGATGAATGGAAGGTCTGAAAGGTAATGGCATAGCCAAAAGGAAGTAGAAATTTTGTAAGAGGAACTTTCAAGCGGCATTCAAGGAATTATTAGGTAGGAAGCAAGGAAGCTCAAAAGGTATTAACAAAATATTATTATGAAGAACTGAAGAACAAAAATACTTAAATGTATAGAGTATTCAGTATAGTCATGGTAAATCATTTCAAAAGGTAATATTTTAAGGGTAAACATTTAAGGGAGGTAAGAGAAGCTATTGGAAGAGGAGAATGGGAAGAACGCCCCGGGAGAAGGCAACTTGATAGGAATTGAACTTTGATAGTAGTAATAGATGTAGGCAGGTATATATTGTTACGGTAGGACAATTTAGGTTATAGTTGAAGGTTCTTAGCATACTAAAAGCTATTGAAGGGAATTATAGGGTAATAAAAAAAGTTGGGGTGGGGGGGTAGGATGATTCTAAGGTAAGGGAAGGTATAGAGGACTCAGGTGGTAGAGTAGGTAAGGTGGGAGAGGTGGTAATGAGGATGGGAGGCAATGTTTTATGTTATGTTCCTTTAGAAAAGGCGTGGCCGACCTATTTCCTCACGACAGGAAAGCTCTGCTTTATCCTGTTTGGAATTTCAGCGATAAGCCTGGGTGACTGGAATGATGACTTTTGGCACGCCACCTAATTTTGGGTCACTAGAAGTATTTAACATTAAATTTGATATAACTGTGGCCAATAAATGTAATATTATACCAGTAAATTAAAAATATGTAACATGAATAACTTGATCAAGCGATAAGGCGGTGGACTAGTAACCTGGAAGTCGGTGTTTCTGCTTCGTGCCCCGAGAACGGCAAATATTCAGTAAGGAGGTGGGTGGTTCTATAAGGGTTTGACGAAACAATGCCGGGGACACTGCTGATTCATAATATATTTTATCTATTTAGGTATCGTTTAAATTGAAAATGGTTTGATACAAAATGTTAACAGCAAACACAGTATTAGTTCCCAATGTAGGATTGAAACATAAAATTAATATCATAATAACTACCCCATTATAGAGAAATAACATCTATGTTTTATTTATTAAACCTGAAAAGTTACCCATACCTGACAAATAGTCTAATATTGAAAAAGGAAAGTTTCATTACTTAATTTTTCCAAGCTATAGGTCAGGAAGTCTGAGGCCCAATTCCCTCCACCACATTGCTGATAGGTAAAGTCCTGCATGGGAGGGAGGGGTCAAAAATATCCATTTGTCTAACGAGTTTTTTGAAGGTCAAATAAATTTCGCCCAGTAAAAAAAATCACGTTTAAAAACGTTATATTTTTTCAGTATTACCTATTCGCCATAAATCAAGTCCGTAAATAAAAATAAATAATGAAAAGGTTGATGATATTTCGTTACAACGTGAAAACTGCAGTCAACATAAACCTGCAGTTAGATTGAAATGAGAAACCTGTGGACAATGAACAGTAAACAATAAACATCCTATGCAAGAATTTGTAGATATACAAGAGTTGTTATTGTGATTAGGGTTATGAAGTAAGGACACTAGGACAGTAGTAGTCTACATGGCAGACAGTGCATAGTACAGAATTGACATCTACATAAGAATTAGATAACCAATCAACTCGTAATTCCATATTTTTTACCTTAAAGTCACTCATAAAGAGGTGCTTGGTTTACGTATCAGCCATGGGGAACTATCTCCTTTTGGCACTTCAACAGCCATAACGAAATATAAATATAGTTTATTTTCTTTACGAGGTTTGCGCTTCACAAGTTCACACCACTCGAATATCAATGCATGTCAGTATTGGTAAGTTTATTTCTACCTCATTGGACACCAAAAGTTAGGAAAGAGCTCTTCCTCCAAGTTTCCCGCAAGCTACATAAATATCCCCGGAGTGCGGACAGAACATCTTGTCACGAGTCAAGGAGCCTTATAAGGCTTTTCTGGTTAATCCTCGTAGACTAGTATAATTGGGATTACGCATCTTCTACTCCTTGGTTCTTTTTTGGAGTAATTATCACGATGAAACCGTGATATTTCATTTGAAAATAGTAACGTTTTTGCCTCAGGGAGTTCCTAAACTTTAATATTTTGCTGAAAGCTAGTTCTTAGTCCTTTTCTGGCTGAAGGCATTACCATAGTGTCGTGCGCTCTCACGCTCTGCAGGACAAAAGCTTCAAGTACTTTCTAAAGTACAAAACAGAGTGGACTTTCCGAGTAGAAATTAATATTAGTAGGTACTTGTGAAGATAATAACAATGGTGGTAGCGATACTAAAAATCACACGCTGGACTTCAATTTGGTAAGTAGAAATCTGAAATTGATAATCTTATCAAGGAGTTACTTAGATATAATAAATTGTGTAGATTTGATAGCTAGGGTGAGTGAGCATCAGTCCAACAGGGGGTTCGTTGCTAGTTTCTACTAATCATTTTACATCAATTTGAATTGACAAAACTAAGCCAGCTTAGTGACTGATTTTCAAGTCACAAACGGTATCCGTGCACAGTAACATAAAGTTGACGCAAAAAAATTAGTCAAATAGCGATCAAAACAAATCTTGCATCAATACCGAAATAATAAAATTATATAGGAGCTAGAAGCTATGCATCAAGATAAGATCCCCGAGTTGGTCTTTTTTTCTATAGGATGCATTTTAAACATGGGTTAACCCCGTTAATAAAACATGGGTTAACCCCGTTAATATGTTAAAATCTAAAAAAAAAAAAAAAAAAAAAAAATTCCTATTTCCTTCATTAAAATTCAACCAGTTGTCACCAGGCAACGCTCAAGTTTTAATCCAGAGAAAAATATGGTCTGTTTTCATTTCAGTATTGATACCATCAACAATAAGACTTCAGAATGCAGTTCGTTTTTTTAAATCAGGAAAACTGCAATGGGTACCGATTGATGTATTAGAATGACCTGTCAGTACGAACAAGACAAGCATGAGTATTAAATACAAATGAGATGGCCAGGTTGATGCTTCAAGGTTTTTCCATTATCAGGTGCTAGAGTACCTATCAGGATAGCTCTGTGTGTAGATACATTGTAACCTAATTGAAAACATTAATCTAATGCGGAAATACAATAAACATAAGGGCAAAGAAAGATACAATGCAGTTGTAAAATAATTCATGTTTTATTTTTTAAATAAAAAAAAAATCTCCTGGGGCCTAGGGACCGTCCTTTTAGAAGGGAACCGAGGATGCAAGAAGCATTTCCTCTTTGAATGCCTAGACCAATTTTTTTGGTAAAGCGGCGGACTAGTAACCTGGAGGTCGGAAGTTCGAGTCCCAAGTATGTAGAATTTAAGTATCTGTGACGTCACTCTTGTGACGAACACAAATATGATAACCTCAAGTCCCTTCTCGATCAGCCACGATATTAAATATACAAATTTTGTATTTGTCAATATCAGCCTCGAAAATCGGATTTTGCATTTTCGTTAAATGAAAATGGATATATGAGGTAGAACTAAGCATTACATTAGAACCAAGAGGAAACAAGATCTGCCAGATCCTCATGCGCTATTTGGTACACAAAAAACAGGAAATATGATAATGTGGGTATAGGAAAAAAAAGAAAATTTCTTGTGATAGCATATTATTTATTTCAGGAAATCTCTTAAGACCTGACTTATCGATGAGTAAATAAACGTACATATTAGGTAGGTATACCTACGTACATAATATTTTCAGCATACATTAAATTTGTCCATGCACAAGACGAGAACTTACAGGGTGGGTCGAAAGTATCGATTTAAAATGTATCTATGTAAGATACAAGAAGAGAATTAATTGATTTGAAAAATTCCCAACTTGGTGTAATTCACATTAGGGTCACCTATGTCCTAATGTGCTATCACTCCATAACGCGGTGGCTGTGACTTCTACTTTCAATAGAAAATCCAAGGTGAAATCTGCAGGTATTGCAAAATGGAATTTTCAGACTCCCAAGCTACCCTGTATTTTATCTATCCTCTGTAAATTTCCGAAAACGTCTGTTTTTAATCTATCTCAAAGTTGTTTTTACCGCCTTTGCAGAGAGGCTGCGAAGATTCATGGGAATTTTTTTCGTCCCGTATGAATAATACGGTGGAGGAGGGGGGAGGGGCCAAGACGGCGCCTAGAATAATTTTGACTCCTGCAGGGGTGACAGGATGGGTTTTGTTTTTGGTGGTGATGGACGAGAGGGGGTGGATTTGGGTAAAGTATGGCGAGGAGGGTAGTGAAACTGATGGGACCTTTGACGGGGACTTGCAAAATCGGGAAGGGGAGTGTTGACAACAAATTTCATATAGACGGAGAAGAAGAAAAAAGAAATGTTTTTTTTTATGGTGTGTCATTTTAATTTTTTTTTGTTTGTATGCCAATATTCTTATTCTTCTTATCTCTAGAGGCTTTTGTTTTTTTACTTCGCTCTATTATAGTTCTACAACAATTTAGCTTGGTAAATTAAGCTTTTTGCAGTAATATATTCAATATTACTATAGTTAAATTACACATTCTTCATACCTACGTACGTATGATAAAATTCTAAAACTTACCATAGTGTTAATATACCGTCAGAAGTAACTCTAAATTTTCAATTAATACATACCTGAAACAAAAGAGAAAGGTTCATATCAATCATGAAAAATACATAAATACTGTAGGTACCTACTTATACTCGTAGTTCCAGGATAAAATGCCAAAAAATATTCTACATAGAGGAACAAAGTATTAAACTTCAAACTCGAAGAAAAGAATAACTTGCAAATGAGTTTGCAAAAAATAGTGAAACTACGAATTAAATGTTGTAATCTCAATCTGTAAGTAAATTGAAGAAAAAAATTCGGAGATGTATCTCTTGAATAACTTTCATAACTTTATTTGGAGTATTCACCTACTTATTATTGATGTTATCAAATACTCATTTTTCTCATTTTATAATCTGCCACAAAACGCCATTTCCTTTATAATTCTTTAGATCAACCATTCAAAATTTGGAAACCAAAAATTCCAAATCTCTATTCCAACGGAAGCAAAGAGCAAATAAGTGTTTACCTAAGTCTCGGAGTTTTAGAGCAAAATCTGAACATTCCAACAGAGAAACAGATACCTGTACCAAGGTATGCGCACTGGGCCGAAGGTACCTGTGTAGATTAGAGACTCGAATTATTCGTAGGGATGCCAATATCGAATCACAATATCGATATTTTTGATATCGATATTATCGGAAGCAAAGTATCGATATCCGATATTAATCGAAACGAAAATATCGATATTCCGATATATCGAACTTTGATATTTTTATTTATTTCATAATTTCATTAGAACAGATGGGGATATAAGTTTAGTTTAGGTGTAGGTGTCACGCTATTAACTCTGGCAGTGTCTTAGTCTTAAGTGCATTGTGTTGTAGGCTATAGGTACCTGTACCTGTACCTATCATATTAATTATTATTTTATTAATGCAATTACCTATAAATCATAAATATTACAATATTTCAGAAAATCAATACGAACTATACAAAGCAACTTAAGACACGTGTTTTGTTCTTATTGGAACTAATCAGTACTTACAGTAGGTATTAAATGATTTTAACCTACAAAACAAGCAAATTTAATCCATTGAGTGTGGATAGGCAAATTCCATAACGATATTTTTTTCTCGATATTATCGGAACCTCAGTATCGATAATATCGGATCCAAAATATCGATTTTTCAAAATATCGATATATTATCGACATCCCTAATTATTCGTCGACCTGAGCTCGGCGCAAGATGCCGTACAAGGCATTCCCGAAGGCTCGCGTGTACTCAGAGGAATCCCGATGGTGTTTTTTTGTGGAGAAATTGCACAAATGTACACAGGAGTAGGATTGTGTCAACACAGCAAGGTTCCCACGTCTGGGCAGGAGCAGGAATGTGGACCTGACAACCATACGTCAAGTATTCGGGCAAGGACGAATCCTCAGTGACCTCTGAGTGTCTGATGAGGGTTTGAGTACCAAATGTTCTTGTAGCTCCCATTTCTATTATTACTAACCCGAAATTACTCGAACACAGCTTGTTGGTCATTACTAGTACATTTTGGTTGTTTTCAGGGTTGGCTACCATCCTTCATTAACTCTGACTGTACCTAATGGTGAATCCTGACGTATGGGGGATGACTCTCTCTGACTATGTTTATGATGATAATTATATTAATAAAAACGAGAATCGAATCATTCTTGAAATAGAAAACACAATTATTGTTTCGTAAGATGTAATAGGATTGTACATCGGAAATCTAAGAGCATTCTTAATTAAGAGCTCCTTCGAGATAAATATGTTTATTGAGTCCATTGAAACAAAAATCAATACTAGATATATCTCAGACACATTAGTTATACTTTGGTGATGTAAGCTTTCCTCTCCTTTTATCAAGACTCTGCATTGTTCTTCTAAAACGGCATTGAAATAGGAGCTGAAATACTTTTTTAACGCTAAAGTGCTTCCACGTTCACACAACAGGCAGACTTTGTATGAGGAACAAAAGAAACCTTACAAGGCTGACTGTACCTAATGGTGAATCCTGACGTATGGGGGATGACTCTCTCTGACTATGTTTATGATGATAATTATATTAATAAAAACGAGAATCGAATCATTCTTGAAATAGAAAACACAATTATTGTTTCGTAAGATGTAATAGGATTGTACATCGGAAATCTAAGAGCATTCTTAATTAAGAGCTCCTTCGAGATGAATATGTTTATTGAGTCCATTGAAACAAAAATCAATACTAGATATATCTCAGACACATTAGTTATACTTTGGTGATGTAAGCTTTCCTCTCCTTTTATCAAGACTCTGCATTGTTCTTCTAAAACGGCATTGAAATAGGAGCTGAAATACTTTTTTAACGCTAAAGTGCTTCCACGTTCACACAACAGGCAGACTTTGTATGAGGAACAAAAGAAACCTTACAAGGCTTGGAGTTTAACCCGTGTTTTCATCACCCTCAGAGTCTTGAACTTGCAACTCAAACCTCTGTAACCTCGGACCCTAACCACAGAGCAACAACTGAGATCACCTAAAGTTCAGAAATAATAGGATGTGGTTCGTAGTAGTCGGAATGTTCAACAGGCATAACGTATCATGCACCAAGCTGAAGTTACCTATACTAATATCCCGTAAAACCTAAGATTCAAAAATGAAATGTTATTGAGCGTCGATTAGATGGGATATAAAAGCGGGTTTCTAACCCTCGTACTCCACCAGTCAAGTGCCTAGCAAAAACATAAGCCAAAATTATAACTTAGAACTCTCAACACAAGTGGTGGTGTTGGTTTTGAGTGAGGACATAATAATATCTTTGAAACATTCTAAGCTCAAAGCCAAGAGACACCTTGGGATAGAATAAATTTGAAAACAAGTCACAAGAAAACAAAGAAAATTAGTATGGACATAATTAATATATTTTCTTTCAACATTTTTTCCAATGTAGGTATTACAGGTATAGGTACAACGAGTGACTAATAATTCATCGTCAAACACAATGCAACATCTCTTTTCTTAGATGCCAAACAACCAGAAAATGAGATACAGTAAAATTGTCAATTCACTTTGTGCTCATACAACTTTTCCGAGACACAACAACGAAAGTCCCATGTATTATTCTGTCTGAGGTCTATTTCCACGTCTCGTCATTGTATTGTCTCACAGAACCGTCTGACTCCTCTGGTTGAACAGTGCCCATATCTGGGTATAACTCCAGACCATCAAGCGACACAACATAATTAGCTTTTCAGATTTATCTTGCCTTATCAATATTCTTGACATCACAATATTGATCATTCCAAGTAACAATCGTATTAGAATTAACGTAGAAGCTTGAAGGTCGACCAGGTTGAATAGATGAGGTTGGAGCTCTTAATGAACTTTTCTGTTGAGTAATGAACACAGAAATGGTTGGTGAGATTTTTCTGTCCTATGAGATGACTTCAGTTTTGAACAGACAAGAAGGGTACTCAATTTTTTGGCTGTTTGCTCCACACAGACAAGAAGGAAACTTGGCAACAGTGAAGTCCTGACTTATACTTATACTTAGTGCTGGTCAGGGTCAGGAGGTCAGGACTGCTGATACATGCGGGATTCACACTTGGCCTCTTGAGAATTCTTGATTATGTCTGGATTGAAACAGATTAGAAAGCGCAAATGAACAAATTGGCTTTTAACGGAAGCTTATCTGAAAATGGAATACGTCCACAAGTTTGATGGTATGTAAAATACTGTACAAAAACACCTAAAAATAAAATGAGTCCTTAAAACACCTCAGGAAATGAGTGTTTGGTATTTCAAAACATCAAAAACACCTAATTCCATTTAGTAATTTCTCTTTAAAGTGTTTTACAACAATGTGTTTTTCACATCAGATGTGTTTGAAATTCATTTCCCTTGGTGCTTCACAACAATATAATATATTGTGTTTTTCAGGTCATACCCCAAGAAACCCACATGAAGGTGGTTTGAATTTTGTATGTGCTGATTTTGTGTACTTTATTTAGAATATTTACTACATCCAAATTCCAAATACATTTTACATTGGTATCGATCTACAAAGCTTTATAGTAATATTTGGTTGTGGACAGACGCGGCCGGTAGGAAAATGTTCTAGGGGTGCTGCCACATAAACCGGACTAAAATTGGATTTATAAAGTGGCTCTTAAAGTACCTAACGAGTTTCATTTCGTTTTCCATGTAAATCAATTGTTCTATTAGAAAAGTGTGATGATTTTCATTGTATGAGCGAGAAATGAGAAATATCCACTCATCTTCATTTTCGTCTGGGGGTGCTGCAGTTTCGCAGCTCCTTAGCCCCGACCACGCCTGGTTGTGAATGTATATTTATTTAAAAAAAAAAAATGTACAATATCATCTCTATTGTAAGAAATTTCGAGAACCATTGCAAAGTACTTGTTACATTTACTTGATACACTCCCATACTTCATATTGTATGTTATTGAGAATCATAAATTGATCCGCTGCCAAGTTTTCAGTTAACTCTTTCGCCTTCAAATCCACATTCGTTCGGTCGCATGACGTCATCAAGTCTTCTCAATACATTACTCTATGGAGATTTAGTCCGGACGTAAACAAAACAGAGACAGGACACAGCTGTTGAAATCTTTTTGAGAGAGAAGGGAAGAGAGAAGAGAGGAAATAAGTGAGAGGGAATATGATAGAAGGAGAAAGAGAAAGCGAGCAAGCATAATGAAAACAGAGAAAAGAGAAGTATAGAGAAGCAAGTGGAAGAGAGTAACGGAGAGAAAGATGTTTAAAAAATCTGGTGTGAACATCACACGACTTTCCTTATTCCCCAAAAAAAAAGTCGAATTCCGCCACTGGTGACTCAACGGTAACAGATAACTAAAAATCACTGCCAAATTCGTTATCAGCACTTCAAAGTCATTGAATTTGATATGTCACAACCCCATCTAGGATGAATAATAAAAAAGTTAGTCCAAGCGGGTCCCCCCCCACAATACCGGTAAATTGGGGCCGGGTTCCAAAAAGTTAAAGATATCAAAAAAATGATTAGAGTGAACCCCTATTTTTAATCTGAGAAAATGTTGTTCTCTAACTTTTTTTGTATCTTTAACCAATTCAAAGAAGCAGTGCTAGCGGCCGATATTTGCGGCCCTGCGGCCGCGGAATGCGGCTGATTTCAACCAAAAGTTTCATGGTTCATCTAGTGTATAAAACTAATTACCATACCAAATTTCAAGTCTCTAGCTCTTACCGTTCTTGAGATATCCTGTTCACACACACACAGACATACACACACACAGACAGACGCACGGACCAATGGCTGAAAACATCTTTTTTGGTATCCTGAGGCTATGATTCGTCCAGAAATGTGAAAAGCTGGGTTGGTCAAATTTTCGACGAATACAATACTTTCCTTATTATAGGATAAGGAAAGTAAAAAGATAAAGCTTAACAAGAGGGGAAAAGAGAGAAAAAGAGGTAGAGAGGGAGGGAGAGAAGGAGAGAAAAAGAAGGAGGAAGAGAAGAAAAACCAAGATGTCAGACAGTTTACAAGTGTGACGAACTTATCTGTCAGTCTGTCACTGAAGTGTGAGAATGAAAATATTGATGATATGAGAAGAGATGGTAATATGTAACATGCAAAATCTCACTTGTCTTGGTAGCATGATGAGAGATGTCAAAGGAAATCTTAGAGGGTGGGAATGAACTCTTCAAATACTCAAGATGAACCTTCGGACGTAGAAAGCATTGGTATTGATAAGAATAAAATGATTTTCGGAGCAAAATAAACTTATTTAAAGTGGCGTTTTACGCTCAATTCAAAAAATAAGAGATCTAGCGATGTAATAGATAACAAGTAGCTAAACTTACCATAAACTAAAGTAATACTAATTCTCGGGACCACAAGTTACAAATAGGTAAGTGGGTCTAGCTCATTGCTCTTTGGAAACTCATCAGTCACCACTATCCAATCCAGTTTAATATATTCGTCTTGCCATAATTGTCTCTCCTTTGATTAGAACTTATCAGAATCACGTCAGAGTATCCTCCCTCCCAAATCCATGTCAGTGCTCCACAGAAAAACTTCAGAATTCGAATCTCACAACCTCTGTTCTCAGATAAACTAGCGGGTAATTATGCACGCCTCGGCTAGAATGCCTTGGATTCGAACATCCAGAGTGGAACAAATTACGACTGGGTGATCGCGAGACGAAAATAAAATCCAGAAAATTACGTCATCCCCCACACGTCCCATGTGTGATGCTTCCAATAGCATGGATATGTGGAAAGAGTGTAATAAGTCATTATATTTTATATCTTCTGCACGTAAGTGGATATATTATGACGTCAGGATGTCGAAATAACCGACTTATTATTGACCTAAGTAAATTCAAGACGTCCATCAATCTCTCATTGGGTATTCCACTCGTTTTCATGTTCCAGGCACTTGGTCCCATTGGATCCCAAGATGATTAGCTCGTCATGAACATGAACCCAATATGTCAAGGAGGTTCCTCCGTCGTGGACACAGGAGAACAGACACAATTCCTGAAGCCGATATCCTTGAATTATTCTGGTACACGGAATGGTACACGACAATGCGACCTATTCTTCTCGGATGATGTAATTCGTATGTAAAATAAATGCTTGTTCCATACAATGGTAATAGGTATTGAATTATTGATACTACCAACCTTATTATGTCTTCTGTCCGGACTGTAAGTAATAGGTAAGAAACTTATTAGCGTGATTAGGTACCTAGTCTTCATCATCATACAATACTGCTGATATATAGTAGTAAGTACCTAAGATACTCATGTTGGTAACTAACAC
Organism: Bactericera cockerelli; assembly: GCA_024516035.1. NCBI lineage: Eukaryota > Metazoa > Arthropoda > Insecta > Hemiptera > Triozidae > Bactericera > Bactericera cockerelli. Next base: position 18,865,848 of record CM044958.1, on the reverse strand, counting down.
ACGATTATATAAAATGTACATACTAGGTACATAGTGATTGTAATACTAAATGAACACGTACACTTTACGTGATGATTAGAATATGAACTATCGTAAATCACACACTATCTGGAACACGTTGTATAAACAAAATTTGTAGAAAATGTAAGAAGAAAACTCAGCATTTAAAAATGGCAATCTAAGGTAGGTTACCTATGCATAGAACTACAATCTACAATACTCTCGTTCGTTTGAATTAAGATATCTTAATAACAAATAATAGATTTTATAATCAGCACAGAAACGACCAATAGGTACCAGGTACCTACAACAATGTGCTAATTCAATCTCGCCTTACTACCTAAATTTTTGGCTTGATAGGGACTCGAACCCCTGACTTTCAGTTTACGAGTCCGATCCTTGTCGATCGAGCTACTCAGGTCTTACATGAACTAATAATTATGTATATATGGTTTAAAACATTATAATTACGAACTCAGTTGACACACATTGGAATCAGAGAGGGTGTTGGTGCTGGGGCGTCAAACATGGCAACTGTTTAACCATGTTGTGATGGGTGACAGTAATGTCTTCATTTCGGATGTGATGGGCGGAAGTGAGGGGGCGAGACGTGTTGGAAAATATTAAACGATGAATTTTAATGAAAGATCAGTATGAATTATGATGGATAATTTATGAATTTAGAGACAGTATTTTGTGTAGTTAATATTGAATATTTAAATACAAATCCGTAGGATCGCTGATATTTTCTGTCGTGAATATATTCGTGAGAAAGAAGATTGGGATTCAAATTGATCACTCTCTTGTTCAGGGCCACAATTTCTGAGGAGGTACCACATTTCTTTCAGGAAAACCTACTGAGATGACTTATGGAAACATGGAGGTCACAGAAACTTTCCGAGACACACTTAAGGTAAGCAATGTTGACGGGCAATTTTCCTATACAACTCCTAAATAAAAATACCTATCTATTGATTTATTATCAACTTCGAACATGAGAAAACAAACTTGTTTCAGTTTTTATTTTAAGAAAATTATGATTCACTACTATCGAACTACATAAAACCAGAACCCCCGGATACCCAGTCCAACACACGGGCCTTAACTGTGAGATCAGCATGAGAAAGTGCATGTTTGACATTTCAATAAGATGACACACAGAATTAATTTGTTGGACACTAAGCACCCTAAATCCTAGAGAATTTGAGAAATATTCAGATAACAACCCACTCCTAACCTATTGAATTTAGAATTCAATTTATCGAAAATTATTTTTAATCCTGCTGATAGAGGCTGATAAAGAGGCAAAACCCAAGAGGTATTTCTAAGCTCAAGCTATCTGCAGAAAAGAAGTTTAATAGAAATGACAATATTTTTTCATGGAAAAAATATATTAGATACATATTGAAGGTCCGTTATGGGTACATTTTGATATCATATTTGAGTAAATTGTACTCGCTTGCCATGGGGTTTCCAAATTTCACATTTAAATAATATTTTATTCCTATGTATCTAACAAAGATATTTGTTTCAAGACTAAGTATTTTGAGACCTCTAGCGGTGATACCTGAAAGATAAAACTTTAGAAGACGTATAAGTCTACAAGTACGTAGACCAGGCTAAACCTGTCTTAAGATTTTGTCCACAACCCTCGAGCTATAGAAAGTTCTCCGTAAACCAATATGCCATGATTGAAACCAATCGATACAGACCCGGTGATATCACTGAGCACTATGCCTCGACACAAGCGATCCTGCCGATCCCTCAGATGAATGAACAGTAATTGCTCGAGATGATCTGATTCAGAAATCACGGCAACTTCGGTGGTGAGTATACAGTGAGTAGTTGTGCTGACTCCCTACTTAAGTTGAGGAGGGAATAATTTATGAGAGTACAAATTAGTTCTATTTGAAGAATTTTAGATCAAGTAATCGTATTTCTTGTACAGAATTCCTTTTGAAAACAATTTATTCAACAACCAGAAAAAATCCGATAAATGAAACAATAAACAAATTAAAACAGCTAAATAAATAAATAAATACAGCGAATTATATGTAGTCTTCTGTTGCTAATTTTCACATGAATCATAATCAGCATCCTCTCTGATCTACGATACAGCATACCACCAGCTTGACACGTTCTCACCTCCAGCCTACACTCCACACCAACATACCTCCTCGCATACCATCCCGCATATTCTAATCATTGCACACATAATTAGGCTGATTCCTGTCCGAAATGACCTTCTCGGCTACGCTGACCTTGTTAGAGAGCTTTAAATCTCCGGTGCTAGCGTATCCGCACAAAAATGAAGAGTCTTGCCTCCTGGACCCCATATAAGGACATCTTCAGAGACTCTGGTAACGGAATTCATCGAGCAAGTTATCTCTCTACTTCTGGCTGGTATTGGGGACTGAGGCAAAATCAGAGGCGATGCTTAGGAATTGAGTTTGCTGGGGAGAGGGGCTGTCTGTAGCTGGACACCTGCATACAAGTTTACAAGTATAGGTATGCATTCATTTTTGCAACAAAAAAACACGCTGTTCCTATTTGATTTTTTTTTTTTAAACCACTGAAAACATTCAGCCGAAAACAAGTTGATAGAGCATGAGGCCTCTTGCAACATTTCACTCAATTTGATAGGTTTTGCTGCTATTGAGCATTATGAATGCCTAATTATTAAATATTCAGTTTCGTCCATTTTAAATTGATAGTATTCAAGAAAAATTATCTGACCGTAAAAGAATCGTGATAGAATAGAATAACTAAAAAAACAGATAGGTACCTACGTACTTAATTATACTAGACTAAAATAAGTTAGTGGTCTAGGGATCAGTCATTAAGCTCCATCACATTAGAAACATAATATAAGATTTTTCCCAAAAAAAAAAAAAAAATATTGAACACAAATTATGGTTGGTTTCACTCTATGATTTTCTTTTCATGACATATTAAGTAAATCCTAGTCAATGTCATAGTCTTTATTGTGTATTTAGTAAGTATTTTGTTTTTTTTTTTATGTATACTCATGAAACAGATCATTAACAATGTAAAAATATAATATACCTTTTAAAGGAGGCCCTAGCCCATTAATTTGGGTGGCAATGGGGCTTTATAAATAAATAACATTCTTACTGAACTTGCTCAACCCCATAAGGTCCCGTTACAGATCCGCCACTCATATCGAAGATAAATATGGCTTACGGTCCACTTTTTCTTCTTTATACACAAATGAAACTTGGTGTTTGCTTGTTCTCCTGCTAGCGAGATGTGACGTTTGACGCTCTTGCCTCGGCCATGCAATGTTCTGGTCTACAAGAAGGAAGGAATAGCAGTTAACATGGTACCAAGACTGTCGTTGAATAGCTGAATACCTATAATTGTCACTGTGGATTATGTGCCTTTTGTACATACAATAAAATTGAAGAATACTGCAGATATTCGTCGACAATAATTGAAATTTCTTTCAGAAAATTAATTTCCTATCGTGGTAGTGTATGGATTGTAGTATGTTGGTTACAAAATAAGAAATTCAAATGGAGAAGGTTACGAGAGGGAAAACACCAAGGGCGGAATTAATAGACGTTCTTGTAATACCTCTGTGGCGCTAAGTCACAGATTGCGTACTGTGTAAGATAGGGAAAACCGACGCTTAGCACAATGACTTGAGTTGTAGAATTTGTCTATTAATTTCGCCCTTGATATTGCATACATATTGTGAAATCAAACTAATCTCCACCGGTTCAAGTAAAACACAACAGAACCCATTAAAGAAATTTTAATCAAAGAAGTGCCAAGATTCGTATCCTTGTTATCCGTCATTGTGATCGATTTCCTCCATTTAGTGGTCTATAACCTGAAAATACATTCAGAATATCGCGCCACATTCCTGGCACAAACGTCATCCTCATGTAAGCTACAGGCAGACCTGTCCGCCAGCTATGGTCTTCTCAATACTGTCCTCGTCATCATAGACCAACTTTCATCCGACCTGCAGGATCAATCTGGTTAATAGATCTCTATTGACTGGATCATAGTGATTCTATTTTTAATCTTTTCCTTCAATGCCTATCGACATTTAAACAAGAATGTAGGTAAGGTAATCATTTAAACATGAATGTAGGTAGTTATTGGTGGTAAAGTTCAAAGTTATTGATGTAAATGCATTTTTGTGAATACGAACGAAAAAGTTGAGGCTTTTTCCATTGAACATACAAACGTTTAAATCTATTAATCTACCGTGCTAAAGTTCAAAAGTACTTCTACTAATTCTACAGCTATATGAATACCTACATATATAATTATTGGCATCAACCTCTGATCATTCTAATGGCACCTATATTTTTTATTTGATGGTATATGTACAAATAAGACACTAAATTTTATTGAACTTTGAATTGGAAAATTGGAGATTCGACTCTGAATAATTTAGTTAACGTCTGACTCTTGCTGTGCTTGCTAACTTGAGATGTTGTTGAGATGTGTCTATGTGTATCATTAACATTGGGATCTTAGCATGTCTGATTTCTTACATATTGATGAATTGTTGAGTGTTCTAACTTCTAAATATATGACATAGGATATAGTTAGGATATTAAAATAAACTATGGAAAAAGAGATATTATACCTACCCCTACATAAGAGTAATTAACACCTGTAATTTATGCAAATTGTATCTTGAATACCTCTGATCTCATGGTATGAACCTTGTAATGGTATGGAAGCTTATGAGGTTTCGTTTTGAATGATTAGAATCATCATCTACATGTACATTATTATAATAAAAATAGGTATACGTACATATATTATAAAGTGAATTATACGATAATGCGATAGCTAATAATTCATGACAAACATCACCCAATATCCACCAATCTTGACCCTGCTCAGCTGCTCACACCTCTGAACTCTATCTCTCTCCTCATATTCATGTTACATACTTGCATTTTGATGATAGGAAGGACATACAGTCTTAGAAAGTGGAAGTAGGAGTGCCAGAACCATGCAGAAGTGGTTGGCCAATGCCGACCCCAAGTAACTTTGGGAAAAGGCAAAGTGAAAGACGACAACTTATAGAATAAGAAGCCCTTTAAGCCGCTACATTTCACGCATAATTATGTATGCATATATTGTGGTGGATTAGTAAGAAGAAAATTATACCAATAATTCAAGTATATCTCTGAATATTCCAAGAACCGCGGGATTAATCATGCCACGTATGAAATACATATAAGGGGTGCACGGTGCATGTGCATATCATTCTATATCACTCAACAGAACCATGGCACACGCAGGCGAAACACCACATGGTTGATGAATGAATAAACAGGGCACTAATCAGGCCAGGTTAACCATCTAAAACAATAAGGGACAGGCTATTGTACGGCTCTCCCTCTGTGTTTTTGCTGACAAAACCTACAAGCTCCCCTCACTCTAACTGACAGCTCTGATTGACAGCACGCGTTTTCAATTAAAAAAACAACGTTTAGTACGTGATGGTATAATAATATAATAGGTGGTATACGTAAATATACATATTAACTTTACCTATGTTTTATATCCAGAATCTAGAAGTAAGTATATGGGTAAACTTAATGGACTTATTTTTATTCTCTAACACTCCATTGATGACAATCAGCACCAGACTGTGTGCAGTTTGTTTTCTCAATTTCAGCTACAAAAGAGGAGTATTGTCATCCTAATTTTTTCTGTTCAAATACAGCATTTGCATTAGCATCAGCTATACTCAAGATTGTAAAAATTGCGTTTAAAAAGCTAAATAACTGAAAGCCTTATGAATCATAATATCAAAGATGCAAATTGCTGTATTTAATTTTAGCTATTTTGGTCCTGCCGGGTAGGACCAGCCCCGATCCAAACACTCGGTACAAACCTAGATTACAAAAATATGTCACCAGAGGGTAAGAGCTCAGCAAATTCTTCTGAATTCTTCAAGGCTTTCATTCCGACTCCGTCTACAGAGAATACACAAGTGGGAATACCTACATGTATATCTCGCTCAGAATAATTGGCAAATAGTCTTGCGATTGTTAAGTTCAGATGAAAATGGCGACAGTAATTTGGCGACTAGAATATTCCGGTCACAACGGTGTTTAGCCTTCGCTTACTAACACAGATTTCTCTATTTGGTTGGGTGTATGCAAATCCGTGCAGTGTGACACGAGGGCGACCGATGCTCATGGTTAAGAGTGGAGATAAAAACTTATCTCTTCTCATTTTCATTTTGCAAGAGGAGGGAAGGAGACGCATGGACAATTGGACATACAGAAATATAATTAGTTTGGGAGGTAATCAGGTAATGATGAAAAAGAACGACAAACAGTGGGAGGGAGAGAGTAAGAGAGATAGTTACGCATGTTTACCTATACTTAGAGCGGTCAGATCAGTAAGATGACAGACATCTTTAATTTCCATATCTCGCTGATATTCTGATAAAGGGAACAACGGATATATGTGGACAGTGAAGAATCTATATTTCCCGACCACCCGGTATTTTGGCAAACGTCAAACAATAGGAAGAGACCATTCGCCTACATTGCCAATCCTACAAGATTTTTTTGCGACGGGGGCCGCATCGAACTGTCACGGACACTACCAATTTGGTATCACACATCCTACCACTTCTATTTTTCGATCACTTGATTGAAATTGAATACAACAAGCTCAATATTTCTTTATCTTCAAAATTCTTTAAGTTGGAAAATTGAACTTGGTTTATGAGGTTACATCAAAGGGAAAGGGTAAAGAATGATTTCAACCAACCGACCTTGAATTAGAAAAAATAGTCAAGTACCTATAATGGAAAAGGAGAGAGTAAAAATCTTCACATAAACGGAGAGTAAAAATCAATAATAAAAGTAACATTGATTTATTTATTTTGTGAAAGGTAGTAAAATCCTCGCTCGGAGCCATTCTAACACGAATCCATTGGGTGTAAGCATCATTCACCAATCCATATTTTTTATTCATTTACACAAGGTTTAAACAAAACCCCCAAGTTTGAACAAATAACAGCTCGGGTTTTGTTGACTTTGGAAATCCAATAGAACACTCGGTGAAGAGAGGTGCAATCAAGTTTTAGTTTATTGGGAAAAAAAGTCAAAGGATGCCGCTTTTTTATGGCCTGGCCATGTTAGAATTGGGGGTTCTATTATTCTGAGGGTACGTTTTACAACCTGTTAATATAGAGCCTTATTGTTGATATTAGCGGCTTAGAAGAGCTAAGAGGCCCTTTACTTATAAGAATTAGGACCTGAAGTGAAACTTTGCATTGATCACTTTTCGTCAGCTAATGTGGGATCACGAAATCCGTTCTTGTTATTTTTTCATACTGTTGTTCATCGCATGAGTAATGTCATTGATTCTTAGGATTCAAACTAACGACCTATGTCCGACCTCCGTGGCTCAGTGGTTAAGAGCATTGGTTACTGACCCGGAGGTTGCGGGTTCGAATCCCGGCCGGAGCGAAAAATTCTAACCGAGTTTTTCCGTTTCCGGAATGGCATGGATGTAAAGGTAAAGTGCCCTGAAGTAATGCGAAAGCGGTTCCGGGGCACAACTACCTTTCTAAAAAAAAAAAAAAAAAAGCAGGTATCGATCGAGCTCCCAAATTGGTATAGATAAAATTGGTATGGTATATTAAACCGCGTAAAGGAAATTTCCATGATTAATATTTTGTCTATGGGTGATGTGATACCTGACTATACATATAATAATAGTAATAATTATGTAAGCACAGAAAGTAAAGTAGGTACCTACTCTAACTGAAGTCAATCTGAAATGAGTTATCTTCTTCCGATCAATAAGGATATCCTCGAGCCAATCCCATTGCCATTCACAAAATTAATCCCATCGTACTCCATAGAGTACTATTGGATAAAATTGTCAGGTCATTCACCTTTTGAAGGTCATTCAGGATCTGCCAATTCAGGATTATCTGATTATTATGAATTGAACACAAATCAAGGATCAAAGTTATTTAAAACTTTAGGTCCTGGATTACCTGGTTCTCTTCTCTTCTTATCCACCGGCAGTGAGGGGCAGTTTCAGTGCCTACTCATTATAAATTTAATAATCTTTGATTACTATTATTAGCCTCAAGTTATGACATAATACCTCGAATCAAGTAATGAAGAACCAGACGGGCTTGTCTGTCTATTTTTCTCTCTTGTCTTTCGTTTCTCAGCACTTTCGGGATTGCTATGATTTCAGCAGTGGAACAGTTTCCATGATATTCTCCTTTTCACTTGTGATATCTTTTCAATCTTTCATTTCGCTGAAACCAGAGCTTGTGATTCCAAGAAGTCTGGCGAGGTCATTAAGCTGTTATGACACTTCATTGTAAAACCAGAATTCTATGGTTTCGGGTCTTGGGTGACACAGTGCTTGTTTCGGGTTGATGAGTACTTTGGTTTTCATTTGAAGGAAACCGGTTTTAGGTTTTCGCACCTAATTGGGCATGAAAATTATTATTTATTCCTTACTTTGTTTCTCAATTTCTTAAAGAATCACTATTTCAGTGCTTTTGTTTGAAAGGTGTGAGGACGACAACCTTGTGTTCATTTTGAAAAAGCAAATATGTTTAGGTAGATGTCGACCCTTAGCGCCTTCTCTTTCTCTAAAGTGTTCTTTTCAAATAAATTGCACAGAAGACAAGATAGGTTTTGCACCTCTGCGTCTAGTGAATAATATTGACTAGATTATGTTTACATATTATGTTTACAATAGTTCGTCTTCACATTTCTAATCCCCTTTGAAAAAGGCCTGGAATTTCCTGTCCTGTACAACATGCCATGTTTATATATCACTATCCACCAGGCTTTGTCTACATAAAGTAGGTATCTACCTTAATAATTTCTTGATAGATAAATTAATTTCAAAGACAAAAATTATCTGCGAAGTCTACCAAGACTTATTTATACTGCCCCAATAGCGTTAGCTAGGATAATAGGTATTAGCTTTACTGTCTCTCTTCGATGCCGACTTGGCTATGTTTTCCATAACATATCTACGAATCTACTACCAGGCAACGGTGCCAAGTTCTAACAACCGCCACTAAAACTTATCACATTTCTCAACTAATTACAAAGCAATCACAGTTCTCAGGTGTTAATGCTTAAGTCCACAATCAGTCGGTACACTACTTACCAGGTGCCAATTTATTCCATCAACTTCCAGCTAGACATTGCCTGCTTATTGCTTATTGCCATTGACTAATAAGCTAACCAGGCTGCTATTGCTGCTAATTGGTAGATAGCTACCAAGTGCATTAGGTTTTACCTTGGATTTTTATTGCGGCTGAGTTGCATTAGACAGGGCCGTTCTACATGGAAAATAACCAGCGCTATTTTAGAATAGATGTTGATTTATATTAGAAATACTTTCTGTAAGCTATCGTCTAGCATGGGGTGCATCATAGTAGAAAGTAGTTCTAATTTCGGTTGCGTCCAATTTTTCTCACCAGTTCTTTAGAGAAAAAAAAATCATTATTTCTCAGGTGATATCGAGACGGGGGTTTTACACTCCATTTGTGGAAACATGACCCGCATTTACCTCACCCAGCCTGGATTGGATTTTTTTTTTTTTCAATTTTCCAAATTATTTGCCCCTGTGTGACTTCAAATATGTATCTCAAACACACTCGACAAATTGGCAAAGTGTTAGTCATCATGCGTAGGTTAGGAATTTGGAACTGAGAGAAGCAAGATAGAAATAAGAAAAAAAAATCTGGTGTAAACATCACACGACTTTCCATATCATATTAGGAATGGGAACAGGACCAAAAGCCACTGGTGACTCAAAGGTAACAGTGAGCTAAAAATCAAAGCCAAATTCGTAATCAGCACCTCAAAATCATTGGATTTGATATGTCACAATCCCCATCTAGGATGAATAATAAAAAGTTAGTCTGAGCGGGTCCCCCCAAAATACCGGGAAATTGGGGCCGAGGTCAAAAAGTTCAAGATATCAAAAAATGATAAGAAGAGACCCCTATTATTTTTTTAATCTAAGAAAATGTTGTTCTGTAACTTTTTTTGTATCTTTAACCAATTTATAGAAGCGGCGCTTGCGGCCAATATTGCGGCCCTGCGGCCGCATTTTGTGGCCGATTTCAACCAAAAGTTTCGTGGTTCGTCTGGTATATAAAATTGATTTGCATACCAAATTTCAAGTCTCTAGCTCTTACCGTTCTTGAGATATCTGTTCACAGACAGACAGACAGACAGACGCACGGACCAATGGCTTAAACAACTTTTTTGGTATCCTGAGGCTATGATTCGTCCAGAAATGTGAAAACTGGGTAGGTCAAATTTTCGACGAATACAATACTTCCTTATTATAGGATAAGGAAAGTAATAGTATGTACAAGATTTGAAGTGTTTTTCCTTCTGGTAGGTACTCGTTTTATCTCAAAATGTGAAAATTCCTCAGAATGATGTGATAGACCAGGTGGATACCTAGTAATCGTAAGTGTTAAAACTAAGTACGATAAGAAATACCCACCAGCTGAGATAATAATTATTATTACTAAGGCATAAAAAAATCTCGACACATTGCACTTCTCTAGGTAGTATACACAGCTACCATAAAAACTCAGGTATACGTATACCTACATATTAAATTATTACTGTCCCTTAAAATGAAGTGGATTAAAGTAGGTAAAAAGTGGCTTAAAGTTTTCACGGCGGAAAGAGGAAAGTAGGTATCTGTAAAAATCGTCCTCGGGACTTCTTACACTTGATCTTAATTCTTATCTCTCTCCATCCATTCTTCCTACTTACATCCGGTACCCCAACAGATCATAACACTGTCTGAAGTTTAGACACATGTGAACAGACCCTGAAGAATAGTGGTCTCACGTCAGAGAAATGGTGTTGAGGTTCCATGACGTACAGCGTATGAGAATAATTGACAAGTATATAATGTCATTTGCGAAACCAGAAGCTGATATAAGATGGGATGAAGTACCTTGAGAATTTATTGATGGGTGATGTACTATGTTATTCTAACTTCAAGATCCGACCAACCAAGTCAAGATCCGACCAACTAAGTTTGGAAACACATACTTATGTAATGATAGTGATTGTTCAAACGAAGACTCAACTTTTCCTGTAAAATATGGGTCCTTGGGCACAATAAAAGAACGCCTGACGAAAAATAACCGACGAGAGCATGCCCTGATCAGGACTGTATTACTTGTGAGCAGAGTAAGGAAATGCCCAAGGTGGCAACTTGGAAGATGTGGGAGTCTGGGAGTCCGGAGGATGCAAAAAGTCATTTGTCCATAGCGGTAGGAGCCGTAAATTTATGCCTGGCGTTAATTGTGTCCTAAGTTTCAGCCTGAAGTCAGTAAGTTCCCTAATCGTAAGAATACTAGCAAGTCAGTATCTCAAACTCCCCTTCGGTTGCTCCCATATAAATTTCATTGTATACGACTCTGTGTAATGCACATATACATTTGACGGATTCGGTGAATATCTGTGACTGCGTGCTGGAAGTGTGTGAGTGTACAGGAAACGGAACCATGTGACTCAGCCCCGCACATGTGTAGACACACAGTTGAGGCATTGTTCTCCTGAGTCAAGACTCAAGCTGATGGTGAGACATGAACACCAAGTTTCAGACAGGACCTACGTAGGAGTCTTGTGAGAAAATCGCCTGGATTATAAGTATGTAATTATAAAATTATGTTCGATTTGAATAACATTTGTATCTCTTTATACGAGAAATGCTAGAAGATAACCAGAGCTGGTAGTGAATACCACATTGATACTACTATTCAATGAATCCATGCTTTGGTTTTCTTTAAACTCCCCATTCCGCATACTTACGAATCCATTACAATACAGTAATACTAAACCAAGACACTTCAACCAGCAATGGTGAATAAAACTTGCGATGATTTCATGTTCAATGCTTTACATTTAATAGATAGATCTCATCGTACTTACTAAAAGGGTTGGTGATCAAATTTTACAGCAGTATGAGCAAGCAATGTAATACTTGGGCAAATGATGTGATTCGGAGTCTCGAAATATATGAGTATCAGAATTGGTTCTTAAAAAAGCCTTAGTATAAATAACATTTTATTGATATGAAAATTCCTAGCCCGCAGAATTATCTCCTGAAACTTCAATGCGAACCTCAGGTATTAATTAACCTAGAACCTCTGGGCAGAAGATGACATCATCACAATTTACATGACGTCATATAGTAATGAAGCTTTTATCGAGAAAGTTCAGTGACCTTTGAAGGTCTCCAATGGATGACTATACAGAAATCAGGTAAATCTTTTAGTTCTTCTTTCTCTCATTCTTCGTTGTCTCTTCTCCTCCAGTACAGCATTACAGAACAGTAAGTGCAACAACAGTACAGAACCAGTCAGTTTCTAATCTCGAGTCTATCTCCATTTTTAGTCTGGTAGGTCTAGTTAGACCAGCGGTCTCCAAACTAGATACGTAGAAAAAGCTGAATTTTCTTTTCTTATCTGTGTAAAACCTCCAGACCAAAGCAGTGGGTTCCGGTTACCTGTGTGTTACAATAGTACAAGGCAAAAAAAGGAAGGATCACAAGTTAGCGCGAAACAGGGAGAGAGAGAGAGAAAAGATAGGAAGGAAGAGTGTAAAAATACCTAGGAAACACGACTGTTGCAATTAGTGTCAAAGATTATGTTATCAGTTGTTGTGTTATCACCACGAAACACAGAATACCTACTCACTGAACGTTTCTTCACGCTTAAGTTGGTTGATAAGGTTTACTTTGTATAGTATTACCTATGCATAGTAATTTTCATGGAACAAGATTTTTCTGAACCAATATTTTTTACTGCACATTATTGTTCCTTTGATGTTTTTCTTCTCTCTTTGAGTTGAATATTCACTCTAGGGTAAACATACAACAAGTGTTTTGCTAAGAGGAAAGTAGGAAGGATTGAAATGGGTAGGACATTATCACAATTACTCAAACTCACTTCACTAAATTTTTGTTTAACTTAGGAAATGAACCACCAACCTTCTTATTACAAGTCGGTTTAAATATTAACGACTTTACATTTAGTACCGGTTTATTTGGAGTCGCATTACAAAACAGTATCTACGCAGGTCGACATGAGTTCAATATGCAATTTCCTTCTAATAAAGCTAAAACATTGCTTGTTCAATGCAAAACTTTCTAATGGAATTACTTATACCTAGTGAACAGACCTCAACTTTTAAGAGTTTTAAGTGTATACTTCAATGTGCCAAGTCAATTGAACTGTGTATTTCATTAAATAATATACCTTGTACAACCTGTATTATTACTAAATTCATGCTTTGGTTGGTACCTTTTATTTGGATTTCATTGCTTTTAAGAGCAAGTGTGCGGATAAATTTGTCGTTTGCATCATTATTTGATTTCATGGAAATGAAAGAACCATAATGTTTTCAGTTAGGTGGATGCTTTTCCTTCAGAAATTTTTAGCTTTTCCTGTTGGTTAGAGTTTTAGGTTGACTTTGAATTACTACAGAAGTGACGCATGGGGCTACCTCAAAACACTGTTTGGGGGCTAGAACGCGAGTTTAGAACTTCTTGGTCCGAAGCCCAAGGCCGCCGACAGATAAATTTTAAGCTATTGAAGTTCTTGATTATGATGAGAATTTGAGCAGTGCTTCATTCTGGCCAGAAAGTGCCGGAATGTCGTTTAAGCACATCTATGAAGTCCATGAGAATCAAGTAGGTACTAGGGTCGGCGATGTGCCGTCTTATTATGTTTGAAAATCGTGTTCATGTGCGGGTGTGTTCGTTCTGCGCCCGGGTTAAGGCCCGAGGCATGGCCCTAAATTTATATTCTTACACCTACTCTTCACAAAGAGGCATTATCGTTACATCTTTCGGGTCGGAACTCGGCGGCACAGGCGTACCGGTATCTCGGTACGCCTGGCCAGAATGAAGTCTGTCCCGGTAGCTCAGTGGTAAAGGCGGCACTCTGTGAATCCAGAGGTCGTGGGTTCGAAACCCAGCCGGGACATGACAAGTTATCCTCCCATTTGGGGATTTTTACCACATAATAATATCTTGGGCTTACTGCTGGAATAATGGGACTTTAATAGTCCTTATCGGGCAGTATAAATAAGGCGTTGTTATTATTATTATCATCTCATTTTTTTTTTAAACAAATCATCGGGGTTTACCACTGTTTGACCAGTTCAGAATGAGAAGAGTGACTCACCTAAGTCTTCCACCAGACGCAGCATCACCCCTCCGATGTGCAGATCTCCTCGCACCCGCAGACTCCTCTCTATCTGCAGATCCGTGACGAACACCCTCAGCATCCAGGTGCCGTCTCCCACTAGAACACCATCCGCCATCATTTTGATAACACAGCTGATAACGCACTACTTCACCGAGATAAGCTTATCTCAACACTGAGAGTTGAAAAAAAAAAATCGGATATTAAAATATAAAACAAATATTATAATTCTAAAGCAGCAAGAAGATATTGGAGTGTTTACACATTTTATTCGATCATAAATATAAAGTATTTTTGAATTTATTAATTATATCTCACAACATAAACAAACGCACATGTACGTACGTATGAAGTACCTACCAAAAAAGATTTTAGCGTTCGCGAATTCAATGTACCGTATCTCGTTAAATTTGCGCCAGAAAATCTGGGTTTATGCGAGTATAAAATAGGTTATTTAAACAAAAATAAAGTAAATTTTCTTGATAAAATTTTACTTGAAAACCAAATAGAAACAATGAAAAGAAAAAGAGAAATCGAGAAAAGATTTTTGAAAGAAAAAGTGAGAATTTATCACGCGGTCCGAGCGCAACGGAAGTTTCTCTAAAACTGAATTGCTTGAACCGAACGCTAGGGAGCAGCGCGAACAATGTTTACAAAAATGGGGAACTTGGGTTGAGTGCCAACTGGCAATGCCGTAAAAGGAATTGAGCTATTGAGGTTAACCAGAGCTATCGCATTGGGTAGCTACACTACTTTGGGGCTTTGGGATCTTGGATCATAGGAGTTAAGCTACGTAGTTTAGGGTTAGTTAATAGTTATAGTACATGAATGAGTGACTCAGAAGTAAATAATTCCGTGGTCTTGACTGGTTCTTTTGGCAAGTTTCCTGACGAGGTACTGAAAAACACAAATTTTTTTTGGATTGTATCGTGTATAACAGACCGTTTAGTCATAGTAAAAGGAAACCAATGGGAGAAGTAAATTTTCGCACCTGACACTTAATATTATGTATGTACCTGTGAACAAATAATTGAATAATAAATTAGGTATATTAGGTCAATATTTACTCATGTATCTGTTGAGATTCAAGCTCGCGAATCACTGTGAATCACTGACTCCCTTCATGTAGTGCAATCGAACATTCATTGCATTCAAAATTGACTAAATTCCCTTCAGAGTCGGTCTTTTGATGGTAAATGGGATTACTATTATGTAGTTAGCTAAGTACAAAAAAAATCACTGCCAATTATAGACACATTTTCTTGTGAAAGGTTCACATTGTATAATGTATATCTACTACAAATTTGAGATTTGCGAGTAAGACCAAAAAATATTATTTAATTATTTGCAAAAACGAAAAAAATACTTCCGATGTCTAGCTAATATTAGGTATTCTTCGAAGTAAATCAATCAAGCGTTATAACAAGAACATTCCGTCAAAGATTAAAAGATGAGTTAGGTCGTAGATAGTAGAAACAGCTAAAAGGTGGTTGTAATTTCTAACAATATTATTTGAGAGGCCAAATAATATGTGTGAAGCGGAAGAGTCTGTTATTATTAGATAATGATAATATGAGTAAAAATAATTGAATTTTCTCAGTAAAGCTGAAAAAGTAGTAAGTTTTTATCACTGGAAAGAAAATATAATAATTATGAACATTACCTATTACCGTCTCACCCAATTTTTCCAGAGGGCATAAGACTATTCTATGTATAATGCCTTATTATTCCAGGGTTGTGGGTATGCAATGTGCGTGATACGCCAAGCATGGTCTTCACATTCCTCTTCTTAAAAATCTTGGTTCAAACACAATTTTAACAATCAGGTACCCTTGCTAAAGGATGAATGAACCTTGAGCTCTGTTATTTATTTAAAAATGCTAAATACTTTCGTTCCGAAAAAACAACCCTTCAGTTCAGATATTATTTCAGGGTATGTAATCAGATTAAAAATTAAAATAAGAAAAACATACCCTGAAAAATATGACCTGCAGCTTGTACCCTTGCTTTCTTGTTAGCATGGGGCATTCTTCAGGACATCTGGCAGGATAAGTAATCATATTATACAGCCTTGGATGTAGATGTTTGTCATGGGTTCACTTTTCCGTCCTGGAACATAACAGTCACCGCGGTCATGGCGCAGTTTATAATAATTATTGTCTACAGTCTTATCAGTTTTCCGTCGAACAAGTCCCCATGGTTTCACATGACATGAATGACATCTCTATCTCTATATATAAAACAGAAAAAAGGACTACCTACCTACCTACCTACCTATGTTTGTTTGTTTGTCCGGAGTTGTTTAGCCAAAACGGTAAGAGATAGCGAAAAATGTCTCAGAATTGACCCCCCCCCAAAACCATTATCGCTTTGTCCAGAAAAATTATAAAAAGTTCAAAAGGGCATTGCTGTCCAGCAGTACGGACATGCCTTAGTAAATTTGAAATTTGTCCCGTTGCAAAGCACGGGCAAACGGCTAGTAATATATAAAACAGAAAAAAGGACTACCTACCTACCTAAAAACACCTTCCAAACACCAGAAATCCTGCAGAAGTCCCTAGGGACATAATTGCACAAATGCACATAATAGAAAAATCTAAACTTGGAAACGGTGCGAATGACCACTGATTTTAAAGCACCTTATAAAAAAAAAAAAATTCACGGAGTACCTAACCTATATTACAACATACAAAAGTACTACAAAGTGTGTATATTGTCACATAATCTCTATATATAAAACAGAAAAAAGGACTACCTATGTTTGTTTGTTTGTCCGGAGTTGTTTAGCCAAAACGGTAAGAGGTAGCGAAAAATGTCTCAGAATTGACCCCCCCAAAACCATTATCGCTTTGTCCAGAAAAATTATAAAAAGTTCAAAAAGGCATTGCTGTCCAGCAGTACGGCCATGCCTTAGTAAATTTGAAATTTAGGGCGGAATTAATAGACAAATTTACAACTTCACAAGTGTCCTGTGTTTCACAAATTTTGAATTTTCGTATTAATAGACGCACTTTTCGTTAACTTCACAAGTGACTGCTAAGAATCTGTGAACACTTGTGAAAATACCTCTGTGCAGCTTAAAATGGTATTAATAAACGTTTTTTGGTCGCCGAAAGTTTTCATTTTCACAAGTGCTTTCATAAATTTTTAAGTGCCCGAAATCCTGCGCTAAGATAGGATTTGTGAAACTTTTGTTTTCTTTTTGATCTGATTTCAACATTATTTATTTGAGTTTGGCTTGTGAATATTTTTATGTTCCTAATAATTGTGATAAGTTATTGAATTTTACTTTATAATTTTGAAATTGCCATTATTATTTCTTATCTTCTTCAGTTATTTATTTTTTACCATGGAAATTTTTTATGAGTTGGCTGATTTTTTGGACCATCTTTTGATAATTATGTGCAAGATCCTGTAGTAATAAAAAGAGAGTTCTGCAGGACAAAGGAGACCCAGCACAGCAGCACAGACCCTGAGACCCAGCAGCACAGACCCTGAGACCCAGCAGCACAGACCCTAAAACCCTGCAGCGCCAACCCTCTCTGGAAGTTCTCTCATATTTGGACTTCATGATACAGTACCATCTTTTAAAGAACTTTGAGAAATGCTTATATTGACCCATGTATAAAAAACATATCCTAAAGCAGCTGAGTTTAGATACCTTGATATCTGTTTTCAGGTCAGGATATCAATTTTCAGACAAGCAGAAGCTGGTGTGAATGTGTGCATAAATTATGTTCCTTCATATGTATTGAAAGCTTTTCTTGTACCTAATTGTAAATGTAGGTTTGTAGGTACCATAAATAATCTCTAGATACAAATGGTTTCAATCATACCTATTAAATTACATTTATTATTTGAGAAGACAAGACAGAATCAATCTAAAAAATGTCTTAATTCATACATACCTACATCAGATTGAAGAAGATATTTTATTATGTAAATTATTCTGATCTAATACAGGTTAGTGTGACAGTTGGAGCTTCTCTGGTGGGACTTCAACCAGTTTATAACAAATACGAGAAATTTGAATGCAACATTTCTTATAGGATCACCATAGTTAAGCATTGTCCATTGAGGTGAAGACTATGTGATGCTGGCATTCCAGTGCAACCCAGGCTGGGTGAGGTTAATGTGAGTAGCAGGTTTGTGATTTTCCTGAGAATCAAGTGTAATACCCCCATTGTGAAGTGACCATACAGTTGAAAGTTATGTTAGTCCCATATTAAAAAAAACTACAGCCTAGGTCTCCAGCAAACTTAACTGGAAAATTTGGCTTGCTCTGAACCACATATTTGTATGAAACATCAACCAGCATGGAACTTGGGCTT
Organism: Bactericera cockerelli; assembly: GCA_024516035.1. NCBI lineage: Eukaryota > Metazoa > Arthropoda > Insecta > Hemiptera > Triozidae > Bactericera > Bactericera cockerelli. The sequence continues at coordinate 18,847,266 of CM044958.1, read as the reverse complement.
TTTCTTTATTTAAAAAAAAAAACTCTTTGGAAACTACAAGCTACCCCAGCTTGTTAGGGTTGACTAGTCCATTTTCTGTTTATAGTACCCCAGTGCCTAGTGGGATACTGGTCTTCTCACTGTTTATTGTCCCGTAGTCAGACAATACTGTATGTATGAGATATTCTGAAGACTATTTGCATGTTCATTATTTCTTGTATTTCCTATTTTTTCCAAAATAATAATAAATAAATGCATACCTAGTGTGAGTTTAGTTTCCAAAAGTTTATTTCTTTTATTTCCAAATTAACAATAAATTTTAAATAAAGAATATCAAGCATAGATAAGACATGACCTTTTAAATATGTGAGAACACATGAATTAATTTAATGACACACTGGTTCAGGTTAATGTGAGTACTTTTACCTATGAAATGACTACCTAAAAAAGGCTGGCCTGTACAAGGTGACCCAACCACATGCAATGCCTTGGCACCAAGTGGTACCAGGGCATTGCATTGCAAGGTACCTTTGAAATATTTAAAGACTTGAGGTATACTGCAGTATCATTTACCTGGTGGCCCACTTACTAATTAATTTGGCATTTGAATTCCCTAATATTTGTTAGGGCAGCCTTGTCATACCTATAAGATGTTAGAGAATAAACAGGACTAAAGTTAAGATAACACACCTGCTAGTCAGAGTTTTCAACCAATCACAGCGCACTATAACCCAAGTTAAGGGATAGTGTCCACTTAACATAAATCTAATCCTGTTTTATAATGTGGCCCTAAGAAACAAGAAACAAATCAAAATTTACAATATAATGAGAACTTTATTTTTTTACAATGATTTTAGTATTATTGTTGGAAATAGTGAATCTGATACAGGTTTTAAACCAAATAAATATTTTTAATGATAAAGTTACTATTGATATGTACTTTAAATATATATATTTTTTTATAATATTACAGCTATTAATATGTTGGAAAAGAGAACAAATATTTGTCTAGTGATTTAGATCACAATTGGACAAAAAAGATTTTTACAAATTTATGATTTCTCTGTTTTTACACTTATCTACAGATGAGAAAATGCAACAACAAAATGATGTGATTGTAATATTATCACTATTAATGCTTCAAATGTCATAATAAGGTTTGTAAGTTATAGGTTATACAAACATTGAACCATAGAATTACTAAAGTACATGTCCGTCTTTGCCATCTTGGTACCAGCAGCCTTATTGTTGATTGTTTTGAGCAAAATTGGTAAGCAGTTGGAAACGAGAGCTTTCTTCCTCAGATACTTCTCCACACTCACAGTGATCCTTTTTGTGTTTGCTTTCTCATTTGTCCAATATTTCTCTGGGATACTGCATTCTGAAAGTTTTAACAGTAAAAAATTAATAATATTGTTACCTAGCTAAGTGTTTTCTCTTCCTTACTAAAACATTGTTATTGAGAATGAATCTTGAGCTTGGAAAAGTGGAATTACATAATTTTACAATTATAATTATTTTCATCATACAAATTTATCTATTGTTTAAAAAAAAGTTTTTAGCTAGGAATCCAATTGAATTTGTAAAAAAAGGATTTTTGTGCTCTGTGTAACGTATAATAAATAAATAAATAAAATAATAAAATCATGATTTTTTATTTTCATGTCTAGATTTAGATTTAGCATGATAAAGAATTTATGAAGTTTCAAGAAATTTGATTAAATTATTTAAATGAATGTTATTTAAATCTAATGTTAATATTTTTTTTTTATCAACATTAGATTTTAGATATCCTCAGTATTTTCAGTTTTACAACTAGGTTCTGCAAATTTACTAATTTACAGGGATTCAAACCCCAGATCTCCTGCATGGTTATCAAGGATTCTACCATTGAGCTACTCAGTACTCATGCACATAAACTGGTCTTTCAAATTTAATATTTCTGTAATATCAACATATAGACACAAAAGAAAACCTTCATGCAACATTTAAGTTTACTGTCAGACATTTGAGATTGACCTCACCCAACCTAAGTGACATGAATAGCCAGCAACACAAGGGTTCAAAATTAGCCACTCATCCAAGTCCTAACCTCGCAGGAGCTTGCTTAACTTTGGAGACAGTAAGAATGTGCCATCAACACTAGTTTTGGATACATGAAACTAGACTCATTCTGAACCACTAGACTATCATGAGAATTTGGGCTATTTATTTATAAGCCATTAACCCCTAGGAAAACTGCAGGCTGTCCTGGCTTGTTAGGGTAGGCTAGTCTGTTTCCTGTTTAAAGTCCTCTACTTTAACAATGGTCTTCTCCCCGTTTAATGTCCCCAGCCAGAAATCCAACAAAGTAAGAATGTGACCTTACAAATAAGCATAGACAGGTCTACAAGTTCAACTTACTTTCATATTCAGGGACTGAGCATTGAATTTCTCTGTCAATTTATTCCAGGATTTCCAGGTTCTTTTCTTGAGAAAAAATATTTTATTATTGGTTGGTGGAGTACATTTAACTACAAATTAGATTTTCTCAGTAACTTTCCTTCTTTATACTTGATTTCTGCCACTAGGCATGTCTAATATGCCTATAGAATATATTAAAGTCATAATTTCAATTGATTGAGAAACAAAATTTCATATAAAAAATTATGAGAAAAAAATGACGTGCTTCTCCACGGCCTGGCGTAAGAAAACTAAAAAAAAATAGAAAATAATTTTCAAGACATCAACAAAAATTTGAAATCGACCAATAGGAATCGTTAACAAGTTGTTCAAAGATTTCATTGGCCAAATCATTACCTCTGTGCACTAGGAAAGTCAAAAAACTTAAGTGAGGGTAATCGGTGAATTTGTTTTGTTTATTAATACGAACTTTTTTGAAGTCATGACTTGTGAAGCCTGTGTGACTAGTTCCCAAGTAATTTTTTCGGTATGTCTATTAATTCGGGCCTTAGTCCCGTTGCAAAGCACGGGCAAACGGCTAGTGTTATAATAAATACGACCCTCAGCTTCATGTATAAGTTTGATAGGGATCCCAATTGACATGACTGGTAAATTTTGACCTACAATAAAATCTGTAGCGAGATATTTCAGTCATTTTATCATTTTTTCCGTTTTCCCTCTAAAATTTAAATATTTTAAATGAAAAATAAACTAATTTGTTGTGCTGCGCATGCGCAGATCTTTTGAGCTCTAAAACAGATATAATTCTATCAGACTTACCTCCATGAAATAACTTCTTCCATCCACGCCCACGTTTACCTCCTTGTAAGGTGTGCGTTCGTTCAACACAAGTTCATACAGCATAATAATCGAAATCGATTATGTTGTGCGACCGTTATGCTGGGTGAATTTGTGTTGAAAGAACATTATGCCCTGCGAAATTGTGTTGTACGAACGTTTGAAATGGTTTAAATCCATGAAACTCCTTCCATTTCCCCACCCAGAGCTCAAAAGTTTCCCTTCAGAAGAGAATAGAGAAATTTTATCTATGAAATAGGGAATTTCGCAGAGTGGTATAATGGAATAACCCTAGTACCCTATTATTATAAAATTTCTAATATTAGAAAATGGAAGTACCTATTGTGTTTTTTTTACTTTTCAAGTTTTCTTTTTTGTGGTAAGAGTAGTAAGTATTATTAAAATACAGTGAACAATCAAAGGATTGGAGATTTATTTAAAAAATAATAATAATATTAATGTAATAAGAAAAGTTTTATTTGAATGACAACAAGCATTGACAGCTGTACAGTAAGGAAACTAGTACTGAAGTCCACAAGGTTGAACTATTGAAACCAGAGTGTCACCAGTCTTTGATTGAATCTAATGAAATGGGGATATGAATGACTGCCACTGTGGACAGGTGCAGACAAATGAACATCTCCTTGTCTGTAATCAACTGGATTAACCCTGTTCCCAATAAGATCTAACCCTGGCCAATCTAAGATATGTTGTTCCGGACATGAAAAGTAAAGTAAGTAATGTAATAAGCATGAATGGTTTTATGATCATCACTATTGTGAGACAGCAAGCCTGTCTAGTTAAAAGCTAGTTCTATCCCAAAAAAATTCAGTTCCCTTCTTTGCCACTACCATATCATTGTGCTATTCATGCTTGTATCATTAAATCCCAATGAAAAAACAAGGCTTGTGTCATCTGACCCTCATCTTTTCTCTGGAGAGCCTCCAGATATCCGGGACTTTAGACTATTTCCACATTCCCAAATCCACTGTGCGGTACATCATGTACTGTACATGTCACATTGATTTTTTCTCCCTCTGAGATTTTCAATTTTGTTCCTTCTTTCATCATCAATCAGGAATTCCAAACCTAAAACCCTTGAAAAAATAATATATCTATTTTTATAAACATCAAGTCTATTAATCAATAATGGGCTAGTTGACACAACAAGAGGATGGCTGAGGCCATCCCAGGTATCCTGTTTCTGGTGTGTGTCCCCACTAACTATAAAAACACCAGAAAAGCTCCATTACTGTGAGTCCTAACTTATGTAGACCAAAGCAACTAATTATTTCTGTTTTCCCAATCATCACCATCTCTTAGTATGCCCCAAACACTGGTGAGTCAATCATCTCCCCATAATGTACTGTCCCAAGTCTGAATAACCTTGCTGTTGTTTGTACATATTTTTATTTATTTAGCTTCTTTTTTATATTATTATTGAAATATCTAGATAGGGAACTCCAAGGGTTGGGTTAATTAAATAAAATGATTTTTCGACCCACTCTATTGTATATATTGTTTCCATTATTTAATTCTTATAATAATGTACTGTACATAATTATGTCTATGTATATCTAATAAGTGTTTAATAATAATAATTATCTATCTTTTTGCTTTCAGAGACTTGCCGTACAAGTCTTTAAGTGACTCCCACTGCTTCTGGCCATCTGGCTCTTCAGCTGCCTCCGGCTTTTCTGCTGCCTGCCTGTTTTATTATTCATTTATTTTTTTACACCCTGATTAAGATTATCTAGGCAACCATGTTTCATGTCAACCCACTTCTAAACAATGTAAACTTAATTATTACAATAAAACAAAAGAAAAAAAAATTGAAATTCTGATGTTCTCTATTTCCCAGACAAAACAAATAGCCACCACTTATAGCTTGTAAAAATACAGTTGCATTTTTGTTTTCAACGTTTCATAGGTGGAGCAAATAACCTGGTACCCAATTAATTACAGACTGTAAAATTGACATTATCAGTGACACTTCATTAGTCTGTCACTGTTAATGTCAATTTTACAGTTACCCGAGCAGCCAGAAAGATAAAATGGCTAAGCAGTGGTTCTTCACATTTTGAGCATTGCGGCACACTCAGCATGAATAGATCAAAGATATTGGACTAAGCCGCAGACAAAATTTTGAAGATGTACCTATACAGGGTGTCCCACCAAAGTTGGACACCTCAAATTACTCGGCCCCTGAAAGAGTTTTTGAAAAATAAAAAATCCTAGGGTACATGTCCTAATTATGCGGTTTCAGTCATGAATTTTTTTTTATACAGGGTGGTTCAAAAGTCAGAAATTGAGGTGTCAACTTTCGATTTTTAAATGGATTGACCTGAATTTTATTTGATAATTTTACTTCTAAATGGTTCCTAAGTACTTTTTTAAACATAAATTTTACATACAGGGTGGGGTTTTTTGACATGTACCCTAGGATTTTTTATTTTTCAAAAACTCTTTCAGGGGCCGAGTAATTTGAGGTGTCCAGCTTTGGTGGGACACCCTGTACAAAAAGAAAGAGATTTTGTATTGAACCCAACTAATAATGAGGGCTTTTTTTATCTTCAGAAATTTTATAGCACATCAGCATTATATGCTGGGAATCTCTGTGCTTACTATATCAAGTAGTCACTGTGGCCGTGTGGAGTAGGCCAGCAAGCAGGGTGACCTGGGTTCGACTCCCGGCAGCGCAGAAATTTTCTACTTGGATGTCCGGGGTCCACTCATACCTCGTGAGGAATAAGCGACCTCACTAGTGACGAGGTTCTGTTTTAACTTGGGTACTGGACTATTTGGCTTTCGTTTTTCTGTCTGCACCCGACCGGATTCTTAAAAATTGTTATTAGTATGTATACATGTTTATTGGGGTCTTGAAATTTTACCTATTGCTTTTATGCCGGCTAGGAAGGAACACTCGACCGCAGCGCAGGCTCCTACCTAGTAGAGGTAGACCTCAACTCAACCAGGAAAAGTCTATCCTGCTTGGTAGAATACCTAGATACTGGGCAAGCTAAAGACTAGACTGTAGGCGGGAACCTCGATTATCCATCACTAAACCTCCTAACCTCCATTCGTCACACCAGAAAGCCTGAAGTCTGGACGGCAGTCCACAACTTCGGCTATGCCTTTGATGACTTTTTGAAATAGTGTGATCGGTTGAGGGGAAGTTTTTAGGGGGGGGGGGGGGTCTAAGAGTCAGATTTTGCCCATCTGTTACCGTTTCGGCTGTAGAAGCATTTTACTGATGCCCACAAACAGTGTGTTGCAAAAAAAATATGTCTCACCCTGTAGGTTTGTTTTTTGATAGGACTAACGAAAAATTTAGAGGAGATTCTTAATTCGTAATAAAAAATTTAAAAAAAAAGTAATTATTTTACTTATGAACCACCCTGTATGAAAATTCTTGCTGCAAATTGAAAATGCGTGTTTTCATTACACAAACAAAATTCATGTCGATTCATTTAAAAAAATCGAAAGTTGACACCTCAATTTCTGACTTTTGAACCTCCCTGTATAAAAAAATTTATGACTGAAACCGCATAATTAGGACAAAGGACATGTACATTTGAATTTTTTATTTTACAAAAATTCTTTCAGGAGCCGAGTAATTTGAGGTGTCCAACTTTGGTGGGACACCCTTCATATACATATCTATTTATAAAATGCTTGAAGGTAACCTCTGTCATTTTTTTACTTTCCTTATCTTATAATGATAATTTAAATAAATGTGTAATAAAAGAGCAGAATTTAAGGACTTTTCCGTATCCGGTATAATCCTTATCTGCTTATAATTTCGCCACTCTACGCTGCTCATATTAAAGTAGCTACTCATGTTTCCTCACGAGGTATATATGAGTGGACCCCGGACATGCAAGTACAGACCCGAAAAAATCCTGCCGTGCTAGGGATCGAACCCAGGTCACCGTGCACGCTGCACGCAAGCCAAGAGCGGTAACCCACTGGGCAACCGTGACTAAGGGTATACCCTTATCTTATAGAAAGGAAAGTAAGGGAATCACCCAAAATTTTCGATAGGTAGTCAGTTTTAAGTGCCAATATACTTTTTAGTGCCCTCAGAGACAAAATCCAAGGTTTCAGACGTGTATCTATCCGTCCGTCTGAATAAAATATCTCAAAAACGGTAGGTATAGGATAGAGTTCATAGAAACAATTTTGCATATTTGTAGACTTCTTTTAGGAAGACTAGGAAGAGGATGTCCAGTAGCCCTAGTGTCGAGGGTACGTTGAATAAACCAGTTCTTGTTTTGTCTCTAAAGTTAAGCAACGTGCAGCGAGGTTAGGACATGGGTGAGTGACCATTCAATTTAGAACCCTCCTGATAGTGGCTATTCCCGATCTCACTGAAGCTGGGTGAAGTTAATTTGCATTACTGATTTGTGAGTTTCGAGCGAATGGTGGGTGAACCCCCGTATGATATGACCATGCAGCTGAAAGCCATATTAAACTCAATTTAAAAAAAAAAAAAAAATCTGAAATTAAGCAATGAATTTTAAAAAAAAGTACAAGACTTGGATGTGTCACCATTTGAATTCAAATGCTCGTCTTGCTAACTATTCCAGCCCCACACTAGTCACCGTGGCCGAATGAGTTAGCGCGCTAGGCATTGCACGCACGGTGATCTGAGTTCAATCCCCAGCGGAGCAGGATTTTAGCTGCTTTAATGTTAGCAGCGACCAGTGGCGGGATTATAGGCAAAAATAAGATATTGGGTTATTAAAGATATGGAAAAGTCCTATAATTCTGAGCTACCCACTAAAATTGTGATATAATAACACAAAGAAACACATTATTATTATTCCCGCCCCACTCAGGCTGTGTGAGGTTTATTTGAATAGATGTTTGTGAATACCCCTTTATAAGTGCCGCACGCGACAGAAATGAATAATATTAATTTTATTTATTTTTACTGGGGTTTAATGTCTATAATTTTGGGGTTCCATATCTTTAAGGTCGTTTCTCACATTAAAAAAGCTACTCATTTTTCCTTACGAGGTATGAGTGGAAAAAATCCTGTCCTGCGGTGATCGAACTCAGGTCACCGTACGTGCAAGTCTAGTGCGTTACCCACTCTGCCACGGTGACTAATGTATCCGTCTCGATTTTGTCTTTTAAATTACCCTTAAAATTAGTTAAATAATTAATAAAATAAACATGTTCCAGGTCTTATTAAGCTTTTGCGATATTTACTTTTAAAGGATTTTTTAAAAATATCGTGGGATATTTTACTAGAGATTTGGGAAAAATCCCGTATGCCTACTTCCCCTACATCCATAGTCTATACAATGAAGTTTTTTTCGATTAATCGGTTATGCTGTGCGTTCATTATGCTGTACGAAATTGTGCTGTGTAACCATTGTGTTGAATGTGATTGTGTTGTACGAACACGATTTTTCAAATTTGAATTCGATTATCGATATTTTATGCTGAAAGACCATTATGCTGTGCGAACTTGTGTTGTATGACGCCGCACCCCTTGTAAGCGCCAAGTGGTACAACTCGTGAAATTAAAAAAAAAATGTCAATATTTTTATTTTGTGATAAAGTGATAAGAAAGAAGTTTTGAATTTCGAAATTAGAATGTCAAATTGACTTGTTATTACCTATATTCTACTGTGTTTTTCTGTAATATCTACACCTAAAGTCCTGGCCCTCATTAGGTTCCTCTACGTTTTACGTGCAGCTACAGAACTCTTTTTATTTGATATTTTTCTGACTTTAAAGGTAAATTTACAAACCTCTTAAAAATCACCATTTAAATGTTTCTTAGGTCAGTTCCAAATCTGATTATACAACAGAGCATTAGCAGACCATTTCTGAATTACGAGAAAGCTAACCGCTGCTTCCATGGACTAAAATTCAATGTTGATGAAAAACTATATAAAAGTAAAACAATCAAGTGTAGAAAATGTAGTTTGTATTGTAGTAATTCTAATCAGATCCAATATGAGAGTCTGCCATACAGGGGCTTGGTCAGGCTGTCTGGTGAGGGAGTCCACGAGTTCCTACAAGGATTAATGACCAATGACATCAACCACCTGCAAAGCAGCCCTAGTCTGTATACCTTGTTCCTTAATACTAAAGGTAGAATATTGTATGACAGTATTATTTACAAATATAATGATATACTTCTAGTTGAGAGTGATATCAGAGAAATAGACAACTTCGTTAAACATTTAAAAATGTACAGAGTTAGAAGAAAAATTGACATTGATAATGTGTCAGATGTTCTCAATGTAGGAGTTATGTTTGACCCAAATCAAAACCTGACCAAAAATTGTGATGTTAATGGGACTATAAAGGATATAGAACAATTGGTCCCATGCTCTACCATCTATGAACATGACTCTAGTTTTGAACAGAGAGTTAAAGACCTACTAGTAGAGAAGAAAAATGTTTTCATCTATAGAGATCCTAGACTGTCAGCACTGGGTTAGTATATAATTATTCTGCACACTTTTTCTCAAAAAATGTCATGTACCTACCATTTGATACCTGATAAAGTACATATAAGATCCATCACATAAATGATTTTTTTCCTATGTTTGATATAGATGCCTGCCACCTTTGAATATTTACTGATAATGTTCTCTTTATTACTATCATTAATAAATCCAACCAACCTCAGTACCTTGATCAATAAGGCGGCAGACTTGTAACTTGGAGGTCAGTGGTTCAAGACCAAGCCAGTTTCAGCATAGATTTAGTAAAGCAAGTTTGAGTAGTTGTGATATCACAAAAGTGATTAACACAAATATGATAACTTCACTTCATTAATTAATAAATTCATCCCATTTATACACATGTATACAGGGTGGACCAAAAAAACGTTTACACCCATTAATGGTAGATTACTGACGACATTTCCAGCCCGGATCTGCAATCCGTTTTTTCGGATTCACCTTTATAACTGCACAAAGTGATTTTTCGCAACTTTCTGAAAAAGTCCGACTTTGGCTTATTCTTCAAGTCAGAACTTTTTTCCTGTTTAAGATGAGTTGATTCTGAACAATTCCGCAGAAAGCCAACAAAATTTTGATGTTTTTAGCTACACTATTTTGTTTTTTATGGTTTGGTTTGGCATCTTTTTTGACACCTGAATAGAAAAAAATTCTCATGTAAGTTTTTTACACTCTGAAACACTCAAGATTTGCCCGAACAAATTTCGGCACAGACACGGGCAAGTTTGACAAAAGTTGGTGGCCAACCCAAGGATGCTAAAAAATAATTTTACGATTTTTTATCCGTGATCTTCTGGGAAAACAAACCAGGTAAGCCTCAAAAAATGATGTTCAAAATTTTAAAAGTGTTGACTGTGTAGGGTTGTCTTGTACTCAAAGAGTAATTAGCTATTTATGTCTGATAATTTATTATTTTCCTTGGAATTAATTAAAGGCCAGTCAAATGAATGATTGTTTGTTTGTCGATGATAGTTTTCAAGCATATTTTTCTGCATTTTATGAAATATTATCTTTAAACTTCTT
>CM044958.1:18711536-18834036 GCA_024516035.1 Bactericera cockerelli | reverse complement strand
AAAAAAGCAATGTAAACAATACAAGACGCTCTTACACAGTCTACAGCTAGAAAACTCTTAGGATTTTTAAAAAGTTTTTCGCAAACATCTAATAATTTTTTCCCAGAAGATCACGTGATAAAAAATCGTAAAATTATTTTTTAGCATCCTCGGGGTGGCCGCCAACTTTTATCAAACTTGCCCATGTCTGTGCCAAAATTTGTTCGGACAAATGTCGAGTGTTTTATTTAGTAAAAAAGTTTTTTCGAGTGTTTTTTTCTGTTCAGATGTAAAAAAATATGACAAACCAAACCGTAAAAAACAAAGTAATGTAACTAGAAACATCGAAATTTTGTTAGCTTTCTGCAGAATTGTTCAGAATCAACTCATCTTAAACAGGAAAAAAGCACTGACCTGAAGAATAAGCCAAAGTCGGACTTTTTTGGAAAGTTGCAAAAAATCACTTTGTGCAGTTACAAAGGCGAATCCGAAAAAAAGGATTGCAGATCCAAGCTGGAAACGTCGTCAGTAATCTACCATTAACGGGTGTAAACGTTTTCTTGGTCCACCCTGTATTTATGTAGCTCACTTGTCCTTATAATTTAGACTATATCCCATTTATACATAATTTATATTAGTTGGCCTTGGAAGTAACTATAAAGTTGAATAACACAACTTTAGTATAGTAGAATATCATAAATAGATAAGTTAGACTACTTAAAAATTACAATCAAAGTTTGGGTGAGAGGTAATGATCAAGTAAAGCCTATCCAGTTGACTAAATTTCCAATGTAGAAAAACCCCAAAACTATTCAATAAAATAAAAATCATAAGTGCTCACAATTTTCTAAATGATTTGAAACAGAACCAAATTTTTTATTTTGTTTCTGTATAAAATCACATAGAAAAAATACTGTGAACAAGGAAAAGCTGGGTATATATCTAATATAACTTCTCTGATTGCAGGTGTCAGGCTCATCAACTCAAAAGACCTGGATTTGAACAGTTCAATCCTAAATAAAAATAGTACCCAAAAGAATGGTGACAGTTACATCACAGTCAGATACAAATTAGGAGTAGCAGAAGGTATTGAAGAGATACCAGTAGGCAACAGTTTTCCTCATGAGTATAACTGTGATTACTTACATGGAGTCAGTTTTCACAAGGGGTGCTATATTGGACAAGAACTAACTGCCAGGACACAACATACTGGTGAGTTAATTTATTTGCTATTTATTATTCTAATTTTTTTTTTTGTATAACAGTGACACTTGATAATTCTGAAAAGAGATTGATGATAGAGAATTTCTTTGTCAGAAATATTTTTTTCAACAGGAATCAATTTTTATTGCATTACATGCAAATTATGTAAGGATTTTAGGAATGACCTAGTCACTTTTATAGTTTTATTATGACTCCAAATTTGATACAGAGTCTCTTTTTGGTATGTAGGTGCATACTCTGTACTAAGAAAGGATTTTTGAAAATCCAAATAGGACACCAGTCATGGGCAAAAACCTTGAGGACATCAATGTGCCATGTTTCAGATGATATAATATAAATTTCATTTTCTGTCAACAGGTGTTGTTAGAAAGAGAGTTATGCCATTGTATTTTGAAGATACAGTTGATTACAATAATTTGACTAAAGACTCTCTTGTAGAAGATGCTGAAAAATTAATCAAAATAAACATTGGAAAAGTTCGTGGGATCCATGAAAAATATGGACTAGCTCTACTGAGAATTGCTGAAGCTCTAAAAGTAAATAAGCTCAAAGTTAAAAATGCAATAGCCACCACAACAAAACCTTCATGGTGGCCTATAGAAGCTTCTAAAATCATAACTAATAAAGCTAAAGAACTTTCTTGATAGAGATATCAAGTGATGAAATATCATCAGATGGTGGATTGATTAATTTACATATACCAGTTTTCTGTTTATTTTTGGCTCTTCATGGTCAAAATGGAAGACAATAAACTATCCAATATTAGCACAGCTTTAAACGAAGAAAAAGAAACAACCCAAAATCTTGAAAGTCAAAGTACCTCCATTGGTTCAAAAGAGCTACTAGATAACCCTGCCCCACTAGATTCTACTGATGAATCATCCCCACCTCCTCACTTTAAGTGTGAGCATTGTCAACTTGATGAGATTTATGATTATTTTGGGAGATCACCTCCCTGGTCCACCAGAACAATTCTACTTGAGAATGCCTATATTATGAAAGATCCTTTCTCTCTTCCCCAAAAAAGACAAGTATTAATTATAGGTGCCAAATGTAGTATGTGTGAAAGTAATGTGTGTATGAGTCCAAAATGCAGTTTGTTTTTCAGCAAAAGGTTTTGCAAGCATTGTGCTTTAAAGAATATAACATATTTTCCCACACAAGTTCAGTTAAAAGTTAAAAAGATTTTTGCATAATGAGAAGAGAATGTAACAGAATAGCCGTGCAAAACATAGTGTTTCAGTGGACAGTTAATTATAAAAGAAAGCAAAAACAAATTAGCCGATTTTAATGAAAATCGGGTATGCTTTGTACTGTTAACACAATGAAGGTACATGTCAAATTGCATCACTCTTGAACTTGCCATTCTTGAGATATTTTTTTATATTATAATTATAAAACAGACACTGTAAAATTGAAGTTGTAACAATAATATTTTTTCCAAATTTGGCCAAGTAGTTTGAGTAGGAGCATGATCAGCCGTGTTGCCATGTGAATAAATTTCTTGTAAACTTGCAAAAGTTAAGCAATTTTCAATCACACATTATATTTTGTTGTAAACAATGTTTAATTTGAAAAATTCAAATTTTATCATGTGAGGAAAAATTTGCAATTCACTGCAACTGTTGGTTCCCTTGAAGCCCATATTTTATAAACAATGAACAAATAAGCACTTCTGGATTTTATTCAATAATTTAATACAGAATTAGAGCCACTAAGGTTCGAACCTTCGTGATGCTGACTGCTCCCAGGCCAACCCAGGTGGGCTGAGGTTGATGTGGATACCTAGCTGTTTTGTGTTTGGGTAATCTCGAATTTTAGAGACAGTTGCTTTACAACAACAACAAAAAAGTTTGGGCATTAGGTCCCAATCAGAATAATGACATATTAATTCCGATGAATTTCTAATGAATTTTTTATTTAACTACATTTTAAGACTCGTGTGCACTTGCAATTGAAAAGTGACCTAAAATACACTGTCAATCCTGGACACAATACTTCCTCGTGATTGGTTCACATTGTACACACTTGGCAATTTTGAGATTTTATACTCAATAAAAAAAATTTATATGGTAGTATGTATACCGATTTTACTGCATTTTAGATTTCAAAATATTCTGGATCGGAAAGTTAAAAAGACCTTATTTCTGCATTTTTCTGTCCAGAGTTCAATCATGTTTTATTTAAAATATTTATAAATGCACTATGTAAAAAACTAATACTCATATACCTACAAAATTTTATCAAAACCGGGAGTGTGGTTCACGAGATATAAGCGTATAAGTAAAAAGTTAGAGGTCAGGCCTATGGTCTTGCGAAGTTGATGACTAAAATGGGACCATCTAAAATTTAATACGTCTCCTATACTTATGTATACAAGTTCGTGGAAATCCATTATTATTATGTTATGCTTTATTAGGTAAGACAAAATATATACAGTAAAATATAATGAAATTATAAAGAAAAAATAAACAGATTGAAGTAAGAAACAATTACCAGGATTGCCAGGGGTAATAAAAAAATTATTACCCCTGGCAATCCTCTCCAACCCAACCTTAAAAAAAGAGAGCAAAACCGAAGTTACTCAGGAGGTTATGAAACGTCCAGAAATATGAAGAAAAAAATGAAATCAGAGCATGATTTTTTTTTATTTACAAAAACGAACACAATACCTACTCGTACTTCCGAATTCTAGTATCAGAAATTTTAGGAAGTAAAATCCACTGACACAGTATTCTTTTCTCTCAATTTCTTTCTTACTGTAAAGATATTGAAAGAAATATTCAACTCGGACGGTACTACCATGACCACAAGGTTAAGTGAGTCTCAAAAATATTAATAATAAAGTGTCACAAACAAATTCAACTTTAAATTTTATTTTTTATTTTCAATGAAAATAAAATGATGGGGTGAATATATTTTGTCATCTTATCGCATTCTGCACGGAGGGCACGGCTTGAATTTGGTTATTGCAAATTCTTGGTCTCTGATTTCATTTAGTTTCTCAGTCACACACTGCTTCAGCTGATTATACTCTCTGTTAAGTTCCTCTTGACAAGCTATGTTCTGTTCATTCACATGATAGATCTTGCCATGTGTTAACTTGATATTCTTGACGAGATCCTCGTTACGTTTGTTCAAACAGTCCAGTTTGGCTTTCATGCTAGCTACCTGGGCACAAGTTTCTAGCAGATTTTGTTTCGTACAACCCCCTGTAGGGCAAGGGCATTTCATCTTCTCTCGGAGTAATTCCTGTCGATTCTTTTCAATATCCTCCATGACGCATTGTATTTTGATCCACTCCTGACGAGCGTTTGAAAATCGGATTAAAACCCTTTTGTATTTCAGCTTGTAGGTCGTGCATCATCTGCTCCTCAATATTCCGTGCAAGTGTTTTAGCCTGATTGATAATTTTTATTTTTTCCTCCTTGAGTAGTGATTGTAACATGGTTACTAGTTTGGTCACCTGTTTGGGACAGTAGTTCCTCGCTAAGAGTGTCATATGTTTTGGATGCATTTTCTCGTTCAGTATTCGCTCCCAGATAGTTGCCTTGAATTCAATCTCACTGGTATAAACATTTTCCTGGGGCCGTATGAATTGAAAGCCGGATTCACTTTGTACCTCACTTTCCTCGCGTTTGATGTATTTTTTTATTTTGTTCAGAATCATCTCTCGTTTCTCAAAGATAGTTTTTTTCTGGCATTCAATGTTGCTGCGAAGCATTGCCAGCAGTACCTTCCGTTTGTCTACTGCTTTGTTAATGTTCTGCACCGTGTCTGTGCTCTGGGAGACCAGATTATGCTGCAACTTCTTTGTCAGTTGCTCGATGAAAGGATCTTTATTTTCACTGCATGTTTTGCCCAATAGTTCTTCCATTTCACCGTCGATCCGCGAGAGTATTTGATCGTAAAAACGGATCAATTTGGACCTTTCATGGGTTGGTTTGCGTTTTTCGAGAATTTTCTTTTTCTTCTCCCTTAAGATTTGCTCTTCGTTACCTCTACTCTGCTTGATAAAAAGTCTGTAGTTCCGAAATCCTGGTGTAAGGACATTGAAACTTGGTTCACTAGATGGGTAGGTGAGAGGTTCTCCTTGCTTGCTCGCCCACTGCGGTGTCTCCCCACCCATGGTCACCGCTACATAGCCCATCACGCCACTGGGTACAGGCTTTGTTGCCACATAAGTCCTCCTGTCCTGGGAGATATGCTGAAAGTTGGTCAGGTCCATACCTTGGTTCACAAACTGACACCCAGGGAGAGAAGGAACACTGGGTTTCCTGTGGCACGTGGCGATCTCACAGAATGGTAGAAAGCCTTGACCACAAGGTGGTGGTTCAAGGAACTCCGGTTTGAATTTTCCATCTTGCATATTTAAGAGGAGTCGAGAGAGGTACAAATTTCTCGTTCTTTTAGCTGAAACGGTATCATAATGTTCCGAACACAACTTTTTAAACCAAAGCTTACAATTATCGAGGTATTTTGAGTGCCTCAAGTTCTCAACACACTCGAAAGCAAAGCTAAGGAACAGCATGAAGTCTTGATCCAACTTATCCATGGTGCATTTGGAAGTACGACATCGTGGCATGGGTTGCATAGGCTGTATGGAGCAGCACTTTAAAATTTCAGAACAGTTCTCTGATTTCATATTGTTTACTTTATCTAACTAAAAATTAAACTCGTATGAACTTTATAATTTTTACTTTTTAACTTTTATTCAAATAAAGATAAGAACCATCATGAAATAATATAATGTATTTTCAAAATTCATTGGCCAATATATTAAATCATAAAAAATAAAGATTTAATCACTTATGACAAAAAGTACCCAATGTAAATTTCAAACCTGGTCACATATAGCCCAGGCAAATTAGTGCTAAAATGGGGTCTAGCGGCCAAAAATTGCTCAATAGCTGGAAATCGTTTAAAACCCTTAAAGGGGTCCTGAATAATGGGTATATGAGTTACTTCCTCGTGATTGCTTCACATTATAAACACGTGCCAATTTTGAAATTTTATAGAAAATTACTTGTATCTCCAAAGTGGCTCAACCGATTTTCTTCAAATTTGTTTTATATGGTAGAATATTGTTTTTTCTACATTCTAAATTCCACAAAAAATTCTGTATTGGCAAGTCGTGGTCCTTATTTTTTTACTTTTTTGTCCAAAATTTCGGATTTTCGTAAATATCAGAGTCAAATTATAATTAATTTAAAAATAAATATAAATAACCTATGTAAATATGCATATTCTTACAAAATTTCATCAAAATCGAGTGTACCGTTCACGAGATATAAGCGTTTGAGTAAAAAGTTAGTGGTCAGGCGCATGGTCTCTTTCACCCAGAACCGCTGGTATGAATTCAATGAATTTAAAATGGGACCATCTACAGAATGTCTCCTAGATGTATGCAAAATTTCATTAAAATCGGTTTAGTAGTTTCTGAGATTTGCGCGTTACAAGGAATCGTTTTAACAGACCGACAGACGGACACAAAACCAAATTTACTCAGTAGGTTATGAAACGTCCAGAAATATGAAAAAAATTGAAATCGGAGCAAAAAAATATTTTTTTTTTACAAAAACGAACACAATACTTCCGATTTCTAATATTAGAAATTTCTCGGAAGTAAAATACCAAAATTGTTACACTCAAGTGACTCAAGCCTCCTAGGAGACGATCAGTCAAAGAAGGCAGGGTGACGCTGATTTTGTTTTGCGTAGTGTGGTTTAAAATCGGGTAGATATGAAAAAATACACTGTCCATTATGGACACAATACATACTTCTTCGTGATTGTTTCACAATTTTGAGATTTGATACTAAATCACTTATATCTCCAAAACTACTGCACCGATTTTCTTCAAATTTGTTTTATATGGTAGAATACTGTTTTTCTTACATTTTAGATCCTACAAAAAAGCTGTATGTGCAAGTCGTAGACCTTTTTTTTGCACTTTTTTGTCCAAAATTTTGGATTTTGTTAAATATCAGAGCTAAATCATATTTAATAATAAAAAAAAATACAAATGCACTATCTAAAACACTAATACTCATAAACATGAAAATTTTCACCAAAATCGGATGTACCGTTCACGAATAAGTAAAAAGTTAGTGGTCAGGCGTTAAAATGAACGTTCCCCATAAAAAAAATACACAAGCTGTACAAAAATATTTTTAATTGAAAAATCAATTGGTACTCAAGAGCCTATGACTAACAGGTAAATATTGGTTTGAAAAAAGATCCAGTATGAAATTACACTAGCTTTTTTACAAATGAAAATTGATTATCACTCATTTTTCATTGATAAATACTGATTAAATTAACAACTGAAAAGTTGAGGGTTCGATTCCACGCTAAAAAGTTGTATTCTAAACGATACAAGGGTTCGATTGGAACTGAATTATCTAAATGAAATAAATGTTTGTACAGTACCTTTTTTTTCTTTTTGGTTCAACGTCGCTTTGAACTACAGTCGTGAATACTCTCCATTCACTGGTAACTTACTGGTAAAAGTACCTATGTTATGTTTGAATGAAAACTTGATTGGTGCTTCTTATGGACTAAAAGTTCGAAATCAGTAGGATGTTGAGGTCTAACTTGGTACAGGTATTTTCGATTTATTGTAAAATAATTTAACCATCACAGTAAAAAAAAAAAAAAAAAAAAAAAAAATGAATGGGGCACATTTTTTATACTTTAACTTGATGACAGAAAATTGAATCCTTTCTTCTTGTCAGTCCCACCAGTCAATTTCTTGGCAATGATGAACTTTTTGAAAGCATCGTAATTCAGCTTCTTTTTCTGAAAATACAAAACAGAAAAAAATATTATAATTTTCATTAGAAGTATTATTATATGACCTGGTTGTAGGCCTGTAGGGCCTCAATTGAAATTCCATATTTATGATTAACACTGCGACCTAATAAGATTATTTATTGTGAGATCATTGGAAGTAGAAGGACATTTCATTTTTGTTTGCTTTATTAATGTCTCTTGAAAAAAAACATCAATTGTATCTAATAAACTCTAGCTGGAACTGCATTAAGGAGCGCGGTAGCGCTCCGCCCCGCCCCGCCAAGTCAAAAAAAAAGAGCGCACCAAGAGATAGATATACGTCACAGCACAAAGTGTCGATTTCAGGCCTCTCTATCTGAATAACTACAAAGGATGAATGAAAACAAATTTATTAACTGGAAAGAGGCTATCTTTCTAATCAAGATGAATAAAAGAATCATCAAAAACGCTTGATTTAAACGGGAGATAATCACTCGTGAAAAGTACCATTTTTTACTTTCTTATTTGATCTTGACCGGGCTAAACTACTGGGCCGATTTTGATGTATGATTGCTCATTTTTTTGTCTTTGGTGGCAGGTGTGTCTTTGAATACGTATATAGCCCCAAAATGGGCACTTCAGCCCCATAAATCCAAAAAACCTGCTAATTGATGTACCAATAGAAATCTTATGATTAATTTAGGCCGGCTGCTATTTAAGGTCATTTCTATCTTGTTTTTTTTTTTTTTTTTTTTTTTTTAATGCTTGCATTTCCACTTTGCATTTTTTAAAAATCCTTTATTGGACCACATCTAGAAACAATGAATGTATCTTTCAAAATCTATTGCATGGCTTATAGAGGTCAACAAAGACGTGTCATAAATTTTAATTTAAAAAAATGTAGAACCTCTTGCTGGCAAGTAGTATTTAGTAGTGAGGTTTGAGTTTTGGCCAGGCATCTTAAGTATAGATTTTTTGTTTTTGACCTAATCAAATTCAAAAACATTAAGAATAAGAAAAATAATAAAAACTTGATGGTCATTACCTGATGATTCCTGTTGCCTTTTTCTTCAACTGTGGAGCCTTGAAAACTGCTTTTCTTGTTGAAACTCTTCTTGAATCCAACACTACCAGTGTTTTTGTTGAATTTTCCACCTTCATTTCTACCTTTAAATCCTCCTTCATTTCTACCTTTAAATCCTCCTTCATTTCTACCCTTAAATCCTCCTTCATTTCTACCCTTAAATCCTCCTTCATTTCTACCCTTAAATCTTCCCTCATTTCTACCCTTAAATCCTCCTTCATTTCTGCTCCCCAATGCTCCTCTGAATTTATTGTTCACCTCTCTGGTCACTCTCTGGCCTCCGAATCTCGAGCCTCCCTGGAACCCTCCCCTGCTACCTTGATTTGATTGTCCTCCCCTACTAAATCTCCCTTGATTCCTCTGAAAATTTCCACTACTTGGTTTATAACTGTTGAATCGGCCGAAGGACTTATCTGGACGATTCTTATCAAAGGACCTCTTTATTCGCACTTCACGTTTTCGAATCTTCACGTCTTCTAATTCCAATGCAAAGGCAACACTGTCTGGAGACTGACGGAAAGAAAGAGAAAACATGCACGGTTAAAGAAAATTATCATGAGTAGATACAGGTAATAAGAAGAGTATGAGGAAAATATGTTCAAATAAGGGCTGATGATACTCGAGTTCTTGTGTACTCGAGTACTCAAGTAATTGAAAAAGTTACTTTCGGGTAATTGAAAAAACAGCTTAGGTGCACAAGTAATTTTGGGTAATTGAAAAAACAGCTTAGGTGCACAAGTAATTTTGGGTAATTGAAAAAACAGCTTAGGTGCACAAGTAATTTTCACTACTCGAGTAATTTTCTGATTGATACTGGAGAGCTCTCGAGTACTCGATTTAAATCATCAGCCCTAGTTCAAATACAGACTTGTGTTGTTGTGTGTAGGTTTCTCGAGGTTATTTTATTTTAGCTTGTTCTATTTCATAGTATCCACCAGGCCATGGAACAAACTACTGTGCAGGCATTAATATACAGGGTGTAACAGACTAAATGTAAAATCTCTTAAGGGGTGGTAGTATAGATCATTTCCAATCATAAATGTTCTATAACACTTTTGATTTAACTCAGTGGTTCTCGAGATATTATTTTTTTGAATTATTTTTACAAGTCCCCTGCCGCCCGACAAAGAATGGCATCTAACTCCATGAATACAATAGATGAGGCAATAGATTTAACTTTTTCCATAAGATAACAAAATTTCACTATTATTTAGACTAGATTTATTCTTAAAAAAATGCACACGTACTGAAAAAAATCAGCAGCAGCGGAAAATTTATCGCGAACATGAAAGCCACCTGAAACTTCAGCCGCCATTTTCTCAAAATACTGCCCACATAAAGTATTGGTTTCATTTTTGTAAAAACTTGCATGAAGTCTTACCTTTTAGAAAATATAACACACGTGATATATTTTTTTTTATTTTTTATTGAAATCAAGAGAAATTAAAAAAAAGTCAGTCAGTACCTACTACTAACTGTACCTACTAGGCTACGATCCTACTTTACCTGGGGAACTAATTTTTTAGGAACTAATCTTCAGTTTGACAAATTATGGTTGTCATTTTCTTTCTAACGGCCCAAAAGGTTTGTCTCAGTAGACTCTTAACTTGGAGGTCACTGGTTCGAGTCTCAAGTGTGGCAAATTAGTATGTACGTATCCATGTATGATACTTAGCCGTGGTGTTTCAGAAATCAATATTAATCGTAATTGTTCATTTGTTCATAAGAGGGAAAGGGTCTCAATGATAAAATGGTTTGAATGAAATGAAACATAACAATGTACCTACATAGTTAACACCCACAGGTAATGGTGGTACGGTAAATACTGAACATTCATAGGTTGGTACATAGAAGTACAAATTATTATGTTAGTAGGTAACGAATTTTAATAAAACACATGGAATACTAAAATATTAAGGTCAATTAGTAGTCACTGTAGCAGAGTGAGTTAGCGCGCTAGGCGTTGCACGCATGGTGACCTGGGTTCGATCCCCAGCGGGACAGGAACTTTTCTGCTCTGTACTTCGATGTTCGGGGTCCACTCGTGAGGAAAAATGAGTAGTAAGTTGTATGAGTAACGACCAGTGGCGTCATTACAAGAGTAAAAAGAAACTAATGTAATAGAATAATTCGAAAAGTAAAGGAGGCTCTTAGTAATGCTGCGCTACCCACAAAAATTGTGAAGAGGCCTTGTGCTTCACCACAAATAAAACCATACATACATACTAAAATATTAAGGTCAATTAATCACGATCGTTGTGTCACAAAAGCTCTAACTCGCCTTACTAAATATTTGCCATACTTGAGACTCGAACCAGTGACCTCCAAGTTAAGAGTCCGCCGTTTTATCAATCAATCTACTGAGGCTAACCTTTTTGGCCGTTGGAAAATAAATGGCAACCATAATTTGTCAAATTCAAAAAAAAAAAAAATTTGTTCCCTAGGTAAAATCAGGATGGTAGCCTGGTAGGTACAGTTAGTAGTACTGACTGACTTTTATTTTCATTTCCTTGGTTTCAATTAAAAATGAAAATTTTATATCAAGTGTGTTATATTTTCTAAAATTTAAGACTTCAAGCAAGTTTTTACACAAATGAAACCAATACTTTATGTGGGCAGTATTTTGAGAAAATGGCGGCTTAAGTTTCAGGTGGCTTTCATGTTCGCGATAAATTTTCCACTGCTGCTGATTTTTTTCAGTACATGTGCACTTTTTAAGGATAAATTTAGCCTAAATAATAGTGAAATATTGTTATCTTATGGAAAAAGTTAAATCTATTGCCTCATCTATTGTATTCATGGAGTTAGATGCCATTCTTTGTCGGGCGGCAGGGGACTTGTAAAAATAATTCAAAAAAATAATATCTCGAGAACCACTGAGTTAAATCAAAAGTGTTATAGAACATTCATGATTGGAAATGATCTATACTACCACCCCTTAAGAGATTTTACATTTAGTCTGTTACACCCTGTATATAATTATGTATTATTGTGAACCCAGGGTTTAATTAATAATACATAATCAAAGATTAAGACAATTAGGTTTAACTCATAGATATTTTCACATCAACGTAAGAACTATTAGGTGTTGTGTGCATATAAATATTAGACATGGGACTTTAATTTTAAAGTTAGAAAATTGTTGAAACTAAAAAAAGCCCATTAAACTCACTCAAATAGGACAGATAATCTAATTCAAATTATTTCAGTAGGTATCTAACCTAATAAATAAATGTTTTTAAAAAAAGAAAGTTATATTATTTGTGTTAATCACAATAGTGGCATCACAACTCGCTTTGATAAATATTTTCTTAACTTGGGACTTGAACCACCAGCCTCCTATTACAAGTCCGCTGCCTGCCTTATCGATCGAGCTACTGAGGTCAATTTTAAGTGTTATATCATAATTTTAGTTGATATCGCAGAATTATAGGACTTCTTTCTTTTTTGTTGTTGTGAATATTCCAATATCCTATTTTTTGCTCATAATTCCGCCACTGGTCACTGCTCATATTAAAGGAGCTGGTCATTTTCCCTCAAAAGGTGAGGAAAAATGAGCAGGTGCTCATGAGTGAGCCCTGTAATATCTAAAGTACAGAGCCGAAAAAATTCTGACTTCACTGGGATTTTAACCAAGGTCACCGTGCTGCACCCCCATCAGCCACGGTGACTACCTCTGAATTAATAAAGAATGTGTAAGAAAATTATGAAATTAATTTTGAAATAATACATCATGTACACTTACCTTGAAGTTAACATAGGCAAAACCTTTGCCAATATTTGTGTGTTGATCTCTTATAACACGTACATTAATTATCTCACCACAATCTTCAAATGCCTTCCTAAGTTCTTCTTCTTCTGCCTCTAAAATAAAGAGGTAAATCAATAAAAAGTGTAAATTTCAAAACCAGACAAAAACCATGATAGTTTAAATTTATTGTAGTTGAGATTTGTTGTACAGGCTGTTCCATTATAAATGAGACATTTAAATATCTCGAGAACTACTGATAATAGGAAAAATCTGTTAAACATCACTATGATAGCTCTAAAGGGGACATTTAATGGTGACCTCTAAAAGTTTCTCAAACCCCCTTCAAGGTTATTTCAAGGTCACCTTTAAAATTTTAAATGGCACCCCATGTTTTTTATGACATTTTTGAAATCTACATAAAATTTAAGGTTCAAACAAATTTTTACTTATAATTTTTGTCACACCCAGTTTCACACCTTTTAGGGAGAGTGAGATTTTTTTCTATCTTAAAGTTGGTCCATACCATACCCAGCCTGACTGGGGCAGTGTAGGCAATTTTTTTTGGAAACTTAATCTCCCAAAAAAATTAGGAACCACAAGTTTTTTTGTTTATCTATATTTGATATGGGGCGTGGGGTGTGTTTTTATGGACACCCTGTATGTATTTGGCAGTGAATAAAGATTGAAGCTAAAATAGTGGAAAACTTCTGGATATTTTCTTTTGTTATTATTGAATATTCAACTCTAAAAATGCCTTGGGTGGAAAAAAAATACCCACTAAATATATACATAATTAATATTTATAAAAAAATAGGTATGTATGTATTATTGACTGTTCACACTATTACAGTATACTTAGAAACTGGTGTGATTGAAATATGAACAGAATTATAGAATACATTTTTAACCAACTCATTATCTAATCAGACTTACCAAATGGCAGATTCCCAATGAATATTGCATGAGAATTGATTTTTGTTTTCTTTAGTGCCTGGTCAACTCTAATGGTATGTTCACTGATAACATGACCATTCATTTCCAGGGCTTTTTCAACACTTTCAATATTCTTGAATCTGACATAGGCATTCATATTTGTTCTTTTATCATGGATTTTATTCATCTTCACACATGCCTTACGTGGAAGTTTAATATCAGCTACAGGGATAGAACGAAATCGTACAGCTTCTACTTCTCCATAAGGTTTAAACATGTTGGTAACTCGAGACCTGGTGATTTTTAGTGGTAAATTACCTACAAAAATTGTACGAGATTCTTCTTCCTCATTAAGCTTAGAATCTTCACTTATATTTTCAGATGTGTCACCTAAATGTTTAGGAAAACCTTTAGTTTCAGCCTGATTATTTGGTTGTGAGTCTATTTCTTGAGTATCTTTGACAGATTTTGAAACAGAATCACTCTCAAGAACAAGACCTGCAAGATCCTTTTCTGATTTATCTTCCTGTTTACTGTCAGTTGATTTTGTTTTCTCTTTTTTCTCTGTGGTCGCAACTTCACCAGCTAATTTTGATATTTTGCTGACTTTTCCTTTTACCTTTTTCTTTAATTGTTTCTTATTTTTCTTTGTACTTTCTCTCAGATTTGATATGCCTATATGATGACCAGTTTTCTTTTCTTTATTTTTCTCTCTTTTTTGAATTTTATTACTATCATTGTTCTTGATATTTTTATGAACATCTTTTTTTGATTGCTCATTAGCTTTACTCTCAAAAGTATTTTCATTTGGCTCATCTTTTATATTTTTTAAGCTTTTGATAAGCTCAGGCTCTATTCCCATACTTTTCTTATGTTTTTTTGAGTTTTTCTTGTCTTTATTAAGAATTGTATTTTTCTCAAGTTCACCATTTGAATCACATGATTTTCTCTTCTTCCCCTTATTTTTCTGGGTGGGTGGAGATACAATGTCTGATTTTGCTTCATTTGAATCTGAAATAAAATTTTAAAAAATCAAGTATAAATTAAAGCCTCCATGGGGTAACGGTTGTGACTACTGCCAGTAGTCCAGAGATCCTTAATATATTTTTTTTTAAATGAAATAATAAAAACTATTATAATTATCCTGAATTTGATTCCTGCTTGTGGCAGACTTTTCAAACAGAAAATAATGTTCCCTCCAAACAATTGAGATTGCTTTGCTCTCTCACTGCATTTAGTTATATTTACCTGTGATGATTTTTTTCTTTGAAAAATTTGCAATTAAATCAGCAACTGCTCCAATCTGGTACTCAGATTTCATTATACCTGTAAAATATAAATACAAGAGGTTATAAATCCATCCTAAGAATAGTGTATACAGGGTGTCCCACCAAAGTTGGACACCTCAAATTACTCAAACCCTGAAAGAGTTTTTGAAAAATAAAAAATCCAAGGGTACATGTCTTAATTATGCAGTTTAACTCTGAATTTTTTTTATACAGGGTGGTTCAAAGGTCAGAAATTGAGGTGTCAACTTTTGATTTTTAAATGGACAACCTGAATTTTATTTGATAATTTTACTTCTACATGGTTTGTAAGTACTTTTTTGAACAAAAATATTATATACAAGGTGGTTTTTTTGGGCCATTTTTTTTTTCTTCTAAAACTTGAATAATTAGATTTCTTTTATTTTTTCAATGACAAGAAAAGGTAGTGTTTATGTAATAAAAACACTTACTTTCAATTGGTAGCAATTTTTTTATACAGGATGGTTCATAAGTGAAACTTTGGTGGAACACCCTGTATATACAGAGTGTACAGCTTTAATGTGTGCCATAGAAAAATAATAATAATATTATTGCCTTCTTTATACTGCCTGATCAGGACTATTAAAGCCCCATTATTCCAGCAGTAAAATCTCAAAAGGAAGGATGACTTGCCAAGTCCCACCTGGGTTTCAAACCCACAACCTCTGGAATCTATGGATTCAGAGAGTGCTGCCTTTGCCATTGAGCTACCGGGACAGACAACACGTACAAATGCTTTATAGGCCCTCAAAAGTTGCCAGTAGGTATTGGAATCATACAAAAGCATGAACCAGGATTTTTCAACTCAAGAAATGGATTCCTGCTTTAATGTTCCAAGAAAGAGTGTACAATTTACAGTTCATGAGATTCATGTTTGAAACCAGCTCCACTATGAATTGTAAAACTAGCTTGCTTTTTAACAAATAAAAATTGTATATCACATATTATTGTGTGAAAAATCAATTGATGCTGGTTTCAAGAGTGTATTACTTACAAGTTCATGAGATATGGGTTTGAAACCAGCTCCCGCATGAATAATTTAACAATAATATTGTTAAAGTAGCTTACTTTTTAACTAATGAAAGTACTTTCAACTGAGAACCAACCTGAGCAGTTTGAGTGATAAGGCCGCAGACTTATAATCTGGAGATCTAGAAGTTCCTGCACTTCAGGATTTTTTATATGAGTACTCTACTTGAAAGTGCCTAAACCACCTTTCATTAGCTGGTACATATTTAGAGGGATATATGCCTTGGGTGTAATGTAAGGTTGAGGAAATATGATAAAGAGTACCAAGAATGCTCACATACAACAATTTCCAGCAAGGCAAAGTATTTGGTATGTGAAATGGGATTGGAGGGTAATTCCTTGATTTCAGATGACCACAAACCATTGTAAGGAGACAATAATTTCACAGTCGATTCTTCACTTTTACCAAAAACACGAACCACCTAACCTCAAAATCAGCGTTTCGCTCGAAATACGCTTACTTTTTGCAAAATCAGGGATTGGCAAGAATATAAACAAAATTGTGGCGGTAATTTAAAAAAAAACCCTTTATTATGTGAAATTGAGGCGTATTTGGTGTTTGATCATTTGTCAAATAATTAAATATAATAATATTTACTCTATAGAAATAAACAACGAATTTAATTATTCAACAGGGTTCAACAAACAACCATAAACATTATTTACGAAAAATTATCTAGAATAATTCATTTTTAATTCTCATTAAACTATCCCTTTTTCTCTTTTACTTTACTACAGTCATTGCTTCTCAGCTTCATTTTTTTTATATTTCTTCATCTGTTAACTTGCCGATGAGGGCGATGAGGTAAAGTGAAGTTGCTGAGATTAATGTTTTGGAGATCGCGCATGGCACTTGGTCTATTTTTGTGCATAAATTTAAAATCATCGAAATCGAATTTTGTTTCAACGAAATTCGGATCGCCCTAAAAGATTATTGCTTTAAACCTGGCGGGACGCAGTCATATATATATTATATACGAATGTCAAGGAACCAAGGTCTGTCGTAATCTAGCTTGTGATCAATTGTATACTATGGACATGAAAGGAGCCTAGACATTGGATTTGGGCGTCCATATAATCCTCTCACCACCGTGATTTAGGTATCAATACCTATCTCACGGACACGGAATTATGATTATATAATTGTATACTATTTGTAAAATATTTTTGTTGTTGTAATTATTACTAAGTTACGCGCGCCCTAAAACTTTTTATATTCTTGTTGCAAATAATATTGAATGTTATAGATGGCGGCATGCAGTCATATCCGACATTGAAGGAACTAAGATTACGACAGACGATTACAACAGACCTTTTGGTTCCTTCAATGTCGGATCTGACTGCGTGCCGTTAGATTATAATCGAGTTATTTTGCCTTAAATTACAGTCAATTGTATTTGCAACAATAATAAAAAAAGTTTTAGTGCGCGTGTAAGTTTATAAAAATTACAAAATTGATTTAAAAATTTATATCATAAAAATAGAACGCAAATGACTTCTGCTAGTAGTGGGATTATATTTACTCTGCGAGAAAAAAACATCTTAGTTAAAAAAATCTTGTGACTGAGGTATGTATTATTAGTACCTCTTTGGTAACTTCAGCAATAAGAGTTAAAATATTTTGCCGTACCCTGTAGAAATTTCGATAAAAATTTCAAGACGTTGGTAGCTTCGGGTACATTAGCTTTTCTTGTTTTTATGCTTTCTGTTTATGTTCTTGAATATTTAAATTTTGGCGCTTTTCCTTTTTTTCTACCTTTGGCGTATATCACAAAAAATACGCCAACTCCGTTTCGCGAGAGCAAAACTCTACTGGCGCTATCTTGAAGAATCCTTTGGAACTAACATTTTTCGAAAAACACGGTGTTTTTTTTGTAAGTGAAGAACCCATCATCAGTTTATAAACAGATAAATATTGTCATACTTACAAAGATAGGTAATAATTAAAACTTATATATATACACTAAGCAAAACAAAATAAGGGCCACAAGTATTTTTAGAGATTCGGACCTACTACTTCAAATGTATAGGTTTAAATATGAAATATAAGGTTGAAATTACTCCAATACATTCTTCTCTAACTATTTTGATAAAAACAAACGAGTTTTTATTTAAAAAATTCAAGATTTTTATTTATTTTTTGAAAATGGTCGTTTTAGAACAAACTTGAGAATAAAAGTTAAGACGCTTGTTCAACCATCACAACAGCATACCAAGAAGGAATTGAAATTTATCGGCTCCTTAGTACCGAGTGTGGACCTCCACGATCTGTAACACATGACTGGACTCTTCTTGGCATGCTTTGGATGAGTACATGGATGCGCTCTTCCGGAATCCTGTTCCATGCAGCTGTAAACACATCCATGAGCTGATCTTGAGCCTGGATCTTGTCTTTTAGGGTTTTAATCTCCCTCTTAAGGTAATCCCATGCATGTTCAATAGGATTGAAGTCTTGACTTATCGCTGGCCAGCCGAGAACTCTGATCCCCGCTGATTGAAATACCTCAACAATGGCATCTGCCGTATGGGGGCGGGCATTATCATGCATGAAGATAATGTTGGGCCCGGTTCTTTCGCTAAATGGAAGCACATGGGGAACGATGACATTATCCACACAAAGTTGAGAGGTTACCGTTTCGTAAACAAGGAAAACCAGATCGGTTTTCCCTCTGCTACTGATGCCACCCCACACCATAACACTTGGTCCCCCATGAGGATCTGCTTCATGATTATAAGAGCTCTGAAACTTCTCTCCTGAGCATCGGGACACTCAAATACGTCTATCGTAGCTTTCAAATTTCACTTTACATTCATCTGAGAAGAGGACACACTTCCATTCCTCATCAGTCCAGTGCAGGTGTTCTCTAGCACACCTTAATCTTACAGCGCGGTGTCCAGAACTAAGTTTAGGTTTACGAACTTTTCTCCTAGAGCGAATTTGTACCTCTCTCAATCTATTGTGAATAGTTGGAGCACTTACAACTGTGTTCGAGTACTCCTGGAGGTCCATTTGTACGCGGGGGCCGGATGTGAACCGTTCCTGCAGGGCTGTCCTGGCTATAAATCGATCTTCTCTCACAGTGGTTGAGCGCTGTCTCCCACTTCCTGGTCTTCTTGATAAATTTCCAGTCTCTTGGTAACGACTCCATAGATTTTGAATGGCTCGCCGTGACACTTGAAGCCTGTTGGCCACACTCCGCTGAGAAAGGCCCTCTTTAAGTAGAGTTACGGCTCTCATACGCAATTCTTGACCTAAATGGTGTCGAACCCTCGGCATGTCGATAAGAAACACTAAAAGTGACTTTAAATCAAGAGGAAAAGTTATTAAGAAAAAAAATTAAGGTAATCAACCAAACCGTTCGAGATAGGAATATTAACTGTTTTGATTATTATCTCAAATAATGATATTTACCTCATGCCATTTATTCAAGTTAAGGTCACAATTTATACCTGAACGTCTAATTAACAAGATAAGTAAGATAACAAGAATAAACTTTCAATCCAAGGTGTACTATACACGATGATCTTAGAAAATACAGGTGGCCCCTATTTTGTTTTGCTTAGTGTATAATGATGTAATTAATTTTCATCATCAACATGCTTGTTTTATTTTTCTACGAAATAGGGATCTAAAAATACTTACGAGCTTGATTTTTTCACGGTAATTACCTAGATAGTAAAAATCACAATAGGTAATATTGTAGAATAGAATTTAAAGGTAGGTGTTTAATGTTCATTAGGTTAAATTAAATAAAATAGGTATCAAATTGTTAAATATAATCAAATTTTGATTTTTTTATTCAAATAATAGGATTTAAAATTTTTTCAAAATGATATATGCAGTGTTGTCAAATGTCAATAGACTTTTGGGGTTCACCATGCATCTGTGTGGTACACAGATGCATGTATAACATGTGAAATCAAGGCTTATTTGGGTTTGAAATGCAATGCAAACTTTTCAGTTTTCTTCTTATCAGTTATCTTATCATCTAATTGTTTTTTTTATTTTTATGATTAATGATTAGACATATAAGACAAATAATTCCACCCATATTATTGTTAAAATGGCTGGGGATTCCTCATTTTCGGAGTTTATAGACAATCACAGACAGCAGCTTTTATCACATGCAATTCCAATTGAATTTTGGGAAACATTGAGCAAAAAACTTCAAAATCACATTTTTGATGCAGGTAATTGTTTCAGTGTTCTGAGATTTGATTATACTGATGTTGAGCGCAGTGAAACAGATCCTCTGTATAAAGTTGTTGTTAGTGCCCCTGATGGCATTATGAGGAATGATCGTTCTAATATATTTCTCATTGATCATGCATGGACATATTCCATTTCCAGTGCAAAACAGGATTTGCAAGATAACCCAAATCTCTTGGATAGGATGTCCTCTCTAATGGGTGTTGATCCTGAGAGTAGCAGTGAGGATAGAGTAGAGCAAGTGCTTAGTGAGATGTGGAAGTACAACAATACTTACAGTGTGAAGTCAATGGAAGATGGTGATACTCTTCTACCTGTGTGGTACATAATGGATGAGTTTGGTTCTGCCATACAACACTCTGACAGCCCAAACATGAGAATTATACCATTTATTTATTTGAATGAAGGAATAGCTTACTCTATACTATATCCTATAAATGACATGGAACATGAAGATGAAATAACCATTGATTATGTTGAAAATTATGAAGATCCTGAAATCCGCAAGGTTTTGCTTCATCCATGGTTTCCAAATTCTTATTGTCAATTAGATTTCAATCAAATTGAACCAGGTGCAGATTATTTTTCAAGTGGTCATATTGCAGAAGAAGTGCCTGATACCACCACTATGAGGGATTTTGACATACCTTCAGACAAAATTCTGAAAGTATATTCCGAGTACAAGTATATCAATGAAAACCTAACTAATAATAGGTTTGTTCTTGTAGACAAGGAGGAAGAGGCTGATATTTTATGGTACACTCACCATTTTAAAGATTTCAAAACTCTTGCTGAAGAGAACCCATCAAAGTTTGTTAATCAATTTCCTTATGAGTATATTTTGACCATAAAAGATCTTTTGAGTATTGTTTGTAGAAGAAATAAAAAAGATACAGAAAAAAATTCTCTTGAGACCTCACCTGACTGGCTCCCTACTACTTTTAATTTGAAAACAGAACTTTTGAAATTTATGAGTTACTATCAGAACAGGGAGAAAAAAGGATTAAACAATCATTGGATTATAAAGCCATTCAATCTTGCTAGGAGCTTGGATTCTTATATCACAAGTAACATTAACATGGTAATAAAATCAGCTCTGAGTGGGCCCAAAATAGTTCAAAAATACATAGAAAATCCTATACTTTACTACAGAGATGACCTGAGTGGCAAAGTAAAATTTGATATTAGATATGTAATTCTTGTAAAATCAGTAAAACCTCTAAAAGTATACCTCTATAAAAATTTCTTTCTCAGGTTTGCTAATAAACCATTTGAGCTCCATAACTTTGATGATTATGAAATGCATTTTACTGTAATGAATTATGATGACAGTAAATCTTTATGTAAAATTTTATGCTCTGATTTTAAAACAGAATTTGAAAAGCAAAATCCTCAAGATAGCTGGGATTACATTGAAGGCAAGATAGTTTCTATGTTTAAAAGTATATTTGAAGCTGCCACAATGAAAGAACCACCTGTGAGTTTAGCTCATAATGCTCAAAGTCGTGCTTTATATGCTGCAGATTTAATGCTTACCAAGAAAAACAAGGAAATTATTCCTCAACTTCTGGAGATCAACTGGATGCCAGACTGTGCCAGAGCTTGTCAATACTATCCTAACTTTTACAATGATGTATTTTCTTTGCTTTTCTTAAATGAGCTAAACAAAGAGGTATTTTATGAATTGTGAAAGTAATTAATCAATCAACAGTGAAATCCCTTCTAACAATCATATTTTTCCCAAAAGTCTGTTTCAAAAAATCCTATACGCCCATCATTAGAAATGAAAACATTTTTATTAAATTTTATTGTTTAATTTATATTTATTTACACAACAAAAATAAAGATAAAAAAACATTTAAAATACATCAAAAATATTTGGTAATTTAACATTGTGTATGATTATATCATTGAAAATAACATAAGAAACAGACATTTACAAAATGAGAGTTTGGGTACCCATGTAGTAGGTATACATTTTTTTTTCTTCTATTTTATTGTTGATAATAGGTAGCTGTAGAGTTCAAGGTCGAGAAAAACACAAAAATGTACAATGTACAAATGCAGTAGGTTAGATTTCCTTATTATTAAAAAATAAACCTCAGCTGATTAAAGTATCAATGGATTCAAGAATAATTCATAATTATGATATTATTGTAGAAAATCCAAAAGAGCTGAAAATTTTGTTAAATAAATGTAAGATAATTTCAAGAAATTTTTCTTGGAAAGAACTTTTGATACTGCCTACCATTCACCATTTAATTTTTTTTAAATCAAATTGCATTAATTACCACATTGTGTGCCAAGGGGTAAAAGCATGACATGCCCAATCGGCCCACAATGTTAGGTTTTTTTGCCTGAAGTGGATAATTTTCGTCAGGGAAAAACCCCTGACGTGGCCGTATTAAATAATTTCGTCAGATGAAAATGCCTGATGTGGCCGTATTGGATAAACTTTGTCAGGCGTTTTTGCCTGACACTCACTTAATCATAAGTACTACTATCAGGCGAAAATTCATGACGTGGCATGAAATGTTTTAAGGAAATGAAAGTTTTTGTCTATTAATTTTTTTACAAATTTGTTGGAATCTGATATACTAATTATTATAAAATATATGTGAAGGATTTCCATAGCAGATGATTTTAGTCTATTATAATTTCTATATTTGTCACCTTTTACAAGATAGGTACCTGTATGCCATATTATTTGTTTTTCAAGATATGAATATTTACTACAACAAAATACCCAATTTTCATAAAATTGTTGTGGTTGTGTACTTGTCATACAATAAAGCTACGAGTAGACATGCCAATTCTGATTACTCTAGGTCTAGACGTGCTATTCTTGTATCATTAAACATATTAATACACACACTTCTGAGAAACAAAACAATCCAATTTCTTTTCTTTCTTTTTTTCAAGAAAAAAAAAAAAAAAAAAAAAAAAAAATAGAAATTTTATCAACTTAATTTAAGAAAAAAGTGACCAATTACAAAATTTATTATACCTACCTTTATCTTCATCATAGAAAGTAAAAATTAATACATGTTTTGTGCTACCTAGTCTTTGGAAGTCCACGACTGATGTTTTCATTCAAATTGGTTTATTTTAATTTTTAAAACATTTTTAAATGTACACCTGTTTGAAATAAAAACCTTTTTAAATGTTAGTGACATATTGAAATATTTGTTATATAAATTTTAATTTATTTAGAAATGTCCACGCTATTTCATTTGAAGTAGTATTATTTAAGAAATAGAAAGTATTGATAAAAATGAGATTTAATTAAAGAAATCAGTAATTATGAAAGACCTAAAGTGACAAATATGCCTTATAAAAATGATAATCTTTAGAAGGTACCTATGTATGTATATTTTCTTTTCTATAATACCTTTTAAGTTTTAGTATAAATGTGCTTATCAATATAAAAAAGAGAAAGTATCCATACTACACTGATTTGTTTGAAAATCTGATTACTTGAAATTTTTCCGTACAACTTTTTCCATGTATTTCCATGCACCTGAAAAGTGATGTAACTTCTACGCGAACTATTTCGATTGACTCGGCGGGTCGGAGCGCTGCCGCGCTCCTTAATTGTAGGTAAAAATTTAGGTTTTTTTTTTTGTTAAATATAAGAAAACAGTTTTAGGATTTAAATTCAATACAAGGTTTATCCATGAATAATCATTGCAACTCCAGGAAATAAAGATTAAAAATAAGTGAATTTAGGTTGTTACAGATGTCACAAAACATCCTCAGAGTACTATTTATTCAGATTTTTAGCTCTTATTTGTTTAAAAAAATTAAAAAAAAAAAAAAAAAAAAAAAAAAATTAGTTAGTCAAATTATATTCAAGATATTTAGATAATTGTATTCTTTTAATAATATTAGATCCCACAAAAAACTACCGTTAAAAAAAGGGCCAAGTTCCAGAACTCCTATCCAAAAAGGTTTCGCCAATGAATGCAGTGATATCTTATTTGCGGCCAAGTTATCTTGGTACTAAGCTATTTCTTTTATTAAACCCCGTTTTCGGAGTTCCTCATTTGGTATGTTTTTAACTGCAAACTATCCTCAAACTTGGCCAGTGTTGCTCCTTGTGATGGTTATATTGTTATTATGTACCTATACATATAGTCGTAATATTCCATACAACCGATGGCATAAAACTGGCCAAGTTAGAGGATAGTTTGCAGTTAAAAACATACCAAATGAGGAACTCCGAAAACGGGGTTTAATAAAAGAAATAGCTTAGTACCAAGATAACTTGGCCGCAAATAAGATATCACTGCATTCATTGGCGAAACCTTTTTGGATAGGAGTTCTGGAACTTGGCCCTTTTTTTAACGGTAGTTTTTTGTGGGATATCATTACTTTTTGTAAATGGTTCGTTTCTCAGCATGTTTCATTATTTTTTATTAAAAAATTCAATATTATTAACTTTATTATGCTCCCTAAAACGACACCGATTAACAGCAGAAATAGTGCGAAAGTGCCGGTTTTCAGATTTTTCCCTATACTTTTACAATGAACCCTAGCACCATACTAAATTTCAGCTTTGTAGGTAGTAGGAAAGTGCCTCATAACTTATATGCATAATCGAGTATACTTCCTCAGTAAAATAACACAGTTTAACAGCATGATAAGTGCGAAAGTTCCGGTTTTCAGATTTTTCCCAGTACTTTTACAATAAACCCTACTAGTATAAAAAATTTCTGCTTTTTAGGTAGTAGGGAAGTGCCTCATAATTTATATACATAATATAGTGCTCCCTAAAACGACACCGTTTAACAGCAGAAATAGTGCGAAAGTTCCGGTTTTCAGATTTTTCCCAGTACTTTTACAATAAACCCTACCAGAATGCAAAATTTCAGCTTTTTAGGTAGTAGGGAAGTGCCCAGTGCCGGATTACCCATATGGCGGATTTGGCAGATGCCAAGGGCCCCGCGCTTTAGGGGGCCCCGCGCTTGAGCAGCTTACACTAGATATTATGAGATTTTTAAAAAGCTTGCACTAGGTATGAGTTTTTTAAAAGCTTACACCAGGTATTTTTGAATAATGAGTAAGAAGAAGAAATAAAAGGGGGAAAAACACACACTCACAGCAAAGTACATAAATTGAAAGAAAAGCACGGGGCCCCCTATTACTATCTATACTCCTCGAATCAAACACATGGACACTAGCGGATTACCTACTCCAATTGCGGATTTGGTAGATGCCAAGTTCCCCGCAGTTTTGGGGACCCCGCGATTCGGGCAGCTTACACAAATTATAAGTGTTTTTGAATGGCCTTCAAGTCGGTTTTTCTGGATTTTAATATTAAATAAAATCATAGCCAGTTCAGCAAAATATTAAAAGAAAAACCACGGGGCCCCCTTAAAATTGACCACGTATATGAAAATAGGTAGATCTCTACACCAATTTATAGATCTCTATACCTGCGGCTCTTTATACAGGGTGTAACAGACTAAATGTAAAATCTCTTAAGGGGTGGTAGTATAGATCATTTCCAACCATTAATGTTCTATAACACTTTTGATTTAACTCAGTGGTTCTCGAGATATTATTTTTTTAAATTATTTTTACAAGTCCCCTACCGCTCGACAAAGAATGGCATCTAACTCCGTAAATACAGTAGATGAAGCAATAGATTTAACTTTTTCCATAAGATAACAATATTTTACTATTATTTAGACTAGATTTATTCTTAAAAAGTGCACACGTACTGAAAAAAATCGGCAGCAGCAGAAAATTTATCGCGAACATGAAATCCACCTGAAATTTCAGCCGCCATTTTCTCAAAATACTGCCCTCATAAAGTATTAGTTTCATTTATGTAAAAACTTGCTTGAAGTCTTATCTTTCAGAAAATATGACACATTTGATATAAAACTTTCATTTTTTATTGGAACCAAGAGAAACTAAAAAAAAGTCAGTCAGTACTACTAACTGTACCTACTAGGCTACCATCCTACTTTTACCTAGGGAACTAATTTTTTTCTTCAATTTGACAAATTATGGTTGTCATTTACTTTCCAACGGCCCAAAAAGTTAGCCTCAGTTGATTCATTGATAAGGCTGCGGACTCTTAACTTGGAGGTCACTGGTTCGAGTCTCAAGTATGGCAAATATTTAGTAAGACGAGTTTGAGCTATTGTGACACCACGATCGTGATTAATTGACCTTAATATTTTAGTATGTATGTATGGTTTTATTTGTGGTGAAGCACAAGGCCTCTTCACATTTTTTGTGGGTAGCGCAGCATTACTAAGAGCCTCCTTTACTTTTCGAATTATTCTATTACATTAATTTCTTTTTACTCTAATAATGTCACCACTGGTCGTTACTCATACAAGTAACTACTCATTTTTCCTCACGAGGTATGAGTGGACCCCGAACATCCAAGTACAGAGCAGAAAAACTCCTGTCCCGCTGGGGATCGAACCCAGGTCACCATGCGTGCAACGCCTAGCACACTAACTCACTCTGCCACGGTGACTACTAATTGACCTTAATATTTTAGTATTCCATGTGTTTTATTAAAATTCGGTACCTACTAACATAATAATTTGTACCTCTATGTACCAACTTATGAATGTTCAGTATTTACCGTACCACCTTTACCTGTGGGTGTTAACTATGTAGGTACATTGTTATGTTTCATTTCATTCAAACCATTTTATCATTGAGACCCTTTCCTCTTATGAACAAATGAACAATTACGATTAATATTGATTTCTGAAGCACCACAGCTAAAAGTATCATACATTGATACGTACAACGTACATACTAATTTGCCACACTTGAGACTTGAACCAGTGACCTCCAAGTTAAGAGTCTACTGAGGCAAAATTTTGGTCCGTTGGAAAATAAATGGCAACCATAATTTGTCAAATTGAAGAAAAAAATTAGTTCCCTAGGTAAAAGTAGGATTGTAGCCTAGTAGGTACAGTTAGTAGTACTGACTGACTTTCTTTTTATTTCTCTTGGTTTCAATAAAAAATGAAAGTTTTATATCAAATGTGTCATATTTTCTGAAAGATAAGACTTCAAGCAAGTTTTTACATAAATGAAACCAATACTTTATGAGGGCAGTATTTTGAGAAAATGGCGACTGAAGTTTCAGGTGGATTTCATGTTCGCGATAAATTTTCCGCTGCTGCCGATTTTTTTCAGTACGTGTGCACTTTTTAAGAATAAATCTAGTCTAAATAATAGTGAACTATTGTTATCTTATGGAAAAAGTTAAATCTATTGCTTCATCTACTGTATTTACGGAGTTAGATGCCATTCTTTGTCGAGCGGCAGGGGACTTGTAAAAATAATTCAAAAAAATAATATCTCGAGAACCACTGAGTTAAATCAAAAGTGTTATAGAACATTAATGGTTGGAAATGATCTATACTACCACCCCTTAAGAGATTTTACATTTAGTCTGTTACACCCTGTATAATACATAAATATTATATAATTACTCGTATTTGAAAAGAATAATATTGACGGACGTGATTATCGCCTTCGGTAATCTCTGCCATCAAACCCATAAAGTGTCTTCTGAGTGCTCAGTGATCGGCTTTATCGACATCTTAACCAATGATCTTCATTATAGTCGCCTGCGACGCTTTTAATGTTTTTTTCAAGATATTTTTTTGTATCTATTTTCCGAGTACTTTACCCCATAACTTTGCAAAAATTTCGCCTGCGGCGCCGTCAAATTTACTTATCATGATCTTTTGAATTGTTTTTCAAGACGTGCAATTCTAGTATATACCATTAAAAGAAAAAAAATCTTTGGGCATTTTCGAAATGCACTTCGAAAACGTCGTTTTGGATACTATTATGGATTAGTGCCTAGGACACTTGGCTTCGGTTTTAAGGTTCTAAAAATAGTATTTTAGAAAAAACTCAGTACAATTTTGGGGCCCCGCGCCTTGAAAATGCCAAGGGCCCCGCGCAGTCTTAATCCGGCACTGGAAGTGCCTCATAATTTATATACATAATATAGTATACTTCCTCCCTAAAACGACACCGTTTAACAGCTTTTAGAACTTTTTCAGATTTTTCCCTGTACTTTTACAATAAACCCTACCATCATGCAAAATTTCATCTTTCTAGGTAGTCGGGAAGTGGTTCATAATTTAGATCAATAATCGATTATATATTTTCTCCCTAAAACGTCACCGTTTTACACCATGAAAAGTGAAAAAATTCCGGTTTTCAGATTTTTCCCTGTACTTTTACATAATAAACCCTACAATCATGCAAAATTTCAGCTTTCTAGGTAGTCGGGAAGTGCCTCATAATTTTGATGATCTGTCAGTCAGTCAGTCAGTCAGTATCAAAATCGCAAATTTCAAAATTACATTCCTCTGAAAGTTTTTTGCATAGAGTCTTAAAATTTTTAATGTCTTTTTAA
Organism: Bactericera cockerelli; assembly: GCA_024516035.1. NCBI lineage: Eukaryota > Metazoa > Arthropoda > Insecta > Hemiptera > Triozidae > Bactericera > Bactericera cockerelli. The sequence continues at coordinate 18,805,330 of CM044958.1, read as the reverse complement.
TGATATTAGGACAATCTCTGTTCCAAGTTTCATATCTCTATGATCAATTGAACCGAAGATATGAGGGTGTGAAAAACCGGGTGAATCGGTTCGTGTAAAGATACACTGCCGTGCTTGCTGGAACTTGGCCTGGCGCACTGCCGTGCGCTCAGATTTTATTTAATAGACATATTTTTCTTATTATTACTGTTAAATAACATATTATATTATAAAATGATTCGTTTGTATGTGTGTGTGTAATTGTGTATGTGTATGTTTGAAATGCTGGTCAAATTGAGCTGAAATTTTGTATGGTTACCAATGACTGACTCACGGTGGTCAGACCATATTCCAAAAGTTGAGCTTTTAAATGAGCTTTTTCATTTATTTAGGACATTTTTTTTTGTCTGACAATTAAGCATATCTGCGAAGTACAAGTCCGATTGAGCTGATTTAGTATGGGATTTAAATATTCAAAATGTCCAAATCACGTGTTATGTTGTTATGTATTATTGTTTTTTCTTTCTTTCCTAGAGTTACAATTAATGTCGTTGCAATTACTTCCGAGAAATTTCTATATTAGAAATCGGAAGTATTGTGTTCGTTTTTGTAAAAAAAAAAAAAATATTTCTTTGAGAAAATGTGGCTGAAGCGGTGCTATGGTCCAGAGATCCTTTGGTTCAATTTCAGCATTCGATTTTTTTTTTAACATTTCTTTTTTTAATGACTGATTTACATTTTAACTCTCAGTAATACAAAGTCGTGTGATGTTCACACCAGTTTATTTCTACTTGGTAAAAATTATTCAACTTGAGCTAGCCCAAGTTCCAAATACACGCTACGCTACTGATTTGAGTATAATATAAAGTTACAAAGCTCCAGAGAATATAAAATGAATTAAAATAATAATAATATCCTATTCTTTAGCCTACATGCCCTACTCTGTTGTCAGATTTCATCCTGTGATCGAACAATATTGTCTACCAAACATGTCTGTTGGTTAATGAGGTCCTTTTTTTCTTATTTTCTCATCAAGGTATTTTTCATTGCCATCATTTCCGATTCCATTAGAAAATTTCCTTCTCTCTTTAGGGATAAAAAAAAAAAAAAACTAATCGCACCTATTAACAACAATGAAATTAATAAGTATTGAAATTCTAAGTATAGATTAAAAAAGAAAAAGAAATACTTGTAATTTCGCAACGGATAAGCAAAGATAAAGTTTGAATAATATTATAGAGAAAAATACTTATTAAATAACTAGGGAAGTCAAGACATTCATAGAAAAAAGTACAAAACGGTATGAATAGTAATATTGGTAATGTTTTCATTGAAGATAATTATAATAGTAAATTGTATTATTATGGTAGTTACTTAGGGCAGCTTATATGTAGTTCGTTCATGTATTAATTTCAAAGGAAAAATATTAGATGAGGTACCTAATTATTTTAAAATAATTTTACTCATTATTTTTTAAATAAATAAAATATAGATTAAATTAAACCTTTTTTAATATGCTTGTTAAAAGAAATTAAAAGGACAAATAGTGAGTAGGTACTGAATTTTTTTTGTAACAAATGTATTCCTCTCCTATTAATTAAAAACACATTGAAAGCTTGCATTTATACAAAAACTATTACTGTACAGCGCGAAAAGCATTTTTTAACAATAGTGATAACTGATAACAAACATAGAGTTGATTTCAAAATACATAAAATCTACAATGCATTATACTATGTAAAAGATTTTATAAGGATTTCGGGGGGAAAAACTGGGTCCAGTGTTTCGATTTTCATGTAGTAGCTAGACGTAGGTAAAAAATGTTGGTTCCAAGATATATGCAGATAAATATTACCTTGGAACCAGTTGAATGCTGGATTGTAAGGTTCGTTTTGCATTTCTTATAAAATTTAAAAGTGTGACTCAACTGGTTTTTACCCTGGACCATTTTATTTTAACATAGCTACCTACTTTAAACTTCTTTTTAACACCTGCTAAAGACAAAATTTTCAAAATATTTTTTTTCTCCATTATACAAAAATAAATAATCATAATAACAAAAACGCAATAGAATAACAAAAATGCAACAGTAATAAAATTAATCAAGGTCACAACTATATATTTAATTTTATATAACAAAAACAAGATAAAAACAATAATTTAAAGTAATACATATTGGCTGTGAAAAAAATACGAAATAATCACGTATGAAAGTTGATAAATTAGCTGACAGCAATACAAATTGAGCACTGATAGTATCAATCATTAAAAAATTAATAGTTCTGATTAATAATTCCCTCCAGCCAAGTTCTTAGGAAGTTGTTGATTATTTTTTTATTTTCTTGTTGTCAATGTACTGAAAGTCATAAATTCTTCTCGAGTCTTATATTGCCCATAGCTCGAGAACAAACTTTATCTTTTCCTCTTTCACAATACTGTATGAGACCAGCTTCGAGATTTTATTTTTCTCATGTGAAGAATCAGTATACGTTTACAAATGACGGACGTAAAAGAAATATTCTTACGAAATTGATGTAAACTTCTTTAGTTTTCCCCCTCCTGCACTAACGTGGACATTGTGGCTGGCGTGGAATGTCTTGGAGTTAGCCAGAGTCCTCTGGATCCTCAGATTGCAGGAGGGTCCCCCGACGAATGTAACGAGGATCTTGTTGTTGCCATGGCTACCACTTGCGTCCAGGACGTGGATGATGGCTTTGATAGATTCGATGGGGATGTTCTTGACCGAGATCTCAAGGAGCGTCCCGCAGAACTTGTCACGAATTGTTTTACCTGGAAATGGTGCGAAAATTTTGATAATAATATTATGAATTTTCTTTTCTTAAAAATCATCGAATTAGAAAAAGTTTGGGTGAAGGATCAGAAAAAATTAATTCACTTAAAAAGAAAAGTTTCAATCTGTTCTCTGTGATGTTAAAATACAACATGTCTTGAAAGCTAACCAACCTTCCTTTATTAGTTACCTATTGTTATTATTACCTACTAAAAGTTAATTGAAATTTAGACCTCACTTAGAATAAATTGATATTCGATGGGTTCAACAGTTGGCCCACTTCTTTGTTCGTGAACCGTCACTAGAAAATTCAATCACAATTTTTTCTTAATATTCCATTTTCTTACTACTGAGTCTATCAATCTATAGTTTTCAGAAGTAGGTATTTAACTTCAAATCAATTTCTTAAATTTCAATTTAGCAAAATAAATTGACAAAAAAAAATATATAATTAGAACCATCAAGAAGACAGTAGGTTAACTCACACTGGACCTCACTTGGCTGTTACATGAGCTCACCTATGATAGTGCCCTGGCCGGGAGTAAGTACCACCCCCATGATACTCAACCAACTCAGGTAGTTGAGGCTTGAGATCACCGTCTGAATGAAGTAGTGTTCCAGACTAGTCCCTTTGGTACTGTTATCCTTAACAATGATCTGATTCAGCTTGAGGTAGCTGATACCCACGATCTTCAAATACCTGGAAAAATATTATAAATAAATAAATCTTTATTTGGAATAAAAATAATACATACATCATAACAACTGATTCCAATTCAGCTTATTTGGTGAGGTACTTTTTTATACAAAAATAAAAAAAGTTTCTATCAATGATTTATAATTAAAAAAAAAAAACATTTAAGTAGGTATTAAATTATATACTTAATTCTTATATCTAGTATGTTTTGTTTTCACAACTCCCAAGAACAGTTCTGCACTTTTGCCAATTTTAATATTATGTCAATTGTATAAAAATGCAGCGTGATCTAAATCGTTTATAAATAAAACCCTTGTAATGCTGGGCTATTCCCAGCCCAAACTAGGCTGGCTGAGTTTAATTTGGTTAGCTAGTCGATTCAAACAAAAGAAGGGTAAAATCCCGTCTCGATAAAACATTAGTAGCTGAAGAAGAGGCAGTTGAAACATCCTCCCTCAAAAAAAATTCAAAAAAATTAATCTTACTTTTTTATAGAAAGAAATAGAAATTAATTAAGAATATAAATGTATGTACCAAAAATGTCTATTTAAATTTGAAAATAAACAAGAGACCTTGTTTAGACTGCTGGAATAAAGAGACTTTTCAGTCTCACCTCGGCAGTATAAACAAGGTAATTTCTATTATTAAACAGATTTAATCAAGTTTTATTTACAAAATATAATATATACAATTTACAAGAAATAAAGTTGAAATAATTAAACAAAACTTGATCAATTTCTATTCTATTCTATTCTTCTATTCTATTCTTTTCTATTCTATTCTTCCTCCCTTATCAATTCAAGTACCTGCCGATCTGTTTAAGCGTCTTCTCGTAGTCGTCGAGGGAGATCCTCCAGTTCGCCAGCTTCAGGGTCTGCAGCTTTCGAAAGCTCGTGGAGAGGAGCTGGAAGAAGGTCAGCAGGGCCTTGTCGTCGATGACCAGGGGAATGGTGTTGGAGTTGAGGCTGGTGCGGTCCAGACTCAGGTCCAGGTCAGTGAGGTTGGAGAAGCCGGTGAGGAACGGGAGCAGGTGAGGGCCCCGCAAGATGATCTTGTCGTTGATAGACAGCTGAAAAAGTGACGAGAAAGTTAGTGTTAAAAAATATAGTTTGTCTCTTGATAAACGTAGACCTTCTTTCAAACAGCAAAATCTAAGAACTCATCCATAAGTTCTAATAATAATAATAATATCGTCTTAATTATACTGCCCGATAAGGACTATTAAAGTCCCATTATTCCAGCAGTAAGCCCAAGACATATTATTATGTGGTAAAAATCCCAAATGGGAGGATAACTTGTCATGTCCCGGCTGAGTTTCGAACCCACGACCTCTGGAACCTCTGGATTCACAGAGTGCCGCCTTTACCACTGAGCTACCGGGACAGTTGTGCTTGTTATGGGCATACTTACAGTCAAACCTGGATATAAGAGAACTCAAGGAACCGAAAATTATTTTTCTTATATCCAGATTTCTCTTATACCGAGGTTAATTTCTTATGTCCAGGATTTATTTATTGTATATATATTTCAGTAGTTCAAAGAATTCTTTGACTTCGTTGTCTTTACTGGATGTCGGTGGTTCAAGTTCCAAGTTCAGCAAATATTATTTTAATAAAGCGAGTTTGAGTAGTTGTGACATTACGAAAGTGATTAACACAAATGTGATAACTTAACTTACTGAATCTTCGGTTCTCTTAGAACCGGACATCCCCGAAAGATTCAATAGCGTTAAGGTAAAGTTCAGTGCACGGCACTGGTAGTCAAGTGTTTAACGCGCTAGTCTAGTAATCCAGGTAGCGTAGTGATCCGTTGGTTCGAATCCCACCCAGTGCATCAATTTTTCCTCATTAATTTGAGTTTGTGGCCACATACAAATAAGACTCTGAGGGTCAGGTGGTAGAAAATGCTTTGAGCATTAACCACGCCTGGTGCTTACCTTCCACTAAAGAGTATTATTATTACTATAACTTTTTTTACAATAGGTCTCACGAGTGTCATTCGGCATTATATGTAACTGTGATATTCTACAATTTAATATTACCTAGTCACTTTTTTGTATTCCTATGAACAATTTTTTTTCTCTGACACATGTATTTCGTTTGCGTTAATTGTTGGTAATTTGTTTGTGTCTGTAGAAAGAAAAAGAGGAAAAAAAAAAATCTTATATTTTGTTGATATTGTAAATTGGTCATGTACCGTAAAATATAAAATACCTAACGGTATTTATTATTATTATTATTATTACCTGGAAGGTCCCGAGTCGCAGGAACACAATGCTGGGGCAGGTGAGCGGAGGCATGCAGGTCAGCACCTCCTGCACGATGTCCTCCTGCCGGCTGAGGTGGAGGAGGCTGCTGTGGTGGACTGCTATGTGGAGGCGACAGCTGGACAGGTCTAGGTCTCGCACGGAGGTGCTCTCCAGGAAGGTGAGGAACATGGGGATGGAGGCTTCGTCCTGATGGATAAGGTGCGCTCAGAATAATATAATGTAATACTCTGTTTATCCTGCAAGAATGAGACTAAAGAGTCCCTTTACTCTATGTAATATTATACATATAAAACTAGGATTCTTTTAAATTAAATTTTCACTCACCGACTTAAGTTTAAAAGAATCCTATAGTTTTATATAATATTACATATACCTAACATTTTGGATTTCTAATATGAACCTAATAACAAATAATTCCCTTTACTCTCACAGTCTAAACAAAGTCATTTATTGGTGTAATATACATTATTAGTTATGATAATTATGGCCCTGCGCGCTTTTGTAGTACAAGTTTTAAAAGCAAGTAAGTTTTAAAATTATTATTTGAAAGTATTTTGTTTTTTTTTTATGGTGTTTCACAGCTTTTTTTATTTCGAAGCCATGAAACAGCAGCTACTGTAGACGCTTGTGGTCTGGGTTGTAGTTCGCCCATCCCGTAGTATGCCTCTTCTCTGATGGGCGAGAAGTGACACAATAGTGACATTTACGTGATAGGAACATACTCCTATCTTCATACATTTATTATATAATTATTTCGAAAACTATTTTGCTTTTTTTCTCTTTACAGTCTATTTTTTTCTATTTGCCATTGAACGCCAAAAAAGAGAGAAAAAATATACAAAAAAAGAAAATTGAAGAAAAAGACAAAGAAAATTAAAGTAAAAGGATATAAGCTCCAAAGGTGAAAGAAAAAATAAAAGGAGAAAAAAATGTTAGGGTTCAAGAGGAAAAAAAAAAAAAAAAAAAAAAAAATGAATACCTATAAAGGAATTTATTGAGAAAGAGAATGCGGAAAAAAATGAAGTCTCTTAAGCTGTGTGTTCGGGTATTTTTTCTGTTCTGTCGCAAAGTCAATGAGTCCCGGGGGAATTCTGATCCTAGACAAGCAGACGCTACCTGAAAGCTGAAAGTACAGGCAGAAAACGGAAAATACTCGCGTAGGTAGATAAATACAGATTTGAAAGTAGAGTTTGAAGAAAAGAGAAAGAATAACCTTAGAACATCACACGACTTTCTATTACAATATTGAAGCAGAACGTTATTGTATTCAATTGAAAAATAACAGATTTTCGGAAAATAAAAAACAGCCGGGTTTTATAAAAACAGGACGGTTCAAAAATCAGTTTGTTTGTATTTACCTTATCATATTTATTATTATTATCTCCCTGTCTTGCTTTTTATCTTATAAAGCATGAATATGAACAAACTACCACTACCAAAACTACTAGGTACTATGTACTACTAAGTAGTATGAACTACTATAACCTGCATTATACAATTAATAATAAGAGATAACGTCGTAGCTTACGTGAGTTACGTCTTTTCAAGACGAAACCACTTATCCTGGGAGAACAAGCAGGTGATAAGACAGGATGGCTGAATTTAGGAAAATGCTAAACAAGAGAAACTCGAGATTCTGCGATAAAAGATACCGTGAAGGCAGCAGAAGAAATAAATGTCTATTCTAAAGAAAATGGGGACGAATAAAGTAGAGGCTAAAGAGAAAGGCTGGGAGGGAAAACCTCGCGTGAATTATGATGATGTGTCTCTCTGTAAAGTGAGAAATTTATAAGCGAGGCAGTCTCCTGGGAGAATAATTGAAAATTTTACTGCAAAGAAGATAAAAATTGCCCCTTCAGAGTTGAAGAAACTGGAGAGAGAGATAGCACAGACAGACAGAAATATAAAAAGAAGCTTTTGTGCAACCTCCTTTACCTGGTATTGCTGATGACATAATATAGTGCTACAGTTATCTGTCAGTGAGTAGGTATGATGTTCACGTTCATCTTCAAAAGTAATAATAGATGCCTAACACACGTTTTTCGATTTTTCCTATATCGTTTGGCCTTTTCAGGATACATTGCTATGTTTCATCTGGCCAGATTAGCCAACTTTTCCTTAATACCTATCTTACAACATACTGAATAACCTTTAACGAATATAGTTACTCTTTACTTTATGATTTTAATTTTTACTTATCCAAGCCATGTTAACTGCGTTGTGTCATATTTTTTTCCCATTTCATATGCGAAATTTTACACTCGAATAACACTAGAGTTAGAATCTGGTGTCTACACCACTGCTCATTGCTCAGCCAGCCAGAAAACTGTGACTTACTCTGCGTCTCCTACCTCCTTGCTGTTAGTGTATAGTGTAGGTACCTACCTAAACTACATAAACTCATAAGTACTAACAAAACAACAACTACACGACTCCTTATTATTTTTGGAGTGTCTATTCCTCTCACTCTTCCTTATTTTCTCTTCCTCACTTTCTGTAATTATCTTTTATTTCTTTCTTTTTTTCTCTTTTTGTTTTAATTACTGAGGCTTTCCTATCTATATATTTACTTCTCCTTGAAAGAGAATAAGAAGAGGAGAATAAGAGTTTGCACGTTATTATATTTATGTAGGGACGGTACATACATTACTAAATACAGTTCGTGTTTTAAAGTTTGCATAATTATAATTATGTTGTGTCTTTCTTCTTGAATAAAACAAAGTTCTCAATCATCGCTACTGTCCTATTCCATCTCTCTCTCCTCCCCTCACCTGTCTCCCCTCCCACATCTCCCCTGCCTCTCCCTCGCACACCTCCCTGCCTCTCCCTCCCACATCTCCCTGCCTCTCCCTCGCACACCTCCCTGCCTCTCCCTCCCACCCTCCCTGCTCTCCTCGCACACCTCCCCTGCCTCTCCCTCCCACATCTCCCTGCCCTCTCCCCTGCCTCCCTCCACACCTCCCCTGCCTCTCCCTCCCACACCTCCCCTGCCTCTCCCTCCCACACCTCCCCTGCCTCTCCCTCCACCCCTCCCTGCCTCTCCCTCGCACACTCCCCTGCCTCTCCCTCCCACATCCTCCCCTGCCTCTCCCTCCCACATCTCCCCTGCCTCTCCCTCCCACACTCCCCTGCCTCTCCCTCCCACATCTCCCCTGCCTCTCCCTCCCACACCTCCCCTGCCTCTCCCTCCCACATCTCCCCTGCCTCTCCCTCCCACACCTCCCCTGCCTCTCCCTCCCACACTCCCCCTGCCTCTCCCTCCCACACCTCCCCTGCCTCTCCCTCCCACACCTCCCCTGCCTCTCCCTCCACACCTCCCCTGCCCTCCTCCCACACTCCCGCTCTCCCCACACCTCCCCTGCCTCTCTCCCCTCGCCCACCCTGCCTCTCCCTCGCCACTCCCTCCTCTCCCCCACATCTCCCCTGCCTCTCCCTCCCACACCTCCCCTGCCTCTCCCTCGCACACCTCCCCTGCCTCTCCCTCGCACACCTCCCCTGCCTCTCCCTCCCACACCTCCCCTGCCTCTCCCTCGCACACCTCCCCTGCCTCTCCCTCCCACACCTCCCCTGCCTCTCCCTCGCACATCTCCCCTGCCTCTCCCTCCCACACCTCCCCTGCCTCTCCCTCCCACACCTCCCCTGCCTCTCCCTCCCACACCTCCCCTGCCTCTCCCTCGCACATCTCCCCTGCCTCTCCCTCCCACACCTCCCCTGCCTCTCCCTCCCACATCTCCAATGCCTCTCCCTCCCACACCTCCCCTGCCTAGGACACATCATCTGCATCGTTCACTTAGTTGCTGTTTTCGTTGTCAATGTCGTACTAAATTAATTCTGTATCTCGTTGAAAGTCAAAGGATGTCTTCTCCCTTCATGTCTCTTCCTCTTTCACCCACCGTATCATTTATTGCGCCTTTCTCTCTTTGTGTCTCTTTTTCCTTCTCTCTTCAACTCCTACTCACAACACAACACACTCCTATTTCCTACTCCTCTCCTCTGCACTATCTCACTCTTTCTCATAACATACTTTCCTTCTCTCTTCAACTCCTACTCACACATCACACTCCTATTTCCTACCCCTCTCCTCTGCACTATCTCACTCTTTCTCATAACATACTTTCCTTCTCTCTTCAACTCCTACTCACAACACAACACACTCCTATTTCCTACTCCTCTCCTCTGCACTATCTCACTCTTTCTCATAACATACTTTCCTTCTCTCTTCAACTCCTACTCACACATCACACTCCTATTTCCTACCCCTCTCCTCTGCACTATCTCACTCTTTCTCATAACATACTTTCCTTCTCTCTTCAACTCCTACTCACAACACAACACACTCCTATTTCCTACTCCTCTCCTCTGCACTATCTCACTCTTTCTCATAACATACTTTCCTTCTCTCTTCAACTCCTACTCACAACACAACACACTCCTATTTCCTACCCCTCTCCTCTGCACTATCTCACTCTTTCTCATAACATACTTTCCTTCTCTCTTCAACTCCTACTCACACAACACACTCCTATTTCCTACTCCTCTCCTCTGCACTATCTCACTCTTTCTCATAACATACTTTCCTTCTCTCTTCAACTCCTACTCACACAACACACTCCTATTTCCTACCCCTCTCCTCTGCATTATCTCACTCTTTCTCATAACTAACTCTCCCCTAGTTCCCTGAAATGTTTTCTCTACCTCTCTCTCTATCTAAATCCTCTTTACCTCTGATCATAACTCTCTCTCCATTCAATCACTCTCTTTTTCTCTGTCTCTCTCATTCTCTCTGAATACACTCCCTCCCTCTACCATATCTATCGACCAACCCTCTTTATATGTCTCTTTCTCCATCACACATCTTATCTCTCTTCTTATTATCTCTCTTTCTCTCCCAATGTATACTATTGTTCCCATTATTGAGGTTTACATTCAAATTAGTGGAGGTGCAATCTCTCCATTAACAATGAAGGCACGCACTGTTCCTCGTATTAGTATGTTTGGTAAAGAGTATATACTTCACATATGGTAGCTAAACAACTAGAAGTGGGTAGTAAACACATTAGTTTAACAATATAGATGAGAGCTGTGATTTAAATTCGTTGATTGCCAGCGTCGATGGCATGTTGAATACACCGGTTCCCTTCAGAACACCGAAGTTAAGCGACATCCAGCGAGGTTAAGACTTGGATGGGTGACCATTCAAATTCTAATTCTCGTGACGCTGGCTTTTCCCGGCCCCACTCAGGCTGGGTGAGGTCAATGTGAGTAGCAGGTTTGTGAGTTTCCTGCGAATGGAGGGTAAAACCCCCGTCGTGATATGACCATGGCAGTTGAAAGCGACGTTAAACCCCACTTAAAAAAAAAAAAAAAAAAATCGTTGATTTGTGCCTACTATTGTGCCGTACAGATGATAATTTATTTTATAAATTCTAGGAACCATGTTTATCACAACAGTGAAATATTTTTACACGCTGTGTGGAGCTGTTCAGATGATGTGTTATGGGAGTTACAAGGGGCTATGAAAATTAATTAGGTTAATAGCGGGGATCAAAATATCTCTGCAACATACAAAGGGATTAACAGCAAAATTCATAGTCTCTTGAATCTTTAGCTCTCTCATACAAGTCAGAGTAACCTATCTCTATCTCTTTTGATTTACTATCTTTTTTGATGTGAATTTTCGTAATTTTATTTCTGGTAAAAAAAAAGAAGTCGAGAGGTTTACCATGCGCTATTGCATGCCCATCTAGAACGTAAGAGGAACTTTTATTAAAGCTTTGTAGGTATAATCGTGTAACGTGTATAAATGAGTAAGTATTTTGACATTTACATATTAAAGTAAGAACTTCTGCATTGTTAGAACTTTACACCTTAAGGTCATTTACCTCTATCCGGAAAGTCCAGCCCTCCAAACTGAGCAGTTTCAGACTGGAGTTCTTGATGAGAGCCTGTAGGACTATCTGGGTTGGTCCATCATCCAACACCAGTCGCTGAGAGCCCAGATCTAGCAGCTGGAGGGATCTGTTCTCAGCTAGGCCGAGGAGTACGGGAATCACCTGGTTTGTCGAAATGAAGAGATCAATATAAAAAAATATTGCTTTATTAAAACACAAATGTCCACTATGATAAGAGGAACAAGAAAGAAGATATTATTAAACATATTAGATCAAGTTTTATTTACATAGAATATATACATACTTACATACATAGAAATTGAGATTAATAAAACAAAACTTGATCAAGGGCGGTGCATATGGCAACGGCATTCTCTTCCGAAGATAGGAAGACTGGGTTGCGAAGATGGTGTTGGGATGTATGTTTAAAATGTTTTAAAAAACATATTAAAATAATTTTGTTTCACTTTTTCAACCCACAGTAAAAAAAGAGAGATCAAAACAAACATTTAGTTAGGACATATCGTGCGTGGTAGGTTTTTTATTTTTGTCCACATCCTGAGTACGGAACTGCTCGATTTCAACTATCCTGAGTTCCCACCATTTCAGAAGAATAGGCAGAATACTTCTGCTGTTTAAATTCTCTCTGTCAATTTACTTAAATAAGAGCTCAATTATAAAACAGCATTAGATAATCTAAGTGAAAACGTGAAATTGATTTGAATACAAGAAAGATAAAAACTGTTGGCATAATGGGACTACCTGTCTTGCGCTGACAGTCTAAATAAAGCACTACTTATACTTATAATAATAATAATAATAATAATAATAATGCTTTTTCTTTGTGTTATTATGTCACAATTTTAGTGGGTAGCGCAGAATCATAGGACTTTACCACTTTAATTTACAATATCTTGTATTATTTTTTTGCCTAAGATTCTGCCACTGGTCGCTGCTTCACATTAAAGCAGCTACTCATTTTTCCTCATGAGGTATGAGTGGACCCCGAACATCCAAGTACAGAGCAGAAAAAATCCTCCCCCGCTGGGAATCGAACCCAGGTCACCATGTGTGCAATGCCTAGCGCGCTAACTCGCTCTGCCACAGTGACTACTACTTATGCTTATAATATTATAAACTACATCTCCTATAAGCTAAGTCTAACTTCTGAGGAGTGAACACTATCCATTGCTTATACCTCCATGTTCTATAACATATACCATACCTCGCCCAGCCTCGTGCCCCCCTCCAGGCGTAGCGCGTCCAGACACGAAGACTTCCGAATGCTCTCGCCGAGACAGAGCGAATCCTCCATGGACAGCAGACACTTGCTCACGTTCAAGCCCTTCAGCCTGCAGCCTGGCTCCCGCAGGGACTCGAACACATCGTGGAACCCGGACCCTGGAACCAATAATAATAGTAATACTCTTTAGTGGAAGGCATCCACCAGGCGAGATTAATGCTCAAAGCATTTTCTACCACCTAACCCTCAGAGTCTTATTATCAAAACAACGGATCCCTACGCTACCTGGATTACCAGACTAGCGCGTTAACCACTTGACTACCAGTGCAGTCAATGTTCCAAAGTCAGTGTTCCGGCGAGGTTAGGACGTGGATGGGTGACCATTCACATTTCAACCCTCGTGATGCTTGGGCCCCGGATCAGCGTGAGTGAGAGATCAACTTGAGTAGCGACTTTGTAGGTTTCCAGAAAATGAAGGGGGAAACCCACTTCGTGATATGACCATGCAGTTGAAAGTGACGTTAACCCCCCCTCCCAAAAAATTACATTAAAAAAGTTATGATAATAATTGTGTTGATATGCACGATGTGATACCACAGTTATTCAATCTCGCGTAGCTACTGAATTTGGGACGCGGACCTTCAATCTCCGTATATGAGTCCGCGCGCGTCTGAGGCCGACTATTAACCATCTCGCATGAACCGTTTTACATACCCGTATGGAGAGTATAATCACAGGAGGGGAGCGGCTGAAACAATCGCTGAAACAGCACCGAATCAGAATTTCGCTTGTGGTCGGTCGTGCTGTACCCGTCGGGTGATATTTGCGTGAGTGGTTGCCTAGGCAACGTTGCCGGACGGCCGAGGCTGTTGTATCCGCCCAGGCCTCGAGGCAAGGAGGAGAAGTAATAGCCGGAGGAGGAGGTCTTGGGGGAGGAAGAGGAGGCCACGGAGGTCTGCTTGACAATCTGCTGGAGGGAAGACACGTTGCTGCTGCCTGAGCCAGAGCCTGTGGAAGTGAGATGGAGAGTCAAGGAGATTCTCGCAGGTAGGTACTTGTTTCCATAGAATTAGATTTTTTGTTATTTTTTCTGAACAAACTCAATGACGTGGAAGGTGGAGTTTCTTTAAAAAAAGGGAATTTGATTGAATTCAAAACAAAGAAAATATATTTGTGCATATCGCAGCTTTGGGTCAGTTTTCAAAATAGTCTATCTAGAGTCTAGACTCTAGAGAGTCTAATCTTTCAAAAAAAAAATGACCTTTAAAAAGATACTTAGTTTAGGATGAAATTCGAGTACTATCAAAGTATCATGTAGAAAATATTTATTTTGGATCGGTCCAAGATTTTTAGTCATCCCTTCCCTAAGCAATATAAATAAATATTGCATTAAAAAAGAAGTATAAAACGTTCTTTCGACATCATTATTTGACTATTCCTGCAATTTTGCTTTCTTGCCTCTACATGTTCTTTCGCTTAAGGGCAGAATACCACTCCATGTAATTTATGTAAATATTGAAGGAGGCCTTGTTTGAACGGCTTGCGAAAATAAACTGCGTCGGCAAAATTAATATTTACAATTTTAAGAGAAGAAACATATTTTATTGAGTTCTCTATACTCTATACAGCTATACACTGTATACAGATTGAGTGTATTGTAGATGAATTTGGTTGAATGGCTAAAGATATTCGTCTTAAACCTATAAGATATTGGTTCTCATTTCTCAATATTGTCTTCTGAAAAAGTAACCAGAAGATTAACTAATGGAGAATAAAAATACCACAAGTCTAAATATCATTAATATTCTAAAATGAAAATCCACGATAATTTATCTCTGTGGGTTTACAAAGGCACTTCTTAAATGTAGGTAGGTACCTAACAGCTTTTAGTTGCTATTCTTGTGGTTTTTCAGTCGGAAGGTAATACTTCTTGATACATAGATTTATTAATATGAAAGATAGTTATCTGCAAACCATTTGTAGAGATAATTTTATTATAAATTTTACAAAAACGAAGATAAATAAATTATTGTTTCGGAAAAATCGTCCCTTAGGCAATGATATCAATACGTGTATGTGTATGAGCAATTGAATACATTGATTTTCTTTAAGGTTCCCGTTTACAGCCCCACTTTTGCTTCATGAAAATTATTCTCGTGGGTAAATGCTACAAAAAAATAAAGTTACACCTGTTGCGTGTATTTTCATTATGTCCTGGACACAATGAGTAAGTACGGTTTGGAGAAAAACTCGGTTTTTTTTTTTACGCCTACCAACTTTCTGATTTATAATTTCAACAGGAAACATCATACCCCATCTATTATCCCACCACCATGACATCATGGATAGTACACAACAGGAAATATTTACCTCTGTTTCTTCATCGCAAATAAAATTTCTAAAATGCATTAACTACATTTTATAAAACTTTTCTCTCCCTCCTTTAGGTCTTAAATTGCGAATGAAGTTTTTTATTCGTGTTCGAAACAAGATAGAGAAGAAGGAAGAAAATTAAGTTTCAAATTATTCTGAACAAACTTTAGGTGAGCAAGTGAATAGTTTGGTTGAAATTTAATTAAAAAGATCGAGTTACCTGTACTTCCCTTAAGTGATTCCTTCAAATTTTATAGCTGAAAAATTGCCTTCTGACTAAAAGTTTGTGCAGATAAAGTAAAAGGTCTAGTGACTTATAGAACATTCAGGTTGTACATATTTTCAAAACAAAAATAACAGGCAGATATCATTGATCGACTTCTTGTCAGACTGGAGAAGAACTGTGAAAGACAATATTTTGTGAGCTTAAAACTTTGTTTTATTAATATTTTTAATGAGAATTTTTTTTCCCCTCTGAGGTCGGTTCAAAGTTTCAAGTCCAATACTTTCACTAGACTATTCCACTACTTTCACTAGACACACACACACTTGGTAAATTTTCTAAATTCTAATTTTTGTGTTTCCACAAGGGAGTCCTCTTGTGAGGAAGTGTTACTTACAAAAATTTAAAGTAACTAAACTAAACTAAAGAATTAGTCTGTTGTCATATTTGTTTTCTCTGTAATAAATCTCCTTGGGTAACCATAGGCAGAAATTTCCATGCGGGATTACTACCCTAATACAAATTAGGTATTTATTTTGAGTTTTTACTTTCCTTATATTGACCCAACTTAGTCTGCGTAATATAACGAGCGAAAATAAATTACAATTTTAATGCACGCCTCATAACTATATAGATATGCAATGTGCAATGTTTACCCTCTAAATATTGATTGTTAGTACACACTACACAATAAATTATTTACGGTTTAGCAATTTAATTAATGTGTTAGGCTTAGTGGAGCGGGTTTAGGAGGCTCATTTCCTATGTAAGTTAAAGTTCTCACATCGGTTCAAATAACAGAACATGTAAATCCATGATACATACGAGTATTATGTAGAACAATAAAATTGAACTAAGTTTATCAAATTTAATGTACCTATAAGTGACAAATAACTGATAAATAATCGACTTTTTTTATGCTTCAGAATGGTTCTTTAGGTAGCGAAAGTTATAATTTACATTTTACATATTTTCCCTGCACACGTTTTGAAAATTAATATCTAATGAGACAGTACAAAAAGTCAGAATCCAACTATTGTTCTTTGGCGTGTACCAACATAAAAAATAGACTCTGTGTCCTATGATATAGATAAAAAAGACCCAAGTCTGAGTGTCTTGAACATAAAATGATTCCCCAAGCTATCACAGCGCTAGAAATCTATTAAGTTCCGTCGAGTGTGAAGACACAAGTTTATGTCGGTGTCTCAGTGAACCGAGGACAAGTTCCTCTATGCTGAGTTAAATGGAACGAACAGTTTAATTTGTGGCACTCCACACATTTTCCACTGTCGTGCACTTGAAAGCTAAGAAATTTCCGCACAAATTATTTCATTTTCTTGAGGCAAAAATAGTTTGAATTCTTTTATTTTCCTAGTTTCTAAAGCTAAGTATATTACGTCCGTTGTGCTAAAGTTTCCTCTTCACACAATACACATATAGAAGTATTATGATATTTTCTCTTTCTTCAATGCAAACTTTGAGACCATCTAGATTTTTTTTATATAACTTGAATATACTTTGAATGGAAAAGATTTGGTAGAGAAAAATTGAAAGTAAATGTTCCGAAGAAAAGTAGTTTAAAGTGCCATAAAAAGTGTTCAGAAAACGATGGGTCAAGAATATCAAATAGAAAATTTTTATAATGGTTATTGGATATTATTTTAAACATTATTATTATTATTATTATTACAGCGGAAGAATATCCTTTCATTAAGGCTTTAAGGCTTGGAGAGTTAGAATTAATCAAACTATTGAATTAATTGAATAATAAAAAGTATGAAATGAAGATCACACTTTTTCTCACGTCAGCTATTTAAATAATATTTTCAATAAAAACCAGCTACTATACGGCATGCGGCAGTTAAAAATTGAATTATTGTCGCTTAGTTGCTAATGGGGCATTGGTAAATCCGTTATTAGTTAATATTGCTTGTACCAACATTAAAGCCAAAATTAAAATTATAACCGCCGATTCTAAACCTCGTCGCGGCCATCATTTTTTGTCTGTTCTATGCAATGGACGAATTTACTAATCAGTTAATTTCTTCATTAGGCTTAGACAACAGCCGGTTTGTCTTTTTGTGTGAATTTATTTTCCACAAAAAGTAGTTAAACTTCAGTCATTATCATACTTACAATGCAAAAATAGATCTAATAACAATTTACCGCACCGTGGATCATGTATGAGGAGCAGTGTCTTGTGGATTTTTTTTTGACATTTTCATGTCTTTGCTCTGGCACATAACCAAAATTATGTGACGAAATTATGTAACGAAATTATGTAACGATATTATGTAACGATATTATGTAACGATATTATGTAACGAAATATTGAATTGTAAAGGGAGAGAAGAGGGAAAGTGTGTGTCATGCGCACAATGGCGAAGTATTGAATTGTAGAGGGAGAGAAGAGAGAAGGTATGTGTCATGCGCACAATACAAAATTTGGTCAGTTGGGTTTTGGACCTTGAATAGTAAAGATGAAAATGTCCCAATGGTTGCAGACTCGTATGCAAGCGTTTTTTTTAACTTGGCTATCTCCTTTGAAGCCCTAACATGTTACTGCAGTACTGCATAATTACGAATTATGAAAGTCACTCTTGTAGGAAGCTAGCTAATTATGCTTTCGGATTTTTTTATACTTCTTGAATCTTGTAAAGTAAAGGTTATTTCTATACAGTTTTCACACAATAAGAAAATACCTTCACATAACATACACCATTATTAAAACCAATTCACTGATTGATCCGGTTGAATTAGTCAAAATATGTTGTTGTTGTTGTAGCCAGCTTGGCTACAGCTGGAGGGTTGAGTGATGGTCTCCAGCCAACTTTATTTCAAAGTTGGCTCGTCCTGAACCACATATTTCTATGTTCGATCAACCATCATGAGGATATAGACTTTTCTTTATAAACCATTAAACCCTTAGGAAACTGCAAGCTAGCCTGGCTTGTAAGGGTTGGCTAGTCTGTTCTCTGTTTATAGTCCTCTAGTGAGACACTGGTCTTCTCCTTGTTTAACGTCCCCCAGCCCCAATTAGTCAAATCGCATCACTTACCCACACTGATGCCACTGGAGGAAGGCACGCTGATCGCACAGGAAGACTGTGGCTCCTCCCGGCGCATGCCCCAACTGCCTGTCAGGTTCAACGCCACTAGCGGTCTCTGGCGGATGAGTTCCGAAATAGCGCGCAAACCATCTCGCCCACAACCCAAGTGGGGCAAATGAAGTATGGTGATCTGGGGCGCCCTCTCTAGAGCCTGGCAGAGCTGCACCACTTGACACGTGCCCAGGTTCAAGTCCAGAACCAGTTTGTTCAGGTTGGGACTGGCTGCGTGCTCCAGGCTCTCGCACAGAGCGTCCACTAGAATTTGAAACCTGGAAATATAAAGGTAGGATCACATGATATGGCTGAGCGACATATAAAATGGCAATCTCCCTTGCCATAGCGTGTGATCGGTCTTTGTTTACATGACCATAGAAATATTTGGGTCTATGGCGACAAGTTTTTTCTATGGTGCCATAGACGTATGGCATTCGTGTGAGTGCTTCACCACACACATGGTCTACAATATGATGTAGTGACGACTGGCAGGCTTGTCTATGGCAAGGGGGAAGACATACGATGCCATAGAGTTTTTTTGCCACATTAAATGGCATCGTGTGAGTGCCATATAATTATTATATGTGCCATTCGTTTTTTTTTTTTTCTCGCCATAGAAAATATGGCATCTGTGCCGTATAGTGTGATCCTACCTTTAAAGCAAAAATACAGTACTAGTGTATTTCTCCCTGTACTACTGATCATAAGGTCCCTGGATCATAAGCTTGAAACACCTACTTATATTTCTAAGATGTTCTCATAATAGTCTTTTGTAGAAGGTAACAAACAGAAAAAAATAAATGAGGAAAAATCCAAACACTGGGTGGGATACGACCCACTTGGTACTCTTGGTAGGTAAAATTACTTCTAAATTTAAATTACTGAGTAAAGTATAAATAACTATAATACTCACCTATCATGAGCACTATCCTCAAGACAAGTGATGACAAGTTCAAAGGTGTTCAATTTTGTTTTTGGAAGAGTTGTTTTGACGTAGACAGACAAGCGTTCTATTTCTTCCGAAGAAAATTCATGTCCCAGAAGAGAGGAAATGCGAACCATCTTTACACTGTCGTTTGCTGACAAAGCCGCGAAAAAGATGTCCAAAAGAGATTCACAGTCTGTATTTTTGTCGAATTGGAACACCAACTCAAGCGCTTCTAAAGTACAAGCGGGATTTTTTAGCACCCACGCCCATCCTTCTAGCTCAAGCGGAGATGTGTGCACTAGAGGAATCTGGTCCTTTGCACTTGCTTTGCTGACACTGCTGTTCCAGTGTCCATTGGAAGCGCCAACCAGTTTGCTGACGGCAGTGACATTAGCATCAGAAGGACCGGCTGCTTGTAGCAACATGTACAAAGGTCGAGTTGAAAGATCAAGAGGACAAAGCTGGTTGAAGACAAGATGTCCTTTCCTTCCTAGTAGTCCCATCAGGAATTTTAAAATGGACACCGTGCTCGAGTCAACGTTGTTGTTAAAACCTGAAGACAGCCCTGGCAGATCCTCTAACTCTCTTCTCAGGATATTAGCATAGTGCACCACGGATGAGATATAGTAAGCAGATAGAAATTCAGCAAAAGACTTGTGTATGGGTGAGTAATAGTCCAGGCGTCTCTTTTGATATTGACTTTTACCAAAATTGAGACCTCGAACCAGGAACCCCAGCTCGGAAACATCTATACTATTACTTCGGCAGTGAGCTTTGATTTCAGAATCTATATACAGGTAACGATCTTCTTTGATACAGGCCAAAGCCAGCTTTCCAAACTCAGCCAAAAGTTTTTTACAATGTCCAGGAAGATCGGTTGAAGTGTTCGATATAGATAGGAGTCCTTTGTCGATCAGACTTCTTCGGATAAGGCATTTGAACAAGTCTTGGTGGAGTTCCAAGTTATCTTTGGGTATGCGACCCTCTTCTTCGTACAGGACACAGAGAAGTAACCAGCCGAGTGGCCAACAAGATAATGGCTTCAGTTCTCTCATAATGTCTAGGAATTTATTCAGGTCAATTTTTTTTTGCGCCCCAAAGTAAATTGTACAAAGTTGTTCAACATGAACCATTTCCAAACCATGTAAAAGGACTCTCCTCTGAATGAAGGACGACATCTCTCCACTCCAACCTGTGGAACAAGTGATTATTATCCTGCAATCTGGAAAGAGGCGCCCCTCCAGCAGTTCCACTGCATCGCCCAACGCATCTCTTCCACCTCCGAGATTTCCAGTTTTACAACTTTCCAGACCGTTTACTCTGACAGCCTCATCATAGCCATCCAATACGAACAATAGTCTATCTTCCAACAGATGCAGATTTTTCCACACTTGCAAGAAACTATTGTTACCTCCCGCAACTTTGGGTAAAAGCTCTTTGCTCAGATAGTGGGCGAGGGAACAGCCTTTGAGTTCTCTAAGAGGAACAAACAGTGCTAGCTGGATGGATGGCCCAATCCACTCCTTCTGAGTAGCCCAAGAGTGGAGGATCTTGAGGCAAAGCGTGGTTTTTCCGCTGCAAGGTCCACCCTCAATGACAACACGACGAGGAGCTTCATGAATGGCGCCATCTGATGTCTGAAACAACATACAAAAACAAAAATAATGCTTAAACCTTTTGATTTGACAACAAAGTGAGGTTATTATGAAGCAATTGCAAATAAATTAATAAATCTAATTAGGTACAATGTACGTAAAATTTATAAGGTAGTTCTTTGGATTTTGAATGAAATCTTCTTACTTTCTTGAGTAATACTTGCTATAAATATCCGCATTACTTCTCTGGTTTTCTATCTACCATTTTATTTTATATTTCTCGGTTAAATAGTTTTTTTTTTCTCTCTCATTTTTTGTTTTCATTCTTTTTTTTTCCTCATCATCACTTCTATGAGTCAATAAGTATTTCATTTAGTGTTTAGTTTTCATTGTTTACTCGGAAACATCCTAGCCTTGAATACTTTCTTTATTATTTCGAATTAAAATAGAAATAAAATTGGAAAGACAAATTACTTCGACAAAAATAACACAAAAATTCTCAAGTGTTAAAAATTTACTCCTGAAAATATTGGAAGAAATGCGAAAAAAAAACCTTGAAAAATCTATTGTTATAGAAAGCAAGAGCGACAAGAAGAGAAAGTATCTTGGAAACTTTTTATTTATTTTTTCCTCCAAAAATTTCGTTTAAAAAGTTATTATTTACTCTGGAACAGGGTGGATCCTGAAGAACGAGGCTACAACCTGGCATGGCGCCACTTGAACCTGAACCTAGGGGTCGGTGGTTCGAGAACCACGCGGGTACAGTAAAAATTAAACAGTGTGAGTTGGAGTAATGTTATTGTCACACCGCGATTGTGATTAATACAAATATGATGGATAACTTAAAAGAATATGTAACAATAAATTATGTTTTATTATTAATATATATAATAATAATAATGTGTTTCTTTGTGTTATTATAACACAATTTTAGTGGGTAGCTGAGAATTATAGGACTTTTCCGTATCCCGAACACACAAGTACAGAGCAAAAAAAAAAATCCTGCCCTGCTGGGGATCGAACCCAGGTCACCGTGCGTGCAATGCCTAGCGCGCTAACTCACTCGGCTACGGTGACTATTATTATTATTATCATAAAACCCTAAATAAAACATTTCTACCATTCAAATATTCTCTCTACACTTGTTACTTTGGTTCCTGCAAAACTTTGTTGAGTAAAGAAAAACAAAATGTTAGACAGCAAAAACATGTTATACAAGACAGTTTTTTTTTTTAATTTTTCTCTAAGATCTTCTTTCTCACTTTATTTATCTACCTCTCCTTCTTTTCTCCTTTCCTGGTTCAATATTCTTTTCTGTACTTCTTCTCATTTTCCTTCTACTTCTCCTTCCTTCTGTTTTACTCTCCCTCTTTGGTTTTCTTCTTCTCTTTCCATACTTTCTTTTGTCATAAACGACCCTGGTAGGACGAGTACATTACTCTCACATGAGTTCAGCCTTTCTTTTTCAACAAAAGAGAAAAAAAAGTTTCTTTTATGCTCCATGTAATATACGAGTACATTAAAACACAATTATTAGTAAGTCACCAGATGTACAAAGCTACAACTCAATTCTGCTATAACATGCCACTGATACTACTTTTATAACGTATAAAATTAGTCCTCATTGCAGTTCGACTTTAAAACACAGTAGGTTCAAACAGCACTAGAGGCTTTTTACAAAGAGTAGAACAATACTTGGATTATTTAAGTAGTGATTTGATCAGCAGTCTACTTTTGTGAAGTTTAAAACGCAATACAAACATATAAAAGCAGGTTTATTCAGGGTTGACTGCACAGACTGCCAGGTTTATTGACTTGCCAAATACAAAGTGTCTGTATTTTATCCTTCATTCGCAGAAAACCTGCTCCCCGCATTATCCTCACCCAGCCTGGTTTGTGCCGGAATGCCAGCATCACGAAATCTTCACCTCACTGGACGTTGCTTATTTTCGGTGATCCTACGAGAACCGGTGCATTCAACGCGCCATCCACACTGGTTCTCTAATACTCTGCACGGTCTTGTAATTTTGTGTGCATTCTTACAATGCGTTTTCCATTTTCCATCTAGCTTATTCTAATAAGAGGGAATATCTTCTTGGACTGTATTAGCAATATTAGAGAGAATAGTTCTGTAGAGAGGAGAAAATACACTGCCAATTATAAACACAATACTCTCTCGTGAATGGTTCACACCGTAGGTATACGAGTATACTTAGTGATAAAAATTTAGTGACTTTCCATTAGATATAATTATATTCCGAGCTTTTTTACTAAAACACTGGTAACTCCAGATATTTTCAACCGATTTATCGGATGTTGAAAAAATATTTTCAACATCAGAACTCAATAATATCATTTTTTAACTAATACAGCACAAGCACAGATATTATTCGTTGCTCGTAAGAAGATGTATCATGGTCATCATGGAGCTGATTTTAATTACAAGGATCTCCGAAAAAAGTAAATAGGTATACTAAAATTAACGAAATAATGAAAACTTTTAAAACTAAGAGCCCGTTCACACCGACTAAAAACAGTTTTTTTACTGGGACAGTAATTTTACTGGTCCAGTATTTTTACTGAGTGGCGCATACATTTAAATGAGAGCGTTCACATCGGCAACGTTTTACTGTTAACAGTAAAAAAAACTGGATCGACAGATTTTTACATCAGATTTTGCCACTAGAAACGGAAACAGTAGAAAAACTGGCCCAGTAAAAAAACTGTTTCTACATCCAGTCGCTTGTACAATCAAATGGAGATGTTCACACTGCAGTCGGCACAGTTTTTATTGTTTCTGAAACCTTCGTCTACATAACTACCTAATTATAATATCGTATTTTTCGAATGAAAATTAATTCGTGTCTATTTATTTGTAATTAAAATAAATACAGATTTTTGTGTTTTTTTCAAAAGTGTTGAGAACAATTATTTATTTATTATCGTATTTTTACCTTCTATTACCTATACATATAGGTATAGAAGGTATTGGTTTCGGTCCATTTTTCGAAAATTGAGCTGATAACATTTGTGGACGAATTAGAAGCTCAGGATTCCAAAAAAGTAACTTTTATCAAAAAGTCTGTTCGTATGTATGTATGTATGTGTGTATGTATGTATGTATGTATGCAAAATATCTCGAGAACGGTAAGAGCTAGAGCGATGAAATTTGGCACGTATATGCAACTCGGCCCTAGTACGCACCCGGAACAAAATCGTAAAAATCGGCCAATTTTTCCGGCCAATTTTCCCCGATTTTCCGGCTTTTCATTGAAAATTTGCAATTTTCTTGGAAATGGTACGCCCAATCAAAAAATGTTATAGAATCAACCCCAAAAAACTGGCCATTTTACTCCTTTTTGATACCTTTGTGCCACTATGGGATGATTCCACCATCTTCTCTTATTCCTTCGTTGTCGTTGCCGGTACCAGTACAAAAGCATTAATGTATTCACATCCATCACGTTCAAAGGCTTTATCACGAATGAACATAAAGAAAAGCATGGAAAAGTAGGAACAGTAAAAATACTGTTTGTAGCCTGTGTGAACGCACTCTGAGAAATAGTTTTTTTACTGGACACAGTAAAAAAACTGTTCCAGTAAAAACTGTTTTGGTGTGAACGGGCTCTAAGTGTACCCAATATGGTACATATTTCTACTAGCAACCGCAGAAAATTTTGTAAAATAGGTATATAAAAAATATTTAAAATAGATAGGTATTACAATATCGTAGTATGATAGAAGACTGAAGGAAATGGACTGAGAAATGAGTAGGGAAAAATACGAGAGAACTAGAAAAATAACTAATAAGGAATGGAAAAAGAAACTGAATGAGAAAAAGTCTCTTTGACTGAAAAGAAAACACATCTTGCTACTCTCATTTAATGATTTACGAAATTCAAGAAGAAGATAGGAAACAGTTCAGGATTTCAATTTATAGAACGCCTTGATACCGTAAGTACAGTGTGGTGAATTTGAAAACGTTGGCGTAAAAGGCTTCAGTTATAATACGAGCTTACTATACTTTTAGGTTCATCCTACAGTACACATCTTGCATTTTACAATTTAGTTTTTGTACAAACCACAAAACGTTGGACTTCATGTAACATTTGAACTGTAATGATTGTTTAGTACTAAAAACCAGTTCCCCTTTATCCTATCGTACCTATCGCGTTCAACACCGTGTGTCGGCGACTTAACTTATTAATCACCCCGTGTGTCGTCGACCTTCGCCTTCTACCGAAGTGCAACTTGCATTCGGAGCTCGTTAGCAAGTTTGTGGTACCTACTGCATGAGGTACCTAACGCAAGGAGGCGATCAGTCTGTCATAATTCGTCATCGTGTAAGTGATCCCCTTATCTCTCTCTTGTGTAATATCTATCTCGTGTAATCAAATCATCTATTTGAACATCTTTTAGTGAAAACCGCGAAAGGTAACCTTTGAGCGTCAACGCATCCTGCTAAAGTCCCAACATAACTGGTTCGTTCGGTCCGGAAGCCTTTAAAATCTTTTTGTTTGGGTTTTTTTTAATTGTTAAATCTTTTGTCGGTGAACCTTCTGTTCATTGAAGTGTCGTGTTACGCGTTCGTGGTTACTTTCAAAGTTTTGTGATCTCATTTTATCGTGTGTGTATGGAGCTCAATTCTCTTTGCAGTGTTCTTTCTTCAGCTAGAGGAAATCTCCTTATCAAATCTCATCATCCTGTGTGTGAAAACTGGATCTGTATCAGATAAGTTTAGCTTTTAAGTTTTACTTATTTCTCATATCCAAAATGGCGATCTGAAAGCCTAGTCGGCTTCTCTCTTTGGTCGCTATCTTTATCATGTGTTATTTATCTCCCTTACCAAATTTCAAACTAAAACAGAAGTTGCGATAGAACAGCATTGTGGGCTGATCGGTAAACAATATAATTTTATTTTGCTTTGATCAAAACAATTATTTGATTTTTATTGTTTATTTTATTTTTATCGCGATCTCTCAGCATTTTTATTAATCACTTAAGTGACCATTAATTTACTTTTTTTCATTGTGCTGTGAATTAAATAATCTAAGTATTTTAATTCAAATTGTGATTATTTTTTAATTCAATGAGATTGAATACCATCAACTTCCTTTTGATTTCGGATTCTCATTAGGAGATACCTACACCGCGTACCTACTGATAACAAGACGTGTTCTTTTTATAGTCTATTTTATACCATTTTTTTATAGTCTATACTTACTTAGTTAAATTTGGTATATAATTGATTTTTTTAAATTTATTTAACTATTTACATTTAAAATTAAATCTTTTTGGTGACTTATCTTTTATCATAATTTGTGAAGAAATAGTGAAAAATTTTCTTCATTTTTGGTAAAACTTAATTTTACTTGTGTTTTGTTAATTTTTTTTATTTAAATCCCTTTTGACTTGATTTTGAAGTGTTCAACTTTTTAAATAATTAATCATTTTTACTTTTCCTTTTGGAAACCTTTTATTTTCACCTGTGTTTTTTTTATTTGATCTTTTCATAACTTTTTGAATATGGTGTCAGTTATTTTAAATACATTTCAAACTAGTGATTTATGATTTTGTAAATAATTTCAATTGTTTACTTATTTTGGATTTTCCTGTGTTATTTGATCATTTATTTTTTTTCTCGTGATTTTATCTTTCCTTTTGAAAACTTTATTGTCAATTGGGATTTTTGACCCTTTTCCTTTTTAATGGCTTTATTAATTTCCATTAATAAGCTAAACTTTCTCCTACTTAGGAGATATTGTGAAAATTGATAATGTGACGTGTATTTGATCATTTCAAAATTTATCTTATTTCTAAAATTAATTTCTCTATTTTTTATATTTTGGAATTAATTATTTTGAATATCTACCTAACCGTGCAATATCTTTATCTTTTGGGTGATATCTATATGCACACCGTGTGACGTGTAAGTATTTACTATTCAGTGGATTAAAATATTTTATTTAAATTTTCACTTTGGATCTTTTATGATTTATATCTGTGTAAGGTAAGTTTGTTATTACTTTTTTTGACAAGTTGGTATTTTTTGTCGTGTTATAATTTCTCTTAAAATGTCTCTGACTAAAGCTCAACAAATGGAGCAGTTTATCAAGGCGCGTGAGAGATATCAAACCAGAGTGCAAGATTGTGTGGATCTCATAGGCAAGAATGATAAACAACAGATCTTTCGTGTTAGGTGTGAAAATCTTGCAAACACTTGGGATAAATTCGAGTATGTGACAGATCAGATTCACATCCTCAACGCCCAGCTCAAATCAACAGAGGAGCCTACGTCTACTGTGGAGGAGACCAAGAAGTTCGAGGAGTTGTTCTTTCAGGTGAAGGCTCATCTTGCCCAACTGAATCAAGAAGCTGCAGAGGCTGAGGCTGCTGCTGCATCCAGTTTTCGTGCATCAACGTCACGTGACTCTACCAACCATTCTTCATTCAAGCTTAAGCTACCCACCATTTCTATCCCTATCTTCTCGGGTGACATAACAGCATTTCCATCGTGGAAATCTCTGTACGACGAGATCGTACACACGTGTAATCAACTTAGTGACATACAAAAATTTTCTTACCTGAAGCAATACCTACAGGGTCCTGCTTTATCCACCATTGAAAATGTATCATTTTCTGCTGCCAATTACCCATTGGCTTATCGTACCTTGTGCGATCGGTTTTCTAAAAAACGAATTATTGCTGCTTGTCACTTAAATAAAATCCTACAGTTTCAACCTCTGACTAAAGATACAGTTACCAGTCTTTCATCTTATCTTGATGAATTCTGTACAACTGTTGAATCTCTGCGAGGTCTTAATCTACCTGACTTCCGTGAATTTGTTTTGGTTCATCATTGCTTACGAGCATTGGACCCAAAAACTCGAATGGAGTTTGAAACCGAAAAAGCAAATGTGGCTTTTCCAAATTATGACGATGTGGTAAGTTTCGTGAAAGCAAAACGATCTGTGCTTGAAGTTTACTCAGTCGAGTCAACTTCAACTTCTCATCAGAGTGTTGTGAAATCTAAACCCCAGACCACATCTAAGATGCTGGTAGCTACCAATGTGGAGCACGAAAATAAGGCTCAATTATCTAAACCTTTCAATTCTAACCGAGAATACATCTCAGCTAGAAAGTGTTCTGCATGTGATCACGTGGGTCACATGCTATCAAAGTGTTACAAGTTCTTGAAGATGGATCCATCTCAGAGGTTCACTGTGGTGAAACAAGCCAAATTGTGTTTTGGTTGTTTTGGATCAACCCATTCTTCATTGAACTGTCAATCAAAGTATAAGTGTCGTGTGTGTAATAGTTCCTCACATAACACTTTATTACATCCTGTGTCTAGTGATCAAAAGCCCTCGACTTCTACTAATCTACCTATCAGTGGTGTTATGCAATCTAGTTTGCAATCGTGTTCCAGTATTCTTCTGGGTACGGCTATTGTGAAAGTGCAAGACTACATGGGAGCCTGGATTCCGGTGCGCTGTGTTATCGATCCCGGAAGTCAAATTTCTGCTGTGACGGAGAAGTTGGCGCAAACCCTCAAACTACCAAGAGGACGTTCAACCATCCAGATATCAGGAATTGGATCCGCGAATCCAATTCAATCCAGGGGAGAGGTCAAGTGTGAAGTTTCTCCTCTCTTGGAGTCCAGCTGTGAGCCCTTATGTGTTCATGCCGTGGTTTTGCCGAGAATCGCTGCTGACTTGCCGTCATCCATCCCAACATCTGTGCTGCAACGTTTTGCTCATTTGCAACTTGCAGATTCATCTTATCTTCACAAACAAGTCTCAACGTGTATTGACATGTTGATTGGTGCTGAGCATTACGCTCATATCGTGTTATCTAATATGCCGATCATTACAGGATTTCCATCCGCAATTCCAAGCAAGTTTGGGTGGCTTCTTATGGGTAGTGTTCGTGAAGATGGTGTTGATTCTTCCACCAACCAACCCAAATGTACCTCGCTCTTTATATCCAGCATTGAAGATCCTATTTCCACTCAACTTCAACGGTTCTGGGAGATGGAGAATGTAAATGACATTCCTCCTGTGGAAAATCCTGAAGATCTCGCATGTGAAGAACATTTCGTGAGAACTCACTATCGTGATCCATCTGGTACGTATGTTGTCAGCTTGCCATTTCGCAACAATCAACCTCCTAATCTGGGAACTAATAAATCTCAAGCGGTAAGTCGTCTTTCTAACTTAAAGAAAAGATTAGACAAGAACCCCAAAGTAAAAGATCTCTATGCTGATAATCTGAATGACTATTTGATCAATGGTCATATGGTTCCTAGTAATGTGTCGTCTGATTATCTCCTCGTTCATCATGGTGTACATAAAGAGAGTTCTAGTACTACCAAACTCCGTGTTGTTTTTGACCCTAATGTGAAGGGTTCTAATCAGTTGAGCTTAGCCGAGTCTCTCATGGTAGGCCCCAAATTGCAGAAGGATATTGGCGACCTTCTAACTACATTCAGACTCAATGCAGTGGCATTGACTTGTGACATTCAAGCTATGTATCGGTCTATCTGGGTGACAGAGGCTGATCGAAAGTATCAACATATTTTATGGATGGAAAAAGATAATCCGGAATTCAAAGAATTTGAATTAACGACCGTGACTTTTGGGCTTCCTCCAAGCCCTTTTCAGGCACAGAGAGTGCTTAAACAACTCGTGCTGGATGAAGGATCTAACTATCCCTGTGCTGCTCCCGTGGTGTTAGATGACATCTATGTTGATGATGTCGTCACCGGGAGTCAGAGTGTATCAGAGGTCATCGACCTCAGAGATCAGCTTATCGCATTGCTTCGTTCTGGAGGCTTCAGTGTGCGTAAGTTTGCCAGTTCTCATCCAGATGTGCTGGATGATCTGCCACCAGAGGCATGTGAGCTGTCTCATAATCTTGGATCTGACAACTCAATCAAACTTTTGGGTATGAAGTGGAATCCAACAAGTGATGTCTTCTTTTACTCGATCATTCCTCCTGAATCAACTGAAATGACGAAGAGAAAAATCTTGAGCAGTGTGGCATCCATTTATGATCTGAATGGATATCTTAGCCCCATTACCATTTGGATGAAGATATTCTTACAGAAGATGTGGCTTGACAGCAATCTTTCGTGGGATACTCCTCTCTCTGAACATCTTCAGGAGAAATGGAAGACATTCACTGCAGAATTGCCGTTGGTGAGTGACATCAAAATTTCTCGTTACATTCCATCGGCTAATTCCAAATCCATCAGCCTGGTTGGATTTGCTGATGCGTCCATTTCTGCGTACTCATGTGTTGTGTATCTTCGTGTTTGTGATCCTGACGATGATGTCAGAACCTATCTAATCCGTGCGAAAAGTAAAGTTGCACCTTTGAAAGTGCAAACTATCAATCGTCTTGAGCTCAATGCAGCTTACTTGCTTGTAAAGACAGTCAAATCATTGAAATTTTTATCTCAAAAACTATCGATAGATAACGTGTATTTATTTTCAGATAGTGCTGTGGTGCTTTCGTGGTTGAAAACTCCACCATATCTCCTGAAAATCTATGTGGGAAATCGCGTGACTCAAATTCTCGAGTCATCTGAACCAAGTCAATGGCGACACGTCACCACTGACAAAAATAGTGCGGATCCTGCTAGTAGAGGCTTGATGCCATCTCAACTTGTGAGCAATGGATTGTGGTTTAAAGGCCCATCATTCCTCAAGCAATCGCCGGAAGCGTGGCCAACACCGTTGGCTACTGTGCAACAACCTATTCCCGAGTTGAGACCTTCTACTACACTTGTGATCAAAACGGAAAATAACTATTTGATGAAAACTATTGAAAAGTTTTCTTCCCTTACCAAAGTGAAACGTGTCATAGCGTTTGTGTTACGCTTCATCGACAACTGTCGAAATCGTGCATCATCGAGAGTGTCATCGGATCTAACTTTATCAGAACTGGATCGTGCTCTAACTCAGTGCATCCGTATCACTCAACAGTGTCACATGAATGCTGAGTTGAAATCAGTCAGTCTTGGTCAACCGTGTGCTGTTCATCTGCGGAATCTCTCGCCGATCATCAACTCAACGGGGATTCTTGCTGTGGGGGGGAGGCTCTCTCGTGCTCCCATCCCTGAAGGATCGAAGCATCCAATACTTCTTCCCGCTAAAGCGTATTTGACCAAGCTGCTCATTGAATCATATCATCAACTAACTCTTCATGGTGGACCAAAAGTTGTGCAATCCTTGCTCCAGCGGAAATACTGGATTATCGGAGCACGAAATCAGATTCGAAGTATCTTATCCAAGTGTGTTAAATGTGTAAAAATGAAACCTCTGTTTCATCAACCTGTGATGGCAGACCTACCTGTGTCCCGTTTTGCGCAAGGACGCGCATTTATCAATGTGGGAGTGGATCTTGCAGGTCCTTTTTCTCTCAAGTCCGGACCTCGTCGGAATTCTCCCATTGTGAAGGCTTACTTCGCAATCTTCATTTGTATGGCGACAAAGGCAATTCATCTGGAGCTTCTTTCATCTCTCTCCACTCCGTGCTTCTTAGCGTCATTGGATCGCTTTATCGGAAGACGTGGTCTTCCTTCGTCAATCTACTCTGACAATGGCACCAATTTCCAGGGAGCTGCTCGCCATATATCTGAAACTTATCAGTTCCTTTTGAACTCTCATGATCGAATTGCATCTCATCTCCTTCTGAAGGAGATATCCTGGATCTTCAACCCTCCATCGGCTCCCAATTTCGGTGGATTGTGGGAGGCAGGAGTAAAATCTGTGAAAGGACATTTGAAGCATGTGATAAGTGATCACTCCTTCAATTATGAAGAGTTTAATACTCTGCTTGTCCAGATCGAGGCGATCTTGAATAGTCGTCCTCTGTGTGCTCTTGGAGCAAATCCCAATGATGGTGTGGACATCCTCACTCCAGGTCATTTCTTGACTGGAGCTCCACTTCTGGCGCGGCCTGAGAGTGATGTATCTCAAACCTACATTCCACCTTTGAAGCGTTGGCTTCTCATCGTTCAAGCATCTCAATGTTTCTGGAAAAGATGGAGATCAGATTATCTCAACACTCTTATCCAGAGAAACAAGTGGACATCATCCTCCAGTAGTCTGAAGATCAATGACGTTGTTATAATCCAGAGTCAATCTTCTCCACCTCAACAATGGCCGTTGGGTGTAGTTACCAAGGTGATGCCTGGCGAAGACAATGTGGTCCGTGTGGTGACTGTGAGGACAGCCAATGGTGAGCTGATCCGTCCTGTGTCCAAACTGGCGGTGCTACCTGTGAGTGCTCCGCAACAGTAATCAAGCCTGTGGGCTTCATTCCTTTTTGTAAATACTTGGTGATTTTATCTTGTTTTTTTTCTTTTTCTTAATTTTGATCAATAAAATTAACCTTAAATTGTGGTGGTGGAATCTTTTGCTGAGAGATCATTCGAATATTTTTTGTGTATTTTATTAGAAATCAAGTGGATTTCTGATAACCAGTTTCTTTTTTTTTTTTACTTATCTTGTGTTTTGGAAATCAAGTAGATTTCTGAGTATCAAATGAACTTATCTTTTATGAGACCCCAGTTTTCTCATATTGCCTATCTTCCTCATGATTCCAATTAGTCTAAAGGAAGAACAGTGCAGTGGGAAAATAGCATCCTATTTTGTGGGGGGGAATGTTTAGTACTAAAAACCAGTTCCCCTTTATCCTATCGTACCTATCGCGTTCAACACCGTGTGTCGGCGACTTAACTTATTAATCACCCCGTGTGTCGTCGACCTTCGCCTTCTACCGAAGTGCAACTTGCATTCGGAGCTCGTTAGCAAGTTTGTGGTACCTACTGCATGAGGTACCTAACGCAAGGAGGCGATCAGTCTGTCATAATTCGTCATCGTGTAAGTGATCCCCTTATCTCTCTCTTGTGTAATATCTATCTCGTGTAATCAAATCATCTATTTGAACATCTTTTAGTGAAAACCGCGAAAGGTAACCTTTGAGCGTCAACGCATCCTGCTAAAGTCCCAACAATGATGTTTTGATGCTTAATTTAAATAATTTCATGCGTCTGAATTCCCAACTTGAAAAAACGTAGCCTCAGTGCTGAGTACACTGCTTCGGGAAGATGTCCTTGGAGAAGTTTTTTTATGTGTTGTGAAAATAAAATAGAATTTGATTATTACTTGAAATACAATACTCAGTTGTAACTTGTAGAATAATTGTGACACAGGGCCCAAGGATTTTTTTTGTTGTTGAGAATCTGTTGCGAAAGAAAATACAAATCTGACTTTTGACACAAGGAGAATTCTTATAAAAAAAATTCAACTCCCATTATGAAAATTAATGATATTACTCTTACTAATACTTCACATACCTACATATACTATTTTTTCAAGGAGAGATGTGTATGAAATTTGAACGCCTGAGGCCTGGGATTTCTACAAATCAAAACATTTCTTGAACACAAAAGATGCCACCAACATAGGATCCATCCAGTATTCTTTTACAATCAATAACATTCGTATTATGTTTCTAGCTAACACAATTTATGTCTTACATTATTTTATTCAAAGTTCGCTAACTTGCATTAGCATCCTCCGACTATTCAGATTTCAAAAATGGTGATTAGATTTCTTTTTCACATACGAGTTCTGACTTTTCAATTCTGCATCTTACATAAATGTAAAAGCTAGCTTCTCATGCACCAAAAGAACAAAGTTGTAGAGTCAACTTGAGTCCATATATTTCCATGAAGTTATATAAAATTCTAAATCAAGTCACATAATATTATGAAAGTTTCCTCCTAATAATATTAGATACCTAGCTCTAGCTATATTGTATGTAAGTTCTTACCATTCCAAATAATACCTAATCTTATAGTTGTAGCTTACCCTGGGTAACGGGACACCATGTCCCACTTTAACAATGTCTACTAAGTCTTGTTAACATGTAAGCTGCGAAATTTGAGGCGACACAGGATTCAGGAACAAGAAGTGTGTTGAAAGCTCTAAGCTTTTAAATATGAGAAACTTTGAAATTAATACCCTAAGTCTTGTTTTCCCTCTCTCACTTTCTTTTCACTTTGCAGTATTACATTCTTTGCAAGGTAAGAGCTAAGAGCGGGAACCCGACGCTTCGCATGCATCCTAATCCATGTTAAGAGTGTGATCACGAGTTCGTGGAATTTGGTTTCGTTATTTTCTATCTCCAAAACTGGATTAGTTTTTTTTTTATAATATAAAAAAACTTATTTTTCTTCTAGAGGTTATGTGAATACGTACATGGTTTTGGTTATGTTTTTTCTGTTAAAGTAGGTAGGTAACTCTTTACTTTTATTACCTTCAAGGATAGACCATTATTCCATTTAAAGAAAAAAATAAAATAGAATCCATTCCAGAAATATAATTAGATAGTCATGATAGAATGCTCAAAAGGTATGGAACCCACAACCTTAAAATTAAATGGCACTGATAAAAAATGCTTTACGTCTAGATCTTCACGAAATGCTAGCAGGATGACTTAATTGTTTAGATTTAGATAAGTTTTCTTCACTTGGACAAAAGGTTTCAATTATGCATAAATTATAATTAAATAAATAATGTTGCGCCAAAAATTATGTAATCAGAAAATGAATATATTCTATCGGTCAGTTTGAAGAGCAATTTTTCTTTTTAAATAGGTATAAAATAATATTAGTTTGATCTTTATTTTATGCATCTTACCACAAAACACGTATTGTGACTATTGTGTAGGTCCTTAAAAATTCAATATTTTCACATAACTGTAAAATACAGTAAGTATGTATCAGTTTAAATAAAATAAAAAATACAACAAAAGATTTGAACTTTTTTTTACTCATATATCTTTGTTCGGAAAATTTCAAGAGAGAGAGGGAAAACTCACATCGAAACTTATCTCGATAAGTGTCACTCGACTTGAGTTATTGCCGGATTCAGTTTCGATCTGTTAGATTTAATTTCTAACCCTTTTCACTTGACTTTGCCCCAGTTAAAAGCTTGGAGTTCTCTCTTCATTATTCTTGTAATTTTTACCACTTACTCTTTCCTTTGGGTTTTCTGATTATGAAATAGGGTCTCGCTCTTTACAATTATTTGTTTACACTTTCTTCTGCTGTGAAAGGAGTGTGAGTGATTCATTTTCATTCTGTCAATTTTCTCCTGCTACACTAAACTTTTGTTCATTTGTTTAATATCTCATTGGACTAATGTAATAAAATTATGTTTGACAACTACTCAAAATATTTTTGGTTATGCATTTCTAAACCAACCTCAAGCCACCGTCGATGGAACGTTGAATACACCAGTTCTCATTCAGTCACTATAGTTTAGCAACGTCTAACAAGGCTAGAACTTGGCTAGGGGACCATTCAAATTCGAACCCTTGTGATGCTGGGTGAGGTTAATTTGAGCAGCTGATTTATGTTTTTTCTACGAATGGAGGGTAAAACCCCGTCGTGATATGACCATGTAATCAAACCGACATTAAACCCAATTAACAAAAAAACCAGCGTTAGTAGCTTGAGCAATAAGACGGCTAACTTGTTTATAGTAATACAGAAGCCGCTAGGTTCCTAAGGTCATTGACCCTGCGACCCACACATCTCAAGGCTCAATTCGAAAAACTCATAAAGTCATAAATAGGACATTCTGCTTCGGTGATAAAACAAGTTGTATTGGAAAATGAAATGAACTAGTTTGCGAATTTCCGCTCGTAAAATAAGAAAGCTATAAATGAGAATCTCTCGTTCGGATTAATAAATAAATTGTTGTCTTTGCCATATCTTGCGAAGTGATCAAAATATTGATTTCTTTTTCTAGACTCATGTTCGACATAATTATTATATTACATATTGACTCAGTATAACAAAACTCCTTATCACATCATTATTTTGTCCAAGAAAGATATACTCCTTCTCGGATAGCCGCCACTGGTAATAACACATAATACATAATATGTATAATTATATACCTAACAACTAATTTTTCCTCACGAGGTATGAGAGGACCCCGGAGGTATGAATCTTACTCTTACCCGTACTGTCGCCAGGATCTGGTCCAGCCGGATCCAGTCCCTGTGTTCTCCCTCAGCACCCCCAGGTCGGTGCGTGCCGCCAGCGAAGGGGACCAACTGAAGAGCCGGCTCGAAGTGGGCGGGGCATGTGGTGCCGGCCGGCAGGCTGGGGGTCCACGGGATGTTGGTCACGTGATCCCGGGACGCGAGCTCGCGGTAGAAAGTCTTGAGGAAGCGCAGGAGTTTGGACAGTGGGTCGCGGTCTTTCTCGGGACTGCTGGACGGGCGACGGCCGGATGTGCGGAAGGTGGATATGTAGTGGGAGGTGGAGGGGAAGGAGGGGGTGAGAGGGGAGTCGAGAGGAGAGGACGGAGGAGTCAGGTTTGGGCCAGTTTCCTGAAAGAAGAGAAAGGGCAGGAAGAGTTAGAGATAGTACAAACGAAGGCCAATTCAAATCAAGTCAAAGTGCAATGATCAAAATGTGGAGGTAATAGTGATTAATTCCTGTTATTTGTGTCAGTAGTAATAAACTTCATAACTGCTTTTTGCTTTTATTGCAATTTGTCGATATTTCAGACATAACGTGACTGTAAATAAAAGAACAATATAAATCTGATTGGAAATAAACTAGTGTGATCTTGATACTGTAGTTCGATAAAAAGATAGGAAATAGTGAATTGTGTTAGTGTAGTAGTTGTAGTTTGTAGTATACTATGAATGTAGTGTTACTTGAAATACTTTAGTTTTGATTGTCCTCAAGAGTCACCCTTCTTTTTATTACATTCTCTCTTTTTGTTACTATTTCTCTATGTTCTGCATTTTACTATTTTTGTCTCTTAATCAATCTGTTTCTTTTTCTTTCTTATTTATACACAGTACATTCCCTAAATTTTCTCTATATTATCATTTTATTTTATTGAACAAGGGTATTAAGATTTTTACGTATGATACAACTTTAAATTTCTATAGGTAAGGAAAAACCAAAACAATAAGTCAAATCCGTGTATTGTGTAGTGTAGAAAAGTACTTTTTATGAGAAACGTGATGAGTTTCATCGCACGTTCCGTCTGGCTTAAGGATTTTTCCATACAGCATGGATCATGCACACGTGCGTCGCATTTGCCAATTTCACCGTAAATTTTTTCCGCAAGACACGAGCTTAGCCTCCTATAGGTAGGTACCTATAATTATACATACTTGTATAGCTATCTATGTATATGCATTTTTTTATAATATGTATATCTATATTATGTATTTTTTATGTATATCTACATTACATACTTTTATCTCATTCTATTTTCATAAGTTTTTCCTCTTTCTCTCACAATGTTTTCTTTTTCGCTATATCTCTCACTTAAATATTTGCAACGTGTGTTTCTCTCTACTTTATCTTCATCTTCATTTTATTATTTAAAATGAAACTCAACGAACCATCTACAAAAAATGTTCGTTACTTGCTCCAAAATCATTTGTACGAAATTACCGATGCTCTTTAGCATAGTTATCTACTTTTGGTAGTTCCTTGATGGTTTTATTAAAAATGGCCATTTTCTAAAAACTGCGTGTTTTGTGAAGAAACTTATACTTGGGCTAGTAAGAATCGAATTATAAAACAGGATTAGATTTAATCCATTTGTGGACACTGTCTCTTAACTCGGGCTATATTAGGTATTAGGTACGCTTTGATTGGTGGAAACTCCGACTCGAGGGTGTGTCTGGTTTCTGGCTTAGCTTAGCTTTAATCCTGCTTCATATAAAAGTGGTATAGAAAAGAAAGTCGAGTTTTTAACAACACTAGGGGTTCCTTAGACACACCAAGAAAAGGGTTTTCTTAGAGCTCCACAGTAAAGGAAACTTCTGCTACCTTGAATGGAGAGATGTACTACCTATTTTTTATAATCAGATTGTTTTCTTAGGCAAAAACATTGTTTTACACTTTACCCTCACCACAGGCGAGACACAGAGAGCTTGCGGATTCTTTGCATCCTTCACTTTAAGCACCTTGTCTTGCTTTCTTCTCAAAGGAACATGTTGTCTGTTTTTCTTGGTGTAGTGTCTACAGTCTACCTTTGTTCGCAACTCCCTAAGAGTTGCGAATTGTGGAACACGAAAAATTGCAAAGTTTTCGGACATGACACTTGTAAATTATTTGCATAAATCTTAATTTGCGAAGTGAAAATGCCTAATTAAAGAGAGCAAAATCCATGCCCTGGTTGGGAATCTAACTCATGGGAATCTGTGCACGGGTAGTTAAGTGGTTAACGCGCTAGTCTGGTAATCCAGGTAGCGTTGGTTCGTATCCCACCCAGTGCACAATTTTTTCCTCACTAATTTGAGTTTGTGACCACATAATAATAAGACTCTGAGGGTTAGGTGGTAGAAAATGTTTTGAGCATTAACCTCGCCTGGTGGTTACCTTCCACTAAAGAGGTTTATTATTATTATTATTACTATCAGACATTACTCCCATGAACAAGCCAGCGTCTCAGCCCACATGACAACATGTTGAATCTTCATCTATTGAATAATTGAAAATTGTCAATCAGAGGTGACTCGGGTGGGATAGAAATGGATTTGACATGATTAAGATTGACATTGAAATTAGCACATTCAGTTACACTTGAGATTCCTCGAGGCATCAGCACCACTATGAGTATTGTAATATTCTAGTCCTGTTGAGAGGACTGGTATTCATACTCCTGTGTGATGTGATAGTACTTTGGAACCTGATTTGCAGCAAGCTGGATGGAAGAGAATGTCATATCTCCGCCCTTTAGTCATGACACCTAACATACATATTAATGTGCATTATTATTTTTATTTTCAATTTTTTATTTTTTTATAAGAAGAATATACCCTATTAACGAGCCC
The DNA here is from genome assembly GCA_024516035.1 of Bactericera cockerelli. Lineage (NCBI taxonomy): Eukaryota > Metazoa > Arthropoda > Insecta > Hemiptera > Triozidae > Bactericera > Bactericera cockerelli. Next base: position 18,766,343 of record CM044958.1, on the reverse strand, counting down.
TTTTCCGTACACCCGCCATACGCCGTCTGTCACCAGTCATAACTCTTGAACGGTTTAAGTAATACAGTTGAAACTTTGATATGTTTTCCAAACCATTCAAACGACGCGCAACGGCGCGAAAAATAATTTAATGTCTGTCTTTCTAATAAAGACTATAAAGAATTTAATAATAAATTATAAAAGATAGGCGCCCATCGTTGCAGTCATGAAATCTCCTCGATATAGAGACATTGACTCTTGATTGAATAGAATTTAACTGGTGTATGTAGTAAGAACTAAATTGTGAAAAGGTCGTGCAGACAGAGAAAGAGAAGATACGAAAGACAAAAAGAAAAGAAATAACAACTATCTAATGAAAGAATTGAAACTTTCCAAATAAAATTTTGCTTGGTTTAAAAAAAAAACATGCTTTCTATAGCACGCTTACAATTTACAATCAAGCCTGTCACAAAATAATGAAACAAAGAGCGTTATTCCATCTATGTATACAAAATGTACGCAAGTACTTATACACATATACGTAGGACTGTAAGTATATTTATTTATATCAGTTCCAGCTATGTTACTGTCAAACTCTCTCATACACATAGAGAAAATTGGGTTTTCACATTTTTTAATTAAAATTTCTCCTCGCAAAGGGATTTTGGGATTTCTGTTTCTTATTTTTCTTCCGTCTACTTTTAACTTTTTTCCTCCCTTTTTCTATTACTCTGTTTGTCAGTGTGACACCCCGACCCCTTGTGTATATTGAGACGTTATTGTTTTCATCCATGACCCTGTGTTTGAGCAGCTGCAAGGTCGGTCTCCAATATTTAGTTAGTTATCTAATGGAAAATTGGAACAAAGAAAGACTCCTCGTGAAAATCAAAAGTTTACACTTAATAGTAATTTATGCATTACTTCGGTGCTTTATTAAAATTCAATACTCATATCAGAAAATTATTGTGTACCATAACATCATGATTTTATTATAGGTACTTAACTTTTTATTTTATTTTTGTAAATACTCCTGAAGTCCAATATTTCTATATCTCATGTTTTTATATTTTGTTTACTAGTCTATGATATGTTTAATTTCTACCTGTAATTTTTGTTATTTTGTTGTTATTGTATATAAGACTTTGCCCGTAAATACACACTCCTTTGAGGATATTTAAATTAAAATACAACCAAAAACTATCAACTATCTATCAATAGTAATTACCTATCAAATTGTTATTATCCAAACTAAAATACACACTTGAAGAGGAGATTAAAATACTGTCTCACCTTATCACCGAGGTAGGTAAGGGGGTGGGGGAGATTTGGGGGTTCAATGACCCCCCCAACCTCTCATCATCAAAAAAAAAATTGTTGATTTTTTTAACAAATTTTAAACGAAGAAAACCCTGGAAGGAATTTTTTGTAATTAAATTATTAAATGAGTTTGTAGGTGAGTGGGAGAGAACGTCTATAAATTAGGAATGTAGGTACCTTTACCTTTCTGCCCGGTTTTTGATTCGAAACCCCCCATCAGAAATGTATACCCACTCCAGTGTACCTAATAAATAATATTCAAAACCTAATTTTCTTCTTTCACTTTCCCTTTTCCCAAACTTACTTGGGGTCGGCAGTGTTCAACCTCATAGTTGAGGTTGGATGGTTGTGGCACATTTTTACCCTTCCTAACGCCAACAATTCTATTTGATTTAACGTCCTCATTAGGACGGGGGTTTTACCCTCCATTCGCTAGGAATCGTACCACATACCCACATTTATCCGGAAATGCCAGTCTCATGTGTACGAAGGAGACGGAATTTTCAGTGTGAAAAGTCTGCCCCGACCAGGGATCGAACTTAGGATCTCTAGACTACGGGCAGTAGTCACAACCGCTATGTCACGGAGGCTGGCTCCCTAAAGCCCTACATTAAATACGGACGTAAGTATACATAATACACTGGGGACCACAATTAGGGGAACGCTCAGATGATTTCGAATTTAATGTACTGTGTTCACTTTAGGAACCCCTATTTAACTTTATATTATTAGTATTATTACATATACGATGGTCTATCAATGTATGCTACATTTATACAGATGTATCCCACTAAGTGACAAATTCTTACAAGTTTACTGAGAGTACCTCTAAAACCCATGATTTCATGGATACCTGACGAACATGGAAGTTTCATTATTCTCTTACCTAAGGTCAAGTGCTAACGTTTGGTGACTTTGTGAAGCTTTTAATTGTCAAATAAAGTGATTTTCTTACACTATGTCCGATTTGAGTGAAGTAGAGGTTGCCCGGGCGGTTGCGTTGATTGAAGTCGGACAAACCTACAGAACAGTGGCAAATTCCCTTCGCGTGTCAAAATCAGTGATTCATCGAGTTGTTAAACGCTACAGACAGACTGGTGAATACAGAAGGCGACGTGGACAGGGTCCCAAAAGGGTCACAAACCAAAGAGAAGACCGCTGCATAACGCTCACTGCACTGAGAAATCGGTTTATGCCCGCGACTGCTGTAAGTGGGGAGCTGATACGAAGCCACAATGTGAATGTTTCTGTTAAAACAATAAGAAGAAGACTCAGAGAGCGTACTGTGACGTCCAACAGAGCCAAGCGATCGCCTCTTCTCAATCACCAGCACAAAGTTGAAAGGGTCGTGTACGCAAACAACTAACGAAGATGGTCAATGCGTGAACGGGGAAGGGTATTGTTTACAGACGAATGTAAATTTAGCTTGAAGTCAGATGACAACCGTATCTGAGTACTTAGACGCCCAAATGAACGGTGCTCTTAATGCAACATTGTTGGAAAAGTCCAATTTGGTGGCGGTTCCGTCATGGTCTGGGGGGGTATAAGTTTGAACGGCCGTACAACCCTGTATATCCTGGAGGGAGGGGCGCTGACTGCTGAGCGGGGAAGGAGACAGGTTCTTGAAGGTATTGTCCTTCCTTTCAAGACCTTCATTGGGGAGGAGATGCTCCTGATGCACGATAATGCTCGTCCACACGTGGCAAACCACGTGAAGCGCTTCCTTCAGGAGGTGAACTTGGAGGTCCTCCGGCAGCCTGCTCGCTCTCCGGATATGAATCCCATAGAACATGTATGGGACCATATGGAAAGGGCCATCCGGAACAGGAATCCACCCGCGGACACCATAGCGCAGCTCAAGAAGGCAGTTGTTGAAGAATGGGATCGGATGCCCCAATAATTCTTCCAGAAGCTCATCCGAAGCATAGGGGAGGCAATACAAGGTATTGAGCCCACGTATTCCAGAGATTTTTCAAAATCTCGAAATTTCAAATCTTTGTTTTTTGTCACTTTTTCGACATTGTTTGATTATTGTCAAAAAATAAAATTTTCCCTTTGAAGGAGCCCAAAAAAATGACTTGTTTCATGTTCCCAACAAAAATACCTATCTTTCAGATCATGTTTCATCACCACAATTTATACAATTCAAGGTGAAAAATGGGGTTAAAAAAGCGTTCCCCTAATTGTGGTCCCCAGTGTATATACATAGATATAGGTGGGTAGACTTTTTTTGAAAGTGACACATTGTTTTCTTTGAATTTTACTACACATAAATTTCAGAACAAAACAGTGTGCAGTAGTCAAGCATGTGGTTCTGTAACTATACATCTATACAACATTGTTCTTTCAAGAGTATTGTTTTGCTGTTGTGAGGCTATTATTTTGGTTGAATTATCAAGAGACTAATTACGTGAAAAATAATTCCTTCAAACATAGAAAATTGACGTTTTTGTTTTCGGTTCTTTTTAATCATTCCAACACTTGACGACTATTTTTACACGAAGTGTTTTTTTTTTTGGGGGTAAGTAATGTCAACATTGCAGCAAGAAAATAAAATTATTCGACGCTGCTGCTGAAAAAATAAATTCAGTCGACGCCACTATTGAAAAATGAAATTCAGGCGACGCCACTGTTGAAAAATAAAATTCAGTCGAGGCCACTGTTGAAAAATAAAATTCAGTCGGCGCCACTGTTGAAAAAAGAAATTCAGGCGACGCCACTGTTGAAAAATAAAATTCAGTCGAGGCCACTGTTGAAAAATAAAATTCAGTCGGCGCCACTGTTGAAAAAAGAAATTCAGTCGGCGCCACTGTTGAAAAAAGAAATTCAGTCGACGCCACTGTTGAAAAAATAAAATTCAGTCGACGCCACTGTTTAAAAAACAAAATTCAGTCGACGCCACTGGTCTGCTTCGAAAGTTTCTAAATTTGGCGTGAGAAAATTACAACCAAAAAGTTCTCAGAGACCTTTACCCTTATCTAACTTTTACCTGCCACCCGATCGTACGATAATGATTTGACCAATCAGAATCCAGGAAAATTTCTAGGCTAGCTGGAGTCCCTGAAAAGCACTCCGTTCTCAGTTCAGTTTGGTTCGGTCTCTCGTATGTCAATGTCGTCAGTGCGGGCTCAGCTTTTGATTTTTTTCTTTTTAAAGTTATACAAGTGTTTTGAAATATCAACTAGAGAAAAGATTTTGGATTTTGGTTTAATCAACTAGTCGACTTTAAAAAAAATTGTAGTCGGGTTTTTCAGTGTAAACTTCACTACATGCGAGTTCTACAGAATCAGGTAAGATTTTTACTTTCCTTATCCTATAATAAGGAAAGTATTGTATTCGTCGAAAATTTGACCTACCCAGCTTTTCACATTTCTGGACGAATCATAGCCTCAGGATACCAGAAAAGTGGTTTTCAGACATTGGTCCGTGCGTCTGTCTGTGTGTGTGTCTGTGTGTCTGTGAACAGGATATCTCAAGAACGGTAAGAGCTAGAGACTTGAAATTTGGTATGGTAATTAATTTTATACACCAGACAAACCATGAAACTTTTGGTTGAAATCGGCCGCATTCTGCGGCCGCAGGGCCGCAAATATTGGCCGCAAGCACCGCTTCTTTGAATTGGTTAAAGATACAAAAAAAGTTAGAGAACAACATTTTCTCAGATTAAAAAAATAATAGGGGTTCACTCTGATCATTTTTTTGATATCTTTAACTTTTTGGAAACCGGCCCCAATTTACCGGTATTGTAGGGGGACCCGATTGGACTAACTTTTTTATTATTCATCCTAGATGGGGGTTGTGACATATCAAATTAAATGATTTTGAAGTGCTGATCACGAATTTTGCATTGATTTTTAGTTATCTGTTACCGTTCAGTCACCAGTGGCGGACTTTGACTCCTTTTTGGGAGATAAGGAAAGTCGTGTGATGTTTACACCAGATTTTTAATATTTTGTCCTATTGCCTATTGATTGATAATGTGTAATGTTCCAGATTTTGTCCACATTTCTTACAGATGAGGCGATCACATACCCCATCTCATCTTCCTCTTCATTCTTTTTAAAGGTATTGATTCTAGCAGTAGTGTTTTTTTTCTTTTCTGTAGGTACCTAATATATTGGGCTCAAGTTTTATACTCTGTACAAATTGTACAAAAAAAAAAATTACATCCTCTAGAGTTTACTTGTCGGACGACTGTAGCATCGCTGCGCAGCAAGACCCAAGTCGAACCAAATCTTGAAAGAGCCTATACTAGGTTGCATCGATTTGATTTTTTGGAAATTGCTATACGGACCCTCTGGAAAAGTGACCAAATGTTCTCATAAGACATAGCTCCGAGGGAAAAAAATTCAACAATCACCTTCTGTGTCCGCAAACCAACTACTCAAAAGCGGCGCTTTTCCGCAGGGTCCGTATAGCAATGCCCAAAACAATACCAAATCGATGCACCCTAGTCTATACCTATACCCCCACTAGAGAGCGTAAATTGCAGGGAGACCTGAGTATTTTCGACAGCTTAACACAATATTAATAAGCAATTGCAGACTTGCTTAATATACAATGTACCACTTTTACTCTCACATATCAGTACTTTATGTACCTAGTACCTACATTGTTCAGGAGACCCCCCAAAAAACACGTCGTGTAAAAATAGTCGTCAAGATTAGTGTTGAAATGATTAAAAAGAACTGATATCAAAAACTTCAATTTTCTATGTTTGAAGGAATTATTTTTCACGTAATTAGTCTCTTGATAATTCAACCAAAATAAAAAGCCTCCTCACAACGATTTGGTGTTTTGAGAATTAATTTACAGCCTACTGCACACTGTTTTGTTCTGAAATTTATGTGTAGTAATTTGCAAAGAAAGCAACAGTCAAAATTGTGTTCCATTTTCAGATATCACAGTCACATGAGTCACATCATTTTCAAAGTGTCGCTTGAGATCCTATCAGTTTTTAGGGCGGAAATGAAATTGCCTCTACTAATTTTTAATGAGAGAAATCCATTTTAGTTTAAATAAATTGAACATTGAAAATTAATAATAATAAAAACCAGGTTAGATATATATTTTTTAACTTCTAATTGTAAAATTAGTAGACAAAAAGATTTCGAATTTATTCATTTTCAGCTTCTCTGTGGGTCTTTTTTTCCGAGAGTTTTGGTAGACTAAAATTTAATTATCCTCGTCCATAAATAAAGTTACAAGCTCTAGTTGATAATCCCTACCATTAGGAATATTAGGATGGCAAAAAATTTACTCTGATTTTCAACAAAACAAACTTTTTTAGGGTAGGTACAAGGTACGATTCACAATATCTCATTCTCATACCTTTTGCTCGTCAGAGAGAGGTAGAGAGAAAGAGAGAGTGAGAGAGAGAAATAGAGAGAGGGGAGAGAGAGAGAGAGAGAGACAGAGCTAGAAGAAAGAATAGTACAAAAAGATGGAAAATGGTCTTTATGCTTTTTGTGCAAAAAATATGTTCATAGCAGAATAACATTATTCATCAGACTGTTAATAAAAATTCTTCTGTGGAATATTTTCAATTTCCAGAATGTATGTATATCTTCAATTTTTCTGTGTCACAACAAGAATATGAGATATTTATTTAACAAGAAAGTATGATTTCTTTGTGGTAAAGCAAAAGACCTATTTTCAATTTTGGGTATCGCAGTATTTTTAGGAACCTGCTTTAATTTTGCAAATTATTTTACATAATTCTTTGTACTCTAGTAATGCCTTCACAGGTGGTTGCTCATACAAATGACTACTCATTTTTTTTTTTCACGAAGTATGATTGGACCCCGGATATCCAAGTACAGAGCAGAAAATTTCTGCATCGTTGGGGATCGAACCCAGGACACCGTGCGTGCAAGCTACCCACTCGGACACGGTGACTATAGTAAATAGATACTCGTATTATACTCATAGTGTGCTTGTGTAGATAAAGAAAAAAGCGAGATGAAAAGAAAGAAGACAGAAAGTAGGGAGAAAGTGAAAGAGATAAAGAAGGAGGTTAAAGGATTAGAAAGGATGAATGTATACATAATACCATATTACGTATTATACAGGGTCCGCCAAAAAAAAGGAGCCACTTGAAATATCTAGAGAACAATTAGCTATACCAGGGGAGTTTTCAAAAGGTTAACTAAAAAAAAACAACAAAAAACTGTTTTTTTTTCGAGTATAATTTTATTTATGTTAAACAAATGCAATGAGTTTTGTTATTGAATCTAAGTTTAAGATATTTTGAAACAGGGCCGGAGACGAAAACTGCACAAGTGCGCACGGGAGGTTTAGTATTTTTCATATTGAATTGAACTAAATTCGGCCCTGTTCTTATTATGGAACAAGTAATAATGGCAATGGTCACTGTCAAGCAAGAAAATTGGTTAGAAAAAGCTCAACCTAAAGTACATACATCTCATTACTATTCGACTGAGGGACCAGGTTACTTTTTCCGCTTGAGTGCTCTCTCTCTCTCTCTCTCTCTCTCTCTCTCTCTCTCTCTCTCTCTCTCTCTCTCTCTCTCTCCTCTCTCTCTCTCTCTCTCGGTATTTTGGAGTTTAATTTCATTAAAAGACAAGAGAGGGACCACTCATCAAAGAGGAAGGGTGAAGGAGGAGGAGAAGGGGAGAGAGAAGATGGGTGGAGGGGAAGGAGAGGGAGAAGATGGGTGGAGGGGAAGGAGAGGAAGAAGATGGGTGAAGGGAAGGAGAGGGAGAAGATGGGTGGAGGGGAAGGAGAGGGAGAAGATGGGTGGAGGGGAAGGAGAGGGAGAAGATGGGTGGAGGAGGAGAAGGGTAGATGAAGGGTGAAGGAAAATGAGAGGGAGAAAAAGGATGTAGAAGAAGGAAGGGGATAGGTAGGGTGGAGGGAGACGAAAGAGGGAAGGTGGATGAGAAGGAGGGGAGAGGGAGAGGTAGAGTAGAGGGATGGGAAGGGAAGAGAGCCGGACAATAGTTTGTACTTGTCTTTCTTTACCTTCTATTTCAGATTTACTTTTGCAATTAAAAATAAAGCTCGCTTTGTTTCCCAAAGGTGAAAAAAACTGTCAGACCGACATGGGTTTTTAGAGTTTTCATGGTTGGGATGTAGGGAGGAGAAGGGGGAATGAGGAGGAGAAGATAGAATAATGAGTCTCAAGTTTTTTGCTTTTTATATCAATGGGGCTGATAGAAATGTTAACCACTTCCGAAGTATTTGAACAATAATAATTTTAATCCTGCTTGAAATTAATATTTTACGAGCACTTCTTTTTTACTTTAATTAAACAGGAAATAAACAAAAATAAATCCGACTGGTTAAGAAGACAAATGATTTGAAAATAGAAAAGCAAACGCACAAACAGACTTTCTCTCTACCTAGAGCTGATGTACTCCGCAGCAGAGTACAAGGAGATGAGAGAAAAGAAATGAGAAGATTTTTCAAAAATTGTTTTTCATGCTTGTAAAGTTTTCATTTCAACAGGAAAATATTTGAAAAATAAACCGAAAATAAAAGAGAAGGTAGGTATAGAGAAGATAAAGTAGAAAAAAATGTGAAAAAAGCCGGAGCAATTTCCATTTAAAAAACTGGCGAATAAAATTCCAGGTACATTGTTATTACCTATTGTTTAGAATTTACATTGAAGAATACGAGACGATTTTTTTTAGGTGGCCTACTTTAAATTGTTTAGTGTGCAAGGCTTCTGATTTATTTTTTTTATTATAATATCTAAAAATAGCTCGTAGAATGTAGAGTAAGTTATCATATTTGTGTTAATCACTTTCGTGATATCACAACTGCTCAAACTCGCTTTACTAAATGTACGCTGAATCCGCGACTTGAACTACCGACCTTCAGGTTACAAGTCCGCCGCCTTATCGACCAAGCTACCGACGTCAGATAGAATGTAGAGTATTATCAATGTCAAAAAATACAATACTTTCCTTATTATAGGATAAGGAAAGTAAAAATGGCTGCAAATTTGCACTGATTAAAATGGTCGTATGACAATAACACTGCATCATGGTTTATTCATAGATACCTAGGTACATAATAGTAGAAATTATGATAAACCCCCGGTGGCCATGCGTGGCGTAACGGTTGTGACTACTTCCTGTAGTCTAGAGATCCTGAGTTCGGTCCCCGGTCGGAGCAGATTTTTCACAAAGAAAATTTTGTTCCCTCCGTACATCTGAGACTGGCATTTCCGACCCTAACCCAGACTGGCTGAGGTTAATGTGGGTAGCTGGTACGATTCCCAACGAATGGAGGGTAGAACCCTTGTCCTAATCCAGGACGTTAAATCAAATATAATCGTTGGCGTTAGGAAAGCCATCCAGCGGTAAAAATGTGCCAAAACCAACCAACCTCAACCATGAGGTTGAACAACGTCGACTCTGCTTAAGTGGGATAAGACAGAGTAAAAGAAGAAGATTTTAAACCCCCGGTCTAACAGAGTTTCGGAAGTTAAAAAAAATCGTGAGAAGCAAACGCTCTCTAGCTATGTTAAGCCCTTCTGAAGTGGCACAGGATAATATTTACACAGAAAAGGTGGGAAGTGAAATTAAAATAACCATAATATCTCCCTTCTCGGTTTCTCCCCCTTTCAGATTGCTCTTAGGTCTGCCTTTTATATCCACTCCACTCAACTCTTGCATCTTCCTCTATTGTGACGAGATGAGGATTGTGGGCAAAAACAATGTTTTCCAGGAGACTGATTCGAGATAATAATAGGTACCTATTTGTGAAGAGATACATTGAGTAAAAGTGATTGATTCTTCATTTTCATATTGTTAGGTGCAGTAAACTTCCTTAGGTTGGATATTTCAATTTCAGCATTTGAATTTTATTATAATGAATTATTACTTGATTCGTTCCTATACTTAAAGCTTTGACAAGTGACAGGAGATACCTATAATTATGTTATAGAACTAAATTCTTAGTTAGACATTTGAAAAAAGTAATAGAATTTGAATCAGCGACTTCTAATTTTTCGTGAAAAGCTAAATTTTCAAAATATACTGTACAGTACTTAGGTACCTCAAAATACAACTTAGACTGTCTTAGGTTCGAATCATGCAACAGAATTAGAGTAATCTAATCAAAAAACCTAAAGTGGGAATTTATTACAACCAATCACAGCGCGTTTATATCAGCTGTTAAGTGATAGTGGCTTGGATTAAAAAATCCTATAGTTACTTAGACCGGTTTTTTAATTCAGCCCTTAGTAACTATACCCAATAAAAGATTTTTTATTTATTATTATTTTGTAAAATAACAAATTTTATGATATTTACATACCTAGGTAAATGTAATTATGTTCATATTTGGTAAGTAATTAAATTACATATTAATACCATAAAAAAATATTCATACATTTTTCTGTGAGAAAATCATTACATAAGAAAATGAGTTATAATGAACTTTAAGAATTTGTAGAAGGAAAAAATCTCCAGGTGACATATGCAAAGTATGGTCATATTTTATTAGATTTAAAGGAAAAACTTTCAACAGGCTACATAACTCAACAGCTTCAACACATATCGATTAATTTTCTGCCCTCTCAAGCAAGAAATATTACATTCTTGAAAATCAGTAGAGCCATAAAAATAAAGTCAAGCATTGTTCATTGTCCTTGATATCTCAAGTGGGGAGCAAGATCTGGAAAGGAGAAGGGTAGTAGACTTTTGTCAATTCGCTATAAACGTACGAGGTTTATGGGTCCTCAGAGATTTCAGACATACATACATATAATAAAGCTTGGAGTATTCTACCACGCATCTTCAATATCTCCTCCTCATCTCCTTTTCATCTTTAGTATCTCTCCTTTTCATATTCAGTATCGCTTACTCCTCTCCTATTCATCTTCAGTATCTCTCCTACTCCTCTCCTATTCATCCTCAATATCTCTCCTAGTCATCCTCAGTATCTCTCCTATTCTCTCCTACTCCTCTCCTATTCATCCTCAGTATCTCTCCTACTCCTCTCCTATTCATCCTCAATATCTCTCCTAGTCATCCTCAGTATCTCTCCTACTCCTCTCCTATTCATCCTCAATATCTCTCCTAGTCATCCTCAGTATCTCTCCTACTCCTCTCCTATTCATCCTCAGTATCTCTCCTATTCCTCTCCTATTCATCCTCAATATCTCTCCTAGTCATCCTCAGTATCTCTCCTATTTATCATCAGTATATCTCCTATCCTTTCATTCACCTTACATCACAAAATTTTAATTTAATGAAATTCGAAAATGGGCCGAATCGAAGATTTGAAACATGTTTCGAGAAAATTAGAATGATTACGTTGAACTTGAAACAATAAATATAAATAATTACCTTATTGATTAAAAGGTCTCATCATCACTCCACGTCTTTACTTTAGAAAGTAAAAAGACAGTTTTATGTAATAAAATGTGTTGTACCTTTATAGAAAATGTGTACTGTAGAGAAAGAGACAAGGATGTATTAAGTGATTTTCTTTATTGGTCGAGGAAAATAAAGCTTTTAGAATAATGGCTTTTTTGTATAAATGGCACGTTTGGGGTTTAAGTTTTAACGAGGTCATGTGAAGATTGAAACAAAGGTAGAAACCATGGTCATGTGAAAAACTCCACCTAGGAGCATTTTATCAAACACAAGCTTGTTCGTTATTTATTCATTCCCTTCGTAATCACATTACTACCATTCTAGTTTTGGCTCTTGATAAAAAACGCTTAATAAGTTTCATTCGTGACATTTTGTCGCGAGAGGGTTTAGATAAAGTCATGGAAATAGCCATGCTTGCTCCTTGTCTTTCTCTCTCATAGTTCTAACCTATAATACCTACCTACTAATACTCGTACGTTTCCTCAAGATTCTCTCAGACACAATTATCTATTCTTCTTTCCACCAGTATTCCGCCTGGATTCTATCAGCTTTCTCTCCATACTTGATCCACTTCATTCTACAATGCTCCACTTGTTCGCTTTCCGTTAAGCTACTTTTGTTCTCCTTTGTACTTTCGACTACTTGTGCCTTGCTTTGTGTTCCCTCCCTCCTCCTCGGCTGATAGAAAGCTCTACCTCATTGATCCTTGCATTAGAAAAAATCCCTTGCTTCTTTATTATTGTTTTTCTCTCTTCCACTATCTTCTGGTTTATACTATCTTCCATCTCTTTCATTTTTCTTTTGAGGTGGTTTTGCTTGAGATCGATGGAGTAACAGTAAAGAGATAGCAAAATCCTTTGAAAATTTTCATTTTGCATCTCTAGTAAATATTGTCAGCATAATAAGAGGTATTTTTTTGATAGCAACGAATCAAATAGTTATTATGGTAATGTAATAATGATTTTATAGGACACTGGTTTGTACCTACTATCCGATTACATAGGAATAAAGTGTTTCTTTTAACAGCAGTTCTTTTGGTGGCATTTATACGTGGTGATATTCTCATTAATGAGGATACTCGTAAATTCAGTTTTTACGGGTGATTGATTCCTACCTGGCTGGATTACCATACTATCGCCTTAAAAAATACATGTCATTCGATTGTCGAAGTTCAAAATTGTTGATCTCAGCCAGTGTTTTTCAGACTGTATAACAAAGTAACAAAAGAAGAAAAAATACTTAAAATTAATGAAGTTTTGGATCAATCGATAGATAAATAAATGTCTTTTTTGTGTTATTATATCAAAATATTAGAGGAAAGCGCAGAATTATAGGGCTTTTCCATATCTTTTATGTCTCATTATCCCAATTTTTGCTGGTCGCTGCTCACATCAAAGCAGCTTCTCGTTTTTCCTCACGAGGTATGAGTGGACCCCGATCACCCTAATACAGAGCAGAAAGGATCGAACCCAGATCATCATGCGTGCAATGCCTTAAATTTTGGGACACATCACATCATTGAGACCCTTTTCGCGGCAGGATCTTCTTTGAAAGGTTCGCGGATCAACAGATTGCAGATATTGTAGCTCATATCTTGTATACGAGTATGTTGTGTTTTCCTTGCAAATAGGATTGTTTTTTCTTTTCCTCACACTTACACCATTACTTTTCTCCTTTTCATGGTTTGACACGTTGCATTGTGTCTGATATGTTTCCTTGCTTCCGTCATCTCGGGGACAATATCGTAGAGTTGAATAAGAGAGAAGTGTACATATTATGCTACATAGTGCCTTGACATGTTTAAATATCACATTTAGAACACTATCTTCGAACTCCTAGGTATGACTTTATTCGGATTACCGTCATAAACATTCCGAAGAGGTATATCTATAGATGTAAATATTTTTATTTTCTTAGTAAAGTACAATACTTCCAAAATCATTGGATATTATAGCATTCGTAGCGGCTCTTAAGCCTGACTGACCATACAGCCATGGTACAAGAGTTACTTTACTTTAATTTTTTTTTTAAATATGAGTGTTTCACAGCCTTTTTTATTTCGTAGCCATGAAACAGGAGTTACTGTAGACGCTTGTGGTCTGTGTTGTAGCCTGCCCATCCCGTAGTATGCCTCCCCTCTGATGGGCGAGAAGTGACACAATACTTTCCATTTAGGTGCTGGGTCAACACGAGGAAGGTATCCCTTACAAACAATTGTAACCAAAATTAAGAATACAAATTTTTGTCGGCACGGGGGATTGAACCCAGGACCTTCCGCATGGCAAACGAGTGCTTAACCACTGAGCTAATTGTTTAAATTGATTTGCTATTTTTAAATGCTCCTGAGTACTCCCCAAAAGTCTAGACAGCAGACGCCCCTGTTCGTACTGGAGACTAATTTCCGTTGTGTTGCCGCCATCTTGGGTATTTCATACCTGCTATTCTTCATGGATTCCTCCTCTCTTTATGAGACAAAGTATCATTTCCTCTCTACAAAACATTCTTTTGATTTTTCCTTCTCCTTTCCCAACACCATCTTATAAGAAAGAAGAAAAAAACAATTTCTAAATGAAAGTACGGATTTTTTTTTTTTCAGATAAGTTTGTGAGACAAAGAATGATTATTCGAATTCTTAAAATTTCACTGCTGAAAATTATGTTGACGAGTTTCATAGACATTCGCGAATACAAAGAAAACTTATATAATCGTGTTGTATAATCTTAAAATAAAAAATCCATTTAAATTCATTCGTTCATCGTCAACAGAACTCTGAAACGGCTGGATTAAATGGCTTTTGGTATTTAGGTGCCTGCTAAGAAATTATTACAACATTCAAATAGTCAGGTGTTAGCTAGTAGCTTATATTAAAAAAAAAAAAAAAAATAGTGTTTCACAGCCTTTTTTATTTTTTAGCCATGAAACAGAAGCTACTTGTGGTTTGTGTTGTAGCTTGCCCATTCCATAGTATGCCCCCCTCTGATGGGCGAAAAGTGACACAATACTTCCCAAGTGCTGGGTCAAAACGAGCGCACCCGAAAGTATCTCTTACAAACAATTGTAACCAAATTAAGAATACAAACTTTTGTCGACACGGGGGATCAAACCCGGGAGCTTCCGCATGGCAAGCGAGTGCTTAACCACTGAGCTGATCGCGCGCTCCTCGGAGAACGTATGAATTCCTCGTATGTTTTGCGGAAAAAATGCACAAAACGAGAAAAAAAATAAACAATTTTGAAAAATATCAACAAAAATACTTAAAACTATACGTACATATTAATAAAGGATATCAAATATTTAAAGCTGATAATATAATAAATTGTCTTTGGAATCAAGTGTCTGGATTAAAACATAAAATATGAAACTTTCAAGTCCTCTGGAATTAACCCCATTTCCTATCCAGCTCATTGTGAAAGGACGATAAATCATGCTCAATATTTCAAACAATAAACTGGAACATACAGGGTGACCTATTTATCGAATTGAGGCAAAATAATATATTATAGTATTAGGAAAAATAAAATACTCTACACTTACAATAAACCAAAAATTTCTTGTGAATGTTTTACATTAATTTGTTTTATCAGTCCATAGCTGTTCCAAGATAACAAAAAAAAGTTTGGGTAAATTGAACAATGAATTGCACATTGCATATACATATTAGTTCCACGGCGTGAATACAAAATTCTCGTCCACTGCACGTAGATATAGGCACTGAACGTCTTGTTTTATTATTTAGATTATGTTTTCTTCCCCTTTACGGTAGCCATGGTTAAGAATATTTGTTAATAAAAATTATTATGTTAAGTTAACCTCGCATTTGGGATTTTTATTACATGATAATACAATCTTGGTCTTACAGCTGGAAAAATGGGACTCATTAGTCCTAATATGCAGTGTGCACATAGAAGATATTATTTTTACTCAGAGCATACATCATAATAATGTTTATTTCTTGGACATTTTGATCTACCAAATCACCCTGTAAGGGACTTGTCAGATTTTATTTATGTGTGCATCATCTGTGCATGTTTCTCTTTCATCTTGTACTACAACTTGAAGGAAATTCGTTTTTGTTTGATTTTACTGTTTAGGATTGAGTGTTTGTTGGTGTATTGTGCTTTGGATTTATCCTTCTCTCTTTCTAAAACTGTCACTTTGCCAATGTTTCCAGTTTTTGCTATACTCCTTGTGATATAATGAGTTATTGACTATTATTATTTTTTGGGTTGCCTTTGTTCACTTTTTCATAATAATAGGTAGGTATGATGAAAATTTTAATAACACTTGAAACTACTTTGTTTAGCATTTTTTAAATCTGATCCAATGCTTGTAATTTTGCTCATCTATTGGAGTTTGTGACCACACAGTAATATCGTTATTAGGAGAAAGGGATAGGCATGTCTATTTACTTACATTGAAATTACTAAAATAAATTAAATTATAAAAGTTAGGCATTTAGCTTTATCAATGATCCGTATGTTACTATACTTACGTGGAAAGGTCATTAACCTGTGCATCTTTCAATAAGGTCTGAATAATTTACTGAGTAATGTAGAGATATTTACCTGCAACAGAAGATAATTAAATATGTGGTAAGTTCTTGCACACTGGAAAAGTCGGAAAAAAGAGAAATAGAACTGAAGAGTGAGTAAAAGCAAACATTTCCATGATAAACATGAACTACAGAAAAACATAGTCACCGGTAGAATTAAACGGACTCTTGATGTTTTTCCATTTGACTTCTTTTTAAATGTGTAGTTAAAAAATTCAAGCTGTTAATGCTTTCATAGAAAACGAACAGTATGAAGATTAATACTGAACAGAAAACACGTCATGTTTAACTTTTCCAGTACTTAAGTGAATTAAGTTTCTTATTAAATCAATTAAAAATTCGTACTCCTTGTTTTCTATGCAGAAGAAAAAAATGACCGAATAAGTTAAAAATGTTTCAGTATTGATCTCCATACTATAACTTTTCTATCAAAACAAAAATAGGTACCTAGATTTTTAAACTACGAAAAAAGTTAAGTCAAATTTAGTATTAAGGAAATACATGGAGTCAAATGAAAAAACATCAAGTGCCTGGTTAATTGTGCCGGTGAGTGTACATATATAAATGGACAAAAGATCAACACAATATCTCAGATATCTGCGGAAGTACAACAGAGAAAAACGAGATGTGCAGGGAGAAAAAAGTAGAGAGTGAGGAAATAGAAGAATCTAAAACGTCATAACTCATGATATACCAAAGTAGGTTAGTAGAATAATAGCTCTGAGCACCCGCGCACTGAAACTGCTAATCTAAGCTGTTAGTCGAATCCAACATTGGTGTACCATAAGAAAATAATGATAAAATGTAAGACTGCATGTGCAGTGCACTAATAGGATTTTTATGGACATTTAATGTTTTTTCAATTTGCTTTTATTTTGGTAGATAGAGTCTTCTGCAGCCCCACCTCGCAATTCCATAAAGGTGTGAAGGTACCTACAATAAGCCACGCCCACACAAGTTTAGTGTTATCGAGTGAATCATTTAGAAACACTAACATCCGCCATATGAGTAATCCGCTAGTGAATTTAGACACAATACATAACTTATTACCCCCCCAGAACCATGTATCACCTAAGGATAAATATCTAGGACTCAAATAAGGAGTCATAATTAGGTTATCACATCACCTATACTTACTATTGTTCGTATGTAATACAATTCTGTCGTTTACTGTGAAAACACTTTGCCTTCTTCAATTTAAATTTCATTTTCTCGAGTTCAACGTTTTCATTTATAATGAACCATTAGATTCAAATACTTCAGATTTAGATGAAAAATCACGTCGGACTTTTCTTGTATGATCTAAAATGTTCTCTTTTATTCAGGTAAGTTGAATCCGGGTAGTTTTATTCATTCATATCTTGTACTTTGCCCTCTACATAATGACATTTACTTTCCATCCATTATGCCAAATTCAGTTAACGAGATGTTCAGGAAAGAATATACATACATACATAATTATGTATATCTTATAGGTAGTCCTTTGAAGCATAGAAAATGGTACGTTTTATTTTCCTTTTAAATTCGTCTGTGGGACCTTTGTGCAGAAAGTCCTTTGTGAGTCTTTTTGTACTTATCCTTGAAGTATATTAGAAAGACATACTCGTTATTTGTGAAATGGAACTTTATTATTTGACAAAAGCACCATCAACAGTCACCGTAGGTCACTGTTCTACCAAGCGAGTGAAAAACAGGAACCCACGTCTTTCATTCGTAAACGGGACATTCATAAAAAATTACAATGGTAGTTTGAAGTATAAGCGCCTCAAATGGCTTTTAACTACCTAATGTAGAAAAAATAGCACGACAGGGTTTTAACCAACAATTCTTGGTGGTTTGTCTCAGCTACTTTCACCTTTGACGAAAAGTTTATATATTTATATTCTACATAATACACCCAGGGGTGTCTTTGGTTCACTGATTCAAAAGGTTTCTTTTTTCTCTCTCTCTCTTATTTTTATCTGACATTTGGCACGAAGAGTTTTTCAAACGTAGATACTTGCTTACACCATCCTCAAGTCAAGAAGTTATTCATATCTCGCTCAACAGTGAACGCGTCAATAAAGAGTTAGTTCATTACTATTCATAAGTAAAATAATCGTGCTCAGAGCAGGAGCGTCTGAATTCATTCAAAAGATAACGAATGAGTGTAATCAGAACAGAAATCTTTGCAAGAAATGAGACTTAATGAAGGAAAGAAAGAAAAATAGAAATAATAACTTCATGGGAGAGAAAGAGAAAGAGAAGGAGAAAGAGAGAAATGGTAACAATAATGTAAGAAAATAAAATATGTAAATTATCCGTGAAGTGTTCACCTTTCGTTTCTATGTCTTTAACTTGGCCTGTAAATGTGTAATGGAATTAATGATTTAATTGAAATTAGTACAAAATCTTACATTTTACTCTCATGTGCTGGACCTGCCTTTTAAATAAGTTGAATCGTTCCGGGTTCACCCTGTATACGTATACAGGGCATCCATAAAGTCTCACCCAGGCCTGGGTTTCTCGAAAACGACTCAAAATATCAAAAACTGCAAAAACCCATATTCCTTTATTTTTAGGGGGATTGATTTTTAGCCAAAAAAAAAAATTGCCTACACGGCCCCAGTCAGGCTGGGCAATCTGGGCATGGACCAACTTTAAAATCTTAAATAGAATGGTACGTCTTGTGGTATATTGTTTTAAAGGTCTTATTGAGAGAAGTTCATTACAACGAATTTAAATGAGCTACAACTTACCGTTCTCGAGATACAGGGTCAGACGTCCTGCGTAATATCCATATATTCTGACCTATAACTCGTTAACCGTAAATTATGGAGAAAATTTTTCTTGGTAATAATAACTCCTAATGACAGGACCTTTCGAATATGTTATCGATATACTTTGTTGATGTTAGTTTCTGGTCGGTTTCGTCAGCCAGCCGGACTAACAGTCGAAAAAAAATTAACGAAAAAACAAATCAAGTTTTAACTTGTTCCAAAGATATATGGATATTACGCAGGACGTCCGACCCTATATCTCGAGAACGGTAAGTCGCAGCTCACTGAAATTTGTTGTAATGAACTTTTCTTAATAAGACCTTTAAAACAATATGCCACAAGACATCCCATTTTATTTAAGATTTCAAAGTTGGTCCATGCCCAGCCTGACTGGGGCAGTGCAGGCAATTTTTTTTTTTGGCTGAAAATTAATCCCCCTTAAAAATAAAGGAATACGGGTTTTTGCATTTTTTGATATTTTGAGTCGTTTTTGAGAAACCCAGGCCTGGGTGAGACTTTATGGAGGCCCTGTATACGTTCTGTATACGTCCATCGGCATCGGTCGAATACATAAATAATAGGAAAAACTTAATATTAAAATTTATTATTCTTTAGTTAATCATAATAGATATCTCGATTACTCAAACCAGAACGTACCTCAAATTTGTCATACTTGGAATTCGAACCATAGACCTTCAAATTAAAAGATAGTTGTCGTAACGACCAATCTCCAGAAGTAGTACTGGCCTGGCGAGGACTTAAAGGTCCACCAAGGTCTGCTCATCCTTGTTGAAAGTTTAAATTGGATTTGAGAATTAAAATTAACAATGAAACGATTCTCATTCTCTCTCCCTCTCTATCTCTTTTACTGCTCATTCCCAAGGTCTGTTTCCAACTCCACCCCACCCCCCACATTTCTCCTCTCCACTTCTTCTTTATTTCTTTATCTTCAATGTCCCCAGTCGCTAATCTTCTCTTTTTTCTGTCCCATCTTTGACCTCTTCACTTCCTCTCAATTCCGTTGAAAGATCACCATACATACATAATTACATACCGATCTAATAATAATAAAAAAGTAGACCATGTCCTACTCCTGAAGATAAGTTTGTAGACATTACAGGAGTCCTGACGATAAGTTTGTAGACATCACAGGAATCCTGACGATAAGTTTGTATACATTACAGTTTCATAATGAAATTTATAACATTTTTATTTGTCTTTTTTATCGTCCCTTTTGTGTTACGGAATTCAAAATTAAAAGAAAAAAATGTGACACGAAAGTTCAATAGTATGTGAAAAAAATTACCTTTAAGAAAAAAACACATTTTTTAAAAACGTGAATTTTCTTACTTTCGTACCCTGATAATACTGATAGACATAATAATTAAAATTGGACTAGAACTTTCGTAGGGCGTTGTTCTCACACCCTCGAAATATTATTAAGTTTGAAATATGTACATAAGCTCCACCCACTTCGGGAGAGGGATAATAGATTATTTTATTTATTTAATCTCTATGTTCCTAATAATAATTATGTCCTAAGGCAGTATAATTATAGTCACTCTGTGCGTTGTATCATCAATGGTAGATAGAGGGGAGGGAAAGACAGGAATATTGAGGCAGAGAGAAAAGCAATAGAGAGAAGAACGAGTTGATAGAGATAACGGAAAGAAAGAACCAGATTTTAAAAGAAATAAATTAAATAGCAAGAGGAAGGGAATTAGAGAGCAAGAGACAAAATGAGAATCTACAAAAGAAGTAGGTACCTATTTAAAGAGCGTAGCAAGTGGGAGCTTTTCTTGTTCAAAATATTTTAACAAATAAGAATTGCTACAACTGTGCGATAATTAAATTTAATAATTAAATTTTAATCTTTTACCTGCATGATAATTATAACATTATAGAAGTAGCAACACGTACATAGTCAATGAAATGTACACATAATATAGGAAACTACACCTGTGACATAAAGTGCGAGGCCCATCGGGTTATATTATTTTATTATGCTTCGAGATGTATCTACATACTTCGAAAATTGTCTGACCAGATACTTTAAATTAAATGGACCTAAGATTGAACCTCCCATTTTTTAATATCTATGAATTTTACTCTTAAAAAAGATTATGCTAAAAGATTATTCGTAAAAGAGCTACCTACCTATTGGAAAATAAATGAGGTGCAATTTATTCCAATACACTGAACGGACAATAATTATCTACTTACCCCGATGAAAAGGTAACGAGTTCAATTAGAATTTATTGAATGAAATCCAATAAGACTCACACGTACGATCAATAAGTAGATCGTTACGAAAAAGTGATAAAACAAGGATTAATAAATTTAATGCTATGTGATTGAAATTATTAATGAGATGGTAAAATCCAAGGCAGCACTTAACTGCACAGGGTAAGTCAGCATTTGTTAATAGTATTATTCAGTATTTACCGAATAATGCGGAGATTTTTTTTATTATTGTGGAAAAAAAAACGTTCATGGTATTTTTTTCATTGATTACAAACACAAATTTTATGCAAAAACCCTTAGGTAAATAACAGTAATCTCTAAATTCAAAATCATTAAATTTGTTGATTTGTAAAATTTGCTTTGGGTATTTCTTTATTTTAAATTATTCCGTCAACTATAAATAGGACTGTATATATTTGTAAATTTATGTTATTTTATGTTATGGGATTTAACGTCCCTTTCAACTACTAGGGTCACATTGAGAATGGGGTTTTGCCCTCGGGATAAAATAAATTTTGAAATGTTTATCCGAGACACATCTAATACATATTATTATGTTCTATTTTTCTGGAGAATATACTGTTAGGAAATGTCCGATTTTTACCAAATTATTATTACCTTATACTCCCACTTTGATTCTCTTCTTGTTTTATACTGCTGTATTAATATCTCCTTTCCCAACCCACAACACACACTCACCAATCATTGCTATGGCAATATCAGTCATGACCATGTTCCCCTGTGTGTTTCCACATGCTGGCTACATGCCAGCTGCTGCTCCTGCTACACCACACATTGTCCCAGGGGACAGAGAGAGAGAGAAAAGGATTGTGAACACCAGGAAATGAAGGAGTAGAAGAAGAAAATCAGGGGAATTCTAATATAACGGTAGTGTTGATGTAATTCACAAGAGAGAGGGTAGAGAGAGGAGATAGAGGAAAAAGAGAAACAGGAGAGGAGATACAGAGGAATAAGAAAGAGTGAGGAAGTAGAGAGAGAATAAGAGAGAAAGGAGAAAGAGAGAATAGAGATAAAAAAGGAGAGTGATAGAAGAGAGATAAGGGAGCTAGATAAAGAAGAGAGAGGAGAGAAGTGAAAGAAGATAGAAAAAGGAAAAATACAGGGGAGCGAGAGAGAGAAAAAAAAAAAGAGTGGAGAGAAAACGAATGAAACAAGTGAACGGTTTATGAACATCAGGAAGAAAATTCAGTAATTCCTATTTGGCCCTCGTGCTAATATTAAACTTTTATTGAATTAATGAAATTTTCATTAAAGGATTTTTGTTTTCATACCACTGACAGATTTAACTATTCATACCCACTACCTAACTAACCTACATACTGATTTCTGTGGTGACTATAATAGGACATCTGCCTCTTTTTCCAAGTACTCAGAAACTTTCTTACTTCCTGAATGGTATGATGCTTCTTGGTCTCCTAGGCCAACGGCAACGTAACCAAATGAGACTCATGCTAAATTTGCGATCATTAAGATCTGATAATTATTCTTATAATTACCGACTAATATATTCCATCCTCTCCTGTGATGTGAAAAAATGTCATACGAAAAATGAATTAATATTTTCTAAATGTTACCTATTATGTATGTAGGTTTGTACCAAATGTATCTAAGTCTCAAAATATTTCAGACCATGACAATATAGGTATGAGAGCCAACATGAAAAAGTAACATTCTAAAACGAAAGATAAGTTTAGAGAACATTTGAATAGAAGAATTTAAAAGTTCAAGAGAAGATTGTGTAATAAAGCAATTAAATTTAACTTTTTATTCAAATAATTTAAAGTTCCCTTCATCTCCTTCTGCATCTAGTTGAATAATTTTCTTACAAAATTGAGAAGAAAATATTACCTGAATGGAACAGTATTTCGGGAAACTTTATCTGTTCAGCCATTTTTCTTTAAATGACAAACTGACAATTTTTAAAGAATAAAATATAAGGAAAAGATTTGACTGAGATGAGGAAATAAACGAGCAAGAAGTTTCTTGTCTTGAAGAAAATTTATAGGAATATTTATTTCTTTTGAGGTATTTTATGGATGATTTATTTTTATTGTTGGTAGAAAGCTGGAAAGTCACAATTTGTAATTTATTGGACTCTAGACTCTAGAGTGTGCATTTGTGCATAAATTTCTTTTCATGATTTGTATTGTTGATTTGTATTGTATCTTATACATTAAGAAGTACAAATCGTTTATGTGTTAAAAATAATCGAAATTTTGGGTGTGACGATAGAAAGGAAGGAACAAAAGTGTTCAAGAAGTACCTCATATTATAAATTATATAGAGGTATAAGAAAGAAATATCGTTAACTACTTATTAGAAAGTAAAATTTGAGGAAGTAGCAAAAACATGAAGGTCAATTTTCTTAATTAAATGAAGTACTTAGCATTGTCGACCTTCCCCATACAGGGTGTAGAAAAAAAACTGTTTTTCAACGATTTTTCAAATTTCTTTATTTTGGCTTCAAATGAATAATGACCTCTCTCTGTAGCATATATACTAAGTATATAATATTGTTGCAGAACAACAACAACTGAAATTTGAATAATTCATAGACAAGTACTTCATTCAATGATTAAAATTGTCCTTCATGTGTTTGCTATCTCTGCACCAATTTCTTGTGTGATTTTCTCAATTAGAAAAAATATGAAAAATGTTTTTGTCTAACAAGAAATACACACGTTATACAAGAAAATACCTGGGCGGTGTGATAAATTCGCCCGTCAGTATATTATGGACTATCGCCGTCATTTCTGAAATATGATTCGTTTCTCCTCATGTTGCAGAAGCGCCGACCCTACGATTGTTTTATTAAACGTCTTATATTTTATTCAACGAGAAAAATGGTTCGAGTTGTGTGATAAATATGTACTCGTATATATGACAGAAGTTATATTGGGTAGGTACCTTGAGGTACGGAACTGTCTTGAGTTGGGATTATTACCTCGAGTCACTGCAACAGGTGGTTCTAATTTCTGTTATTCTCTTCCCTGTTGCAACATTAATCCTGCCACAGCACAAAGACAGGAGGAGAGAAAGAGATACAGATAAATGGAGATAGGGCAAAGAAAGACATTATTCGAGTGTTGTAAATGGCATGATTTTTCTCTTTCTTTTTTTCTCCCTCGCAATCCTCTACTCCTCACACACAGGTCCGATGCTCTGAGGGGACTTTGCAAATGGTTTTGGAAATATTTCAGGGAACTAGGTAGGTATCAGAAGATTCAGAAGTATTCTGTCCTTTCTATTTGCTATGACATCTTTATTTGTAGAGAGTTATCATATTTATGTTAATGACAATCGTGATATCACAAATACTCAAACTTGCTTTATTAAATATTTGCTTAACCTAAACACCGACCTCCAATTACAAGTCCGCCGCCGTATCGATCAAGCTACTGAGGTCGGTATTTTATTTATTTAGAAACTCTTTATTAGTAGAACAACTAGAACATATATACAGACAAATAATGCTAAAAATTAAATATAAAATTGACAATATTAATAATATAAACAAGAAGAAAAAAAAAAAAATATATATATATATACAATTATACATATGTCCTAACATAAGGGCAGGGTTATTGCCTATGGCAATCTCTTCCACCCAACCCTTGTCTTATGTATGTCTAAAACTCCCACTCTTTTAATGTTTTGAAGGAAGTTTATAATGTTCTGTATTTTATGCAGTTTAGCTGTACAATGCACTCAATCATATTCCAGCCCTGGCGACAGTTGAGAGACAGAAACAAACTTTACAGTTTTCTTTTTGGGGGGTAGGGGTCTCCCTGTGTTGACATAAATATCTACTTCACCTATTTCTGACAGCACCTGAGCACACGTTTTCTGTATCTTTTATCTTTTTCTTCCCTTAGAAGAGTTTGGGTATCTCCTGATTTTTAGATGGATAAAATGAAATTTTCTCCCCTAAGTAAAAGTATCGGTGGTAAAAGTGAAATATATTCAGGTAACTTTTACAAAGGATCTCGAGATGAAGGACCAGCTCCATCTTGATGCCGTGATATTTTTAGAGTCTTTATTTTTTTTTTTTTTTAAACAAAAGGTATGTTTTACCTTTTAAAAGGTAGGTATATTTACCGGGTATGGCATGAGTATACAATTTATCATTCAAATTCCATACCAAGGCTATGTATTTTACGAACTATACCTACATAAATATTATAATTATGTCATTGAGGTTTTCATTATTTGTCTTGGAATAATTTCATGTGTTTTTTATATCCAGCGTTTTTCTGTCGTTTATCCAGAAGGTATGAAAATATGTTATAAATATTACACTCAACTTGTCAGAGTTTCATATCTCGTACTTACTTTGTTCATAATTCAAACTGGCGGGACCTGACGTACCTATAGTGATGTGAGCTAATTACCTATCTTCATGCATTTGATTGTCTCGATGGTTGAGTGCATTTCTCTGTTCAAATAAGCCCTAGTAGCAAAGCTGTCATAAATTAATGGGTATCAGTTTTCTGCGAGAGAATAATTTTGGTTAACTGGCAAATGAATCTCTCCTCACCCTGATGTACTTCTGATGATGGGTCGACCTTTTCATTATTTAAGTCCGTCTCTTACAGACTCCGGATTAGCAATGATGATGTATAGTAACTGATCCATCTCGGGTTTCGTAGACGAATCTCCAAATGATGCATACATAATAATTATATTTTGAGTTATCCATTATGATTGAAAATGGAATAAAACCATGCGGTGATACTGGGTTGGATTAAAGTGAAATGCCAGATATCAATCATGTGATCGGTTGGGATGCGGTTGAGAGGAATGCGGAAGAAGATGAAAGGAGTGGGGTGTGATAACAGAGCAGGAATGTTTGATATTGAAAATGAAGTATAGGTATGAAGAGAAATATACATTATGCTCTAGCACCACAAAGGAACCGACCGATTAGAAGATAATATTCATTGTATCCAAGAAAGACCAAATTATTACAATCCTACAAATATTCGAGTCTACCATGGAAGTTTCCTTACAATGTTTTTAATTTTCTTATACTTCTCCCCAGGGTAGCAGAGGTAATGCCGCCATACTCCGAGGTACACTGGTACAAATGAAACAATGAAATTAATGAGCTCATCAGGGCGATAAATTAAACAGTAAGAGTAATTAAAATAGTTCTGCTCTTTACTGTGAATAATAAAACAGAGCAATTAGAACGCAAATGATGTCAGTCGAAGGAGTAGGGGGTGTATTAAAAATAACTTATACTTACAGTAATACAATAAATATTATCAGAAGAAGAATAATAATCTAAGTGGGTAGTATTAGTAAAGTCATCATCGCCAACATGAAAAACAACAAAAGCAACAATATCAACTCTAACTATTCCTCTTTTTCTTCGCTTGAATGGCTGATTACTTTAGCTTTGAAAGCTGCTGGGAGTTATCTAAATCCTGATGAATTGGATGCAGATAAAATATACAATGTTTATCTATTTAAATTTGAGTGAATGCAGGAGAACAGCTAGAGTTCCACATGGAATTTTCCAGTAAGCTGGAAATGGGAGCAAGTTCATCACACCCTCCTCTCTCTCTCTCTCTCTCTCCCCTCTATTCGTCTCTCACCTTGTCAACCTCTTCACTCACTCTCAGTGTCTCTTTCTAATAGCGCACGACTAGCTTAGTGGTGTGATACTCGCTTGCCATGCGGAAGGTCCCGGGTTCGATACCCAGAGCCGACAAACTATTTGTATTTAAAATATGCTTTGGTTCTGTTGTTTGTAATAGGGGTACCTTCCGGTGCCTGGTGTTGACACAGCATCTATAAAATGGGCAGTAGTGTGTCACTTCTCGCTCATCATAGAGGAGAGGCATACTACTCGATGGGCACTGGGCAATCTACAACACAGACCACAAGCGTCTACAGTAGCTGCTGTTTCATGTCTACCAAATAAAAAAGGTTGTGGATTATGAAACTTGCATCTGTAAGAGAGAAAACACAATACTTAAGATTTCTAATATTAGAAATTCATCGGAAGTAATGATAATAATTCTCTATCTCCATCACGGACATCTCACTCACACTAACTTTGTCTCACTCTCTTACACCTCTTTGCCTACCTCTCCCTAACTAGATACATAGTTACATACCTCATTTTCTCTGTCTCTCCCTACTACTACCTCTATATATTCACTTTGTTTACTCTACTTTTATCTATGCACCAAAGGACTTCAGTTGAATTAAGAATTATCACGTTCAAGTTGATACAAATTCACAAATGGTAACATAAAAATACTTACATACATCAAACTATGTACCTATTAAATATATGTATACTATCTATCACATACAGGATTTTCAAGGGGAAAACACAGTCTTCATTTCCCTAGTGCAAGTTGACATCGAGGTCTGCTTTGTAACCATTAAGTTTTAAGATGTTACAGGATAGCTTATGATTCATTTCACAAAATTCCTGTATATCATTTTGTGTCTTCAACGTTTCAAATTTGTCTTCTATATAGGTACATGACATTATGTTTAGCTGACATTGTATGGAAATCAAAAATTAGTCCAATTTCTGAAAATACTGTAAATTTTGAAAGTGAAAATTTGTGTATTATTATTATCTATGATTAGTTTTATTATTATTTACTATCCTTCTCTCCCATTGTTCTTACCTACATTTCTCTTCTCCTCTTCATTCTTATGGGAGTTATGAGAGCTCTTCACTCTTCCTGGCGCATTTGTTTCGCCTCGTGGTTCTAATTTTGTTATTCTGTTCCAGTTTATTTATTCTTCATTCAACCTTATCCAAGTTCTTCTAATTTTTCGTCTCCTCCGTAGCTTTCTCTTTCCCCAATCATCTATTGCTCCTTTTATTCTACTCGTCTTTTGTTTTATTAAGAACTAGCGCAAGGACTTTATTTTTCCCAAACTCTTTGGGATTGATAAATATTTTTTTTTATATAATGAAAATAATTATTCAATGCCCTATTTTTACAGCACAAAAAAATTGAGTATTTTATTTATTTTCCCAAGGTTAGTTTTAATAATAATATGGTAATCTCACTTTTCTGTTTTAACAGACTGACTCTGCAGTCATTAGCCTGAGTGGGGCCGGGGCGATTGCAAAACATTAGCGTTATGGCTATAAAGCATTACTGACCCAAACCGATAAGAGCCCATATTTATGTTGTTGATTGTAAAAATGACATAGAATAGATATGTGTGGTAAGAAAAGAATGTACTTTTACACATAAAAGTAAATAATATAATATTTGATATGAACATAGTCGCACACACGTCACCCTAAGCAAAATTGAAAGGAAAGTAGGAGAGGGGGCGGGGGAGGTAGAAAGAAGGAAGCTTGATTAAGTGTGTAATGTAATTATTTATTTTATTACATTTTTGCGGGTTTTCAAAGAAGATGAAGCAGAAGAAATCAGAGGCGGATTCCACGAAAGGAAAAATTCTAAACGCCGAACAAATGGATTATAAAGCACGAAGTTTAGAGTTCAATTGCAGAATAAAAGACTAGACGGTTACCGATGTTAACGGTATTTTTTTGTGGTTGTGTGTCCACAACCACAAAAGTTCAAAATAGTTCTTTCGTTGATTTGGATTCGGAACTATGTGGTTCGCGTTCAGTAAACCCAAGTTGTTGCTGCTTCATAATTATGTGTAGACATTTGTAGGAGGCGAAAAAATAAACAAATACTAATACAAAGAGCTGCTATTTATAGCTACTAAATAAGAAAAGCTGTAAAATACTCATCTGTTAAATGAAAAATACCTATTAGGTATTGAATTTTATAAACTCAATCCCTGGGTGTAACATGTCATCCCCACTGGGAGAAATATCGAAGGTAACTGATGAGAAGAGGGAGAAGCTTATTCAATTTTTGTTCTCTTTGAAAAACGCCAAGCGTATATAGAACCTTTACAAGGCTATAATATACAAGGTGGTATACATTTTCCTTTTTAGTAAAATGGTCAAATTAAATAATTTTAAATAGGTACAAGTACAGTTATACCTATTTAAATTAAAAACTAAAAAATGGTAACCAGAAATTCTAAAAATTAGAAAGGCATATGTATGCAGTCTTATTCCGATTATATTTACTTTTTGTATGGAAGGAGTACTGCCGTAAGACTCAGTTTATGATAAATATAAATACTAAATATTATTCAGTTTCTGACATCACCTTTAAAAAATTAAACGCAGTATCTCACTGTCCCACCCTTGAAATAAACACAAGATATTCAGTCCCTGTATGACATGTCACCATATACGAGACTTACGTGCGGTTTCTGAATGAATGTATCCATTTTAGATTCTGTAAAAACCCAAAGCATGAGGTGAAACCATCGCAGCTTCATTTTAACTCAAAATGGCAAAAAGCTTTGAAAAGTTTCCACAGAGATGTCTGAAGCTTTTTATTCATTAGCAGAAGCTGTCAGTTTTGTGACTTTTAGAGAGAAAGCTCAATTCAATGAAGAGTAAAGTTAGTCCTTGTCCTTGCGAAAGAACAGTCGATTCCTTAAAATCGTCGCGGTAGCTCAATGGTCAATCAAGGGGTCTGACTGGTGATCCAGAGGTTGCGGGTTCGAAACACAGCCGGAACATGACAAGTTTTCGTCCCACTTGGGATTTTTACCACCTAAAAATACGTCTTGGTCTTAGGACTCATTAGTCCTAATCGGGCAGTATAAATCAGGCAATATTATTATTATTAAAATCTTTGAAGGATAGTTGGTACTAAAGTTTGTTAGTTAGGCATGGAATCTCATGTCTCTACCAAAAAAATTCAATTCTGTTTAACTTGACTGTTCCTCAAAATTGTCATTATCTAGTGATAAATTGTTTTTTTCCTCCCAGAATAAGACTAATAGGTCATCTAGCTAGACCACAGTCACTTATATCTACTATCCATAATTTTTAATTTTAAAGAAGTGTCAAAGATTACAGATATCATCATCCTGTTTCGTCATCTTTAATGAACAAAAAGGAACAAATAAAATTACAAAATAGGATTAAAGTTAAACGTAGCGCACTATAATTATAACCCAACATGAGGGACGGTCGCGCTTATCTTAGCTTTAATTATGTTTTATAATTCAGCCCTAAACCAATTAGAAGTTTCTTCTTTATTTTACTGATGAATTATATTAGGGGTACCAACTATAGATTACTAAAATCACTATTACTATCACTAGATTATAAATGAATGAAAAATCAACATGCCGCCTGTGGTCCACTTACCGAGAAGCTGCACTCATCCAGGGAGGGTCCAGGACCCACTGCCCTCAGCTCTGCCACGAGGGAGGACGAGAAGGAGCGACGCGTCGTGTTGAAACTCATTCCGACGTTGCCTTTCCCGCCGGAGGCACCCGAAGAACTGCCGGGAAAACCCGAAGTAGTAGACCCTATGCCGGGAAGGTACGTGTGACTGGTTGCCGACCACTGGGTCTTGAGGCACTCCCGGCGAGGGGGGCATGACCTTGAACTCTCCCCCCGGGCCCCGGGGAGGAAGCGGGGGGCGGGGTCGTCGCTGTCCTCACTGTCCGAGGGGGGGAACACGCGCTCTGCCTGAACGCAGCACATTGAGAAGTTAGCCACGCTGCCCCTGGCTACACTACAGTACGGAGAAGTTAGCAAGACTTTTCCTTGCGATTTTCATCAGATAGAAATAATAGTTATAAACATTAAACCCTATTATTCATTAATATGATTATTCAGCAAAGCTGACCTGTCTTTTTTCAATAATAGTTGGAGGAAGCCTAGGGATCCATCCTACAGAACATTTTGTCCGCTATAGTAAACTTTATTGACATCATTTGTTTAATGTTTATGACAATTTTGAAATTAATATTATTTCACATTATAAAACATTTTGCAGTTACTTTTCCCCCTCTCATGTATAGCTATTGATTGCTTTTTTGTTTTAGTATGAAGGTTGTACCTACCTAACATACTTACTAAGTTTTACTGTTATTGCTAGGTAAAGGTATGTTTTTTTGTTTATTGATGAAAAAATATTTCTTTAGATAGTCAAGGTTCACGTGATTAATTCATTACCTACCTACATCAATACATCTTTTAACAGAAAACATTGCCTGGGTGAAAGAGATTGCCGCAGGTAATAACCCCGCTCTTTAGGTGGGATAATTGGTTTCTTTTTAACTAGTTATTATACTTAAGGCAATATAGAGCCGTATTTTTTTTCTATCCAAAGTGGATTCAAATGGAATAAAATGGACGAACTGGAAGAAAGTAATTTTTCTTTTGGAAGAGGAAAATCTTCTTCCAGTTGGTTAACCAAAATGGATTTATAAAATTCTTGCTTCCATTTCTTTTATAGGTGAAGTTTTTCCATTGTTTATCTTTAAAAGTACCGAAACGCATTTTTCTTTCACGAATAGTGGGGAAGCTAAATGGAAATATTTGGAAATACCGAACCTGGAATTTTTTTTTTCATCCAAAAGAAAAACACGGCTTAGGTTTGTATTGTATGTTCAAGTAATAGGTATGTTTAGTGTTGCACAAAATAAAAAATAATAATCTTTAGTCAACAATTTTATGTTACATTAACAATTTTTCGGTCCTCGTTATTGACAACCTCTGTATCGTTGTATTGTAAAATTATTATTGAAATACAAGTTGATGTGATGATAGCAATAAAGAAATATTTAGAGATCCCTAAACCTAGGGGTGCAGTAAGGCTCTAAGATGTATATCTGGTAGTATACAGGGTGGGGCAAAAGTCTGGAAACCCCTGAATAACTTTCGAATGGCTTCTTCGGTAAAATTAAAATTTTGTAAGGTAAACCGGGCTAATAAGACCTTCTTTTAGAGTGGGGTCGATTTTTGTTACTGGCCCCCATGTCGGGGCCAGGGTGGCCAACTTCATTTTTTTAAATACGAACCCCCACTTTGCGATACATTTTTGAAAAGGTCTTTAAATAAGAAATACATTGGTGCAAATTTTATTTTTTTAATATTAACTGTTTGCAAATGGCGTCCAACTTTGTGTATGCAGTAAAGTCTGGAAACCCCTGAATATCTTTTGAAAGGGCTTCCTCAGTAAATTTTAAATTGTACACGGTAAGTCAGGGTAATAAGACCTTTCCAAAAATGTATCGCAAGATGGGGTTTCGTATAAAAAAAATGAAGTTGCCCTCCCTGGCCCTGACATGGGGGCCGGTTAAAAAAAATTGGTCCCATTCTAATAAAAGGTCTAATTACCAAGGATTACCGTACACGATTTTAAATTTACTGAGAAAGCCCTTTCGAAAGATATTCAGGGGTTTCCAGACTTTACTGCATACACAAAGTTGGACGCCATTTGCAAACAGTTAATATTAAAAAAATAAAATTTGCACCAATGTATTTCTTATTTAAAGACCTTTTCAAAAATGTATCGCAAAGTGGGGGTTCGTATTTAAAAAAATGAAGTTGGACCCCCTGGCCCCGACATGGGGGCCGGTAACAAAAATCGACCCCACTCTAAAAGAAGGTCTTATTAGCCCGGTTCACTGTACAAAATTTTAATTTTACCGAAGAAGCCATTCGAAAGTTATTCAGGGGTTTCCAGACTTTTGCCCCACCCTGTATAATTTTCAAGACAATATTGATCAGATTGAAATAAAGCGACTCTCATGCCTCTAATAAAGTACGGAGACAGTTCCGCTCATAATGCACGAGTATAACATAAATAAATGCCAACAAGCAGGAGAAAATAGTGCAAGTCCATAAATCTCTCCTCTGGGTTAGTTTTTTATACTCTTGAAAGTAGAAAAAGTTCTATTGCTCAACTAACGAGTTCTTTCAGTACACATAATCCAAGTTTGATTTTTACTTTTCATATTGCATAATTTACCTATAAACAGACATCTATGTATAGCTCTCTTTTAAAAAATCGATTGAAAAGTTATCGAACCTCACTATATTTTATCCATACAATATTTTATCCATACAATAATTGTATGGATAAAATTATTATTATATTACCTATAATGTTTTAATTATAAGGCAGTCACCGAGACCGAGTGAGTAAGCGCACAAGGCATTGTACGCATGGTGACCTGGGTTCGATCCCCAGCGGGGCAGAATTTTTGGGGTCCACTCATGAGGAAAAATGAGTAGCTGCTTTGATGTGAAACAGCGACCAGTTGATGGTACAAGATATTGTATATTAAAGTGGTAAAAGTCCTATGATTCTGCGCTACCTACTAAAACTGTGACATAACACAAAGAAAAAATCATTATCATTACCACATAAGGTTTTATTAAATTTTGTTTAACGTCGCTTTCATCTGCATGGTCATATCACGACGGGGGTGTTACGCTCCATTCGCAGGAAACTCCTGCTACCCACATTAACCTCACCCAGCCTGGCTTGGGCCGAAATGCCAGCATTAACAGAGAACTTTACAAGCACTTAAAAATACGTATGTAAATAATAGTTCGAAAATTGCATCATGATTTGTAGATAGGGATTGAAGTCAGCACCTACACATTTAAATTACCTGCAAGTACAGTCATTGTGAGCAGATGTTTTCTAAAATAATTACCTATTTCAAGTGAAATTCATTAACCCGAACGCTAAAAGCTTTCGCAGTAAAAGCTTTATTTACACCCACCTACAAAAGCAGGATTCAAATGACATAAATTAGCTCATAATTTTCGCTGCTATAAAATAAGAGAAATCATCGTAATACCCAACTAATAATATTTATCATGAATGCCATCAATTTTTTTCACAACATGACCTTTCGGTTTCATAAAAGCCGAGAATGGTATTTACGGATTTTCATTTTCAAAATTCGTCGCTGCAAGAATAAAATGTGGAGCCCCAATACGGTTGACGCGAAAGAATATTTTTCTTCCTACCATTCGTAATTTTCATGCCCACTTTATACAACACGGTACTCTTGCTGACTTTGATTTTCTTATGGTCTCATGTTCGCATACCTAAAACCTCGATAAAATAAATAGGTAATTATAATATGTATTGATGTAGTAATGCTAGGTACCATAATTATTCCAAGTTGTTATTAGCAAAAATCGTTTCATGGAATATTTTCAGGTGTTTTTGTATGACAGCCTGGAAACTTTCAAGTATGCAATGAGCAATGTAAACGATAGAAGTATAAAAATTTATTTCTCATAAGTGATTAATTCTCAGATTAAAGTTATAATAATAATTAATTAAGTGAAAGCTCGTGTAATACCATAGAAACCAAAATCAGATTTTGTTTCGTTTTGCTTCTAAAAGTATGATAGATATTGCACTGCAGGTGATACGAATGAAAAGGTATTTAATAAAATTGTCTACGTTCCACGATATTACAGTCATGAAAGAATAGAACAGTGCCAGATATAGGTACTTTACAGAAAGCGAAGAGAAGAACAATACAACCCTCTCTGTAGAAGGTAACTAGGATTTAAAACATATGGCTTTTAGTATTAAGAACTTTTTGATGGGCTTATTACGAATACACCGGTGGGTTTACCTACAAACCCCTAACAATGGGTATTTTGCTGGATTTTTTATTTGCGCTCATTTAAAGTTGTAGTACCTATTATAATAATATAAAGTTTTTACGTATTTTTATTTTCAATACTAAACAAGGGATAAATTATAGAGGTTAAACTTTAAATTTCTCAAGAGAAAATAAAGTTTAAAAAATACCTACGTGCAATATGAACAGTAGAATTTCATTTATAGAACATATTTTTTTAATAATTTAAACCAACTAATCTTTTTAGATAGTGGAGATCGCACGTGGAATACACCCATTGTCATCCGATCACTAAGGTTGCGCAACGTCTAACGTTTTCAAAATAGAAATGGTAATAAGTTAGTTTTGATTTTGATTCCATGCATGGCAAACATGGCGATCCACGTCTACTGACTATACCCAACTCAGGCTGAATGAGGTTATTTTGAGTAGCTGGGTTTTTTTTCCCCAGCCCATGGTTATTAAAATCTCCGACGTGATATGACCATGTCCACAGTTGAAAGCGACGGACGTTAAATAAAAAAACAAAAACAAAACAATCAACCTTTTTTCTCTCTCTATAAGCAATATTTATTATCTACGTAAGACATACAGGAAAAATGAGTAAATTTATCACGTAATAAGAATAAAAATTACAGGGAAAATACGATGAGGCGGGAAATGGTTTATTGAAGAAAAAGGAAAAGATAAGCAGAAATTATGTGCGGAAAGGAAGAGGAGGAGGGGGTAACTAAGGAGAGGACAGGAACCTATGAGGAAATATTGGAGGGTAGGGAGAGAGAGCAAAAGGGTAGAGTGAGGGCAGAGGAACAATTTCTATTATCTTCCTCATATTTTTCAGAGTTTGGTAGAAAATTTGTTTCTGAAGGTCGTCTTTTATATTTTTTCTCTCAGATTAAAATATGAAAGATCTCTATGAAAGAGTATTCATAACCCACTTTTATATTAGCTCTCTTTCTCTACATCTCCTGTTTGTTCTCTATCTCTCTTTATTTTAATTGAAATTCAGTCATTGGTTCTATTTTTTGAAATCGAAGATGCCTGTAGCAGTCATTTGATTATTTATTTTCGGTAATGAATAAACGGTAGAAAAAATTGAGAACAAAACTTAAAAAAATTGGAAGTTATTCAGGTCCTTTAGTGTGCGGTGAATTGTCTAGTATTTTAATCATTCATCCTAGATGTGGTTTGTGGATATTATGGTTTTCACTTGAATCTTTTTTCGGAAAGCTGCCTAATACTAGGTAAAATAGGAAGGTATACT
The DNA here is from genome assembly GCA_024516035.1 of Bactericera cockerelli. NCBI lineage: Eukaryota > Metazoa > Arthropoda > Insecta > Hemiptera > Triozidae > Bactericera > Bactericera cockerelli. The sequence continues at coordinate 18,730,355 of CM044958.1, read as the reverse complement.
TAACATAATATGATTATGTGACCAAATTAACTTACTTGGTCTACCCTTGAAGCGGTTGGGATAATAAGTATTAAAGGTTATTATAGGACACCACAGAGCCACATACCTTCCCTTCCCTGCCTCTTTCTTTCACATGGAAGTGCAAAATTTGCTTTTTTAATACTTTACACTTTCTGGGGAAAATGCGAGAAAATCTTTATAGCAAAAGAATCTCTAAGTTTCAAAATATTTTTTCACTCGATTTAGTAGGTACCTAAATTTTGAACATTTCTTTTTTGAAGGTCAGCCTGATTTTACAATCATGTAGTTGTCACAACTACTCACACTCGCGTTACTAATTCTTTGCTTAATATAGGACTTGAACCACCGACCTCCAGGTTACATGTCCGCCACCTTATCGATCAAGCTACTGAAGTACTGAGGTTGGTCAATCATAATGTGTAGTTATAATCATATTAAATTCATATTATATTTTTAATAATATCTGTCCGAGTATAATGTGGCTCTTACCAAATTTTTAATTTCCGATTACAATTTTTTAATTCACTTCTTAACTGATTTGACATTATATCAATTCTGAAAAGTGTGTAAAAAAACATACGACATAATAATATACAGTATGTTTCAGAAAAGGTGGCCACCCCCTCGTAACTTTTGAACGCGACGGAATTTTTCAAATCTGTAAAGTCCTAAGTATAGGAAGTGCCCTATGGCCCATCCTGTGGTCATATTTATTTTTGGCCCCGGTCGGCCCTTCCGGCTTTTCAGCCATATTTTTTCATTTTTCTCGCGAATTTTAAATGGAATGCTATATTTTTTATTCCTGTTAATTAAAGTCCACGTTAGGCTGAGTATAATGAGCTTTTAAAATTTTCAAAAACCTAATCAGGGGCGGAGCTAGTAGGGTGCAAGTTTCAAAACTGTTACACGCTGTATTTCAGCGTTAGTTAGATTTTTTAGTACATTTTTTATTTTCATAGGTTCAAAATATTGTTTTACACCATATGAAATCAAGAAATTATTCTTGTTTACATCTAATCAGGGTCATAGTAAGGTTTTTGTATAAGTACTTTTTTTCTCACGTCAATTTTTCCGTAAATTAATGGTGTTCTCGAAATTGGCAATTTTAGAGGTGAAAGTCTGCTGTGACATATGTTTTTTATGCTTGAAATCGAAAGAAAACTTAACAGAGAAGCGATTAAGATCATAAAAAAAGCCATTTAACCTGCTAGTTTTTTCACGACAGTGTCCGGTAAAGTGGGTGAATTTCGTATTGGATTTTTTTTTTTTGTTGAGGAAACACAATTGGCATAGAAAATAAATAATACCGGATAAGGGAATAATACTTCAATAAACATAACTAAATGCGAAATTAAATGAAAATTATTTCTTCTAAATCAGTGCCGGTTATATTTTTTTTTTCTCTCTCTCTCTCTTCTCATCTTTAAAATAATTGAATTGGTTTAATTTTCACCCTCAAGACTTTGGTACTTGACCTGGTATTTTTTTTTTCTTAAATTTTGAGATAATTTGGGTTTAATATCGTGTTTAAACTGCATGGTCAATTGGTCATATCATAACGGGGGTGTTACCCTCCATTCGCAGGAAACTCACCAACCTGCTAAACACATTTATCTCACCCAGCCTGAGTTAGGCCGGAATGCCAGCATCACGAAGTCTTCACCTCGCTGGACGTTGCTTAACTTCGGTGATCCTACAAGAATCGTTGCATTTAAAGCGCCATCGGACTGACTGCAGAATGATTGACAATGTGTTTTCTACAGATTTTACCAACTTACCAACTAAAATTGTCTCAAGAGGGGACCCCTAGGCCGACTTTAGAAGCAGCATTATCCAATAATCATTTTTGATACAACTTGAACTTTGAAATACGAAAAAAAGAGAGAGAGAGAGAAAAAAAAAAAAAAAAAATATCCGGCACTGATTTAGAAAAAATAATTTTCATTTAATTTCGCATTTAGTTGTGTTTATTGAAGTATTATTCCCTTATCAGGTATTATTTATTTTCTATGCCAATTGTGTTTCCTCAACAAACAAAAAAAAATCCAATACGAAATTCACCCACTTTACCGGACACTGTCGTGAAAAAACTAGCAGGTTAAATGGCTTTTTTTATGATCTTAATCGCTTCTCTGTTAAGTTTTCTTTCGATTTCAAGCATAAAAAACATATGTCACAGCAGACTTTCATCTCTAAAAATGCCAATTTCGAGAACACCATTAATTTACGGAAAAATTGACGTGAGAAAAAAAGTACTTTTACGAAAACCTTACTATGACCCTGATTAGATGTAAACAAGAATATTTTTTGATTTCATATGGTGTAAAACAATATTTTGAACCTATGAAAATAAAAAATGTACTAAAAAATCTAAGTAACGCTGAAATACAGGGTGTAACAGTTTTGAAACTTGCACCCTACTAGCTCCGCCCCTGATAAGGTTTTTGAAAAATTTAAAAGCTCATTATACTCAGCCTAACGTGGACTTTAATTAACAGGAATAAAAAATATAGCATTCCATTTAAAATTCGCGAGAAAAATGAAAAAATATGGCCTAAAAGCCGGAAGGGCCGACCGGGGCCAAAAATAAATATGACCACATGATGGGCCTGTACTTAAGACTTTACAGAATTGAAAAATTCCGTCGCGTTCAAAAGTTACGAGGGGGTGGCCACCTTTTCTGAAACATACTGTATTATGCAATATAAATTTAAAGCATAAAATTACATCCTTTTAAACCCAGAATACCTACATTTATAAAGTATAAGTATAAATACACCTAATCTATCTATCACATACTATAATTATCTAGAAATTGACTTTATGGAGAACAGCGCGACCACAATTCTGCAAAATACTTAACTTGCACCATTACAAACTTTTGGTTATCACGGAAAACTCTCTGAGGTTACTTCGTGAAACACTGGTAGAAATATTTTGCCAAAGTGGTTGCCAGAAAATTGCAAATTCCGACACTTTAATTACCTCTTTACGAAAATACATAGCACATTATTTCGCATTTCTTGTAAAAGTTTTAATTTACGATTTGAAAAAAATAATAATGAAATAATAATTATGAACATTTTAATCCAAGATAGGTAGGAAATACTTCACAATATTGGAATTTCAAATAGTCATTTTTTATAGGTGCTTAATACTTATCCTCCAATTATTATTGGAGTACATAATTAATTTTACTCGAGTTTGTAATTAATGTTACCAATAACTCAAAATCGGTATAGCAACCAGAATAATATTCAGTATTATAAGTAATTTAATAATTTATTATTATACTGGAGATTAGACTAGACTTAACGTCACTCATAGTAATCCTAGGAAGTAGACCTGACTATTCAATGAAGAAAATCATCTTTTTTATTTTGATAGAATACCTACCAACTTATTTCTACCTATAGTTGAATTTTACTGTTTGTGCAAACAAAATCGAGTCCCCGAGATGTTTGGAGAACTGTTAGGGTGTTTGTATACATTTAATACATTGCGGAAAGAAAAGATAACATGCCATTTTATTATGACTGTTTGTGTTGTTAAGTTTCGAAACACATAGAAGTCCTGCACACGTGGCCACGCGCTAGTATGCACAGTGCACACGCGTCTGCATGAGGTACACGAGGACTAAAAGACTCAGCTTTAGTTTCGTAATGATTTTTAGCAAATAATTAAAACCTAAATATAGTTCTATACGTATCCTTTATGGGTATAAAGTGCTCCTCTCTCTCTCACGAGTAATTTATTATGTAATTCATTTACCGCTTACCATCTTCCCTCCCTCTCTCACTCTCTCTCTCTCCTTTCTTTAAGTTCTCTCTCTCTCTCATTCGCCAATACTGTCTAATCTACATTCCTTCAATTTTCCTAATTTCTAGTTCGTATTAGCTGACTTTGACTTTTCAATCTATCGACCTCTCTCTTTCTCTACTCTCTCTCTCTCTCTCTCTCTCTGTCTCTCTCTCTCTCTCTCTGTCTCTCTCTCTCTCTCTCTCTCTCTCTCTGTCTTCTCTCTCTCTCTCTCTGTCTCTCTCTCTCTCTCTGTCTCTCTCTCCTTCTCTGTCTCTCTCTCTCCTTCTCTCTCTCTCTCTCTTCTTTCCTCTCCCTTTTGAAATCTCTTCTTCTTGTTTTATTTATCACACCATGCCTTCTTCTCTCTAATTCCACAATTTCCTTACAGACTCCGTTATGTCTTTCTCATCTCCGTCACCCTCCTTCTCTCCCTACTCATATTCACAGACACACAGACGTTGATGTGGGTTTTACAGGCCACAAGCAAAATGGAGATAGACGGAGATTGAAGATATGAGTGAGAAAGAGGAATTCAGAAAAAGCGGACGTTGCAAAGCAAACAACACTTCCTGAGGTAGAGAAACTGCTTGTACACACAAATTTAATTCCAATCATAATAATAACTATGAAATGTTATTACATTATAGGTATTTTTTTCATTCAAATAATTAAATTTTTATTTTATACATGAATTTCGCCTAGTCTCTTTATAATATTGTATATTAAAATATTTTGATTTCTCCATTTTTGTTAAATCCATATTTAGCACCTCAAATTAATGTCAAATTAGTAATTAGCACCTCAAAAGCGTTGGGTTTGATATGTCACAACCCCAGAATAAAAAAAAAAAAGTTAGTCAAAGCGATTGCCTCCGAAAATACCTTGGGGTCGGGTTCCAAAAGTTCAAGATATCAAGAAAAAAAAATAATCAGAGTAGACTACTTCTATTGTAGTCTAATTTTTGCATGTTTTATCGTTTATCTGAAACCACCAAATGCCGCCAGATGGAGGTTAAAAGACCACCACTGGTGGCACTGTTGTTCCAGACAAACATATATGTCTTGGATACAATGACACTAGGTACATAAGTACTGATAAATATTTATCAGGACATCACGAGGTCTTCGATAGTAAACTTCTCATGAGCCACAACAATGAAGTTATAAAAATAAAATTATGTTTTAATAGAATCATGGAAACAAATTAAGAAAATGTTTTTTGTCAAAATAAGTATTATTATTTTTTTTTTATTTTATTTTTTTTTTTCATGATAAAAAAAAATAAAAAAAAAATCATGATAAAAAAAAAAAAAAAAAAAATGTATTTCATGATACCTATATTTTCTCTCTCTCTTCCTCAATATCTCGCTTTCAGCTTTCTTAAAATAAATTCTCTTTTATACACACACCTACCTCCCACTCGTCGTCGAGTTAAGACGTGTGTCTCGTATCGTTCCGTGTAAATAATGTATACATTTTAATTTTAATTTTTTACCACTATCTAAAAATTATCCTAGTGTTTCATCAGTGTAATATATACCAAAAATTCCAAGACAAGTGTATTTATTATTCAATGACTAACCAATAATTTTAATTACTTAATTAATTAATTTTAAATTTATTGTAAAACCACATCACCAAACAGTAACATCTATTTTGTTTACATATGAAAGTCCTTGAAATAAATGCAACATCATAAGTAGATACTGTTACCTACTCTACGTCTTGAAATCAACAGTGTACTCATAGTTAACAACCATTCCACCGTTCTGTAATATACTGGATAGTCCAATATGGCTAATCAATTACATATAACTCAACAGAATGGATTAACAACCATCTTGCACCTGGGATTCACCTATGCTAATTCGACACAAATAATAAATGGCAATAACTCTTTTCATTGCATACGCCCAGATTGTCAAGGATCCATCATCGTACACACTGAAAGGAACACAGGTAATGGCAACAATGTGTTGTTTAAATTCATTAAACTTGGTCAAATGCACAATGACCTGGTTCGCTGTTCAGGGAGATTTACTAGAAGCACCATCAAATCCAATCAGACTTCTATTGCAAACCCACTAGATCTGACTGTGTACGAAAACTGCATCGATGAAACCAATCAAAACTTAGAAGAAACAATTATAGAGAATGCACTTGAAAATATAACACCATCAGCTGACGCTGAAGATTTCTTCATTAAACTGATGAATGAGCTTGATATTATTTTTAAGAAGTTCAAAGAGACTCGAGACCTCAACGTTATAGAATTGAACAAATTAGTTCGTAGTATGTTTCTACTTCTTAATGACAAGTGTGCCCAAGTGGAAAAGTTTAAATTAAACGAAGAAACGCTTGGACAACAACTGCTCAAGTTACAAAATGATCTCAGAAGCGCAAAAATAAAAATCAATGAGTGCGAAAAGGGAAATAAACTTTTATTAGAAGATCATGACGAGCAAATTAAACATTATACTGAAAAACAAAATGAACAATCAGAAATAATAAAGAATCTCCAAAAACAAATTGAAAAACTGTCCCGATCCCCAACTAAAAATGCATCAAAAAATACTCAAACACTGGTAGTAACAAAGGGAATTCAGTTGAACGCCACCACCCAGTACAGTCCAGTTAAGATCGCTCCACAACATGACGTCACTCCCTCCAACCTCAAAGAACCACAGGGCGTTACAATAACAAATGCTGACACTGCGTACAATAACAAACAACTGACAGAGCATACATCAGCCAACAACATCCAACATCTGAAGGTTAGTCAACATGACGTCACAGCTGCCTCTCTGACCTGTGAACCTGACAGTAACAAAGCGTTACCATCAGCTGCTGATACGAACAACTGTAAACAATCTGCTGAGTGTTATGTTTCCATCAGCAAATTTATGGACTTGGAGAAGAAAGTGAAATTACTTGAGCAGAATTTACAAGGTTTAAAGAACAATGCCAAGGGTCATCAAACTCAACTCAAGTCTATTCCATCGACCTCTCTAGACAAACAAGGGCCAAAAGCCATAGACAGTAAAAAGGAGAATCATCCATCCATTTTTATAGTCGGCGACGGACACTCTCGAAACCTAAAAGAAACACTAGAGAGAAAAATCCCAAGAAACTGGACAATCAAATCATCATTCAACAAAGAAGCAAATATGAAAGCTGTTAGTGACAACCTCATCCAACAAGTAGATAAATGCAACCATCTCATACTCTTCGCTGGTTCAAACGACATGTTCGTATCCCCAAAAAGGGAAATTCTATCGAGCTTGAAGAAGATTATTGAGAAGTTTAGTGACAGCAAATTCATTCATCTCCTGCTTGTCCCGGAACGTTACGATGATCTGACCTACAACTATCACATTAACAAGGTCAACGAACTAATTTCAGATTTTGTGAAACCCTATCCTAACATTTTGACCTACAACATTAAAGACATTGTTGATTCCTGGGACTATTACGACAACCTTTTTATAGGGAGAATAGGAAAGATCAAAATTTGCTCTGAGCTTGCTATAAAAATATTAGGAAAAGACACGAAGATTGACTACAATACATTGAATGGGGTTCAAAGCCAAAATAAGACATCTGTGACTCTTAATAAAACTAAATCATCTCAACATAAGGTACAATTCGAGAAAACAAAGGATTCTAAGATAAGACCTAACATAAAAACAAATGAGAACAGACATACAATACAGAAAACTAACCGAGACATACAATATAGAAAACAAAACGGACGGAACACAAACACGAACACACTCACATATAAAAGTTTCAAGTCCACATCTAGGGCTCCTAGGAATGGGGAAAATGAGATGACAATCTCGTTCCCTCATAACCTCTATTCTAACTATGGAGAACGGTACAATCCAAGAAATAGTTCCAGGCGTTGGACTAATTCCTTGTACCGTAACAGTCGAAATTTTCCATAGATACAGACGATTCGCCTCTAGCGAAAATAACACATGACATTGTACATAGTAATTTATCCTTTGACAGTACCACATTACCAGATAATGTAGATTTTATTCCTGATGACATAACACCAGGATCCACCCATGATCTTGTGATTAATGAACTAGGCCCTGATACCTATAAACAAATTTGGGACAATGTAGAATTAGCATGCAGCATGGAGTATGCTTTAGACGAGTTCTACAAGAAACCAATCAGTACGGAAAATTCACATACTAAAAATAATATTACTAACCCTCTTAAACCCCCCACTACAACACACAAAAAGACTGGTGAAATGACCATTAACATTCAAAAATCCAACTTAATAATCTACTACCAAAATGTCAGAGGGTTGAACAGTAAATTAAAAGAACTAACATGTGGCCTAGTATCAAGAGCTGTACCGGCCGATATTTATATTTTCAGTGAGACCTGGTTAAGTGACTCCGTGCAAAACGCCGAGCTAGGATTCTCTAATTACATAGTATATCGTACTGATCGATCTCAATACACATCTAACGCAAAGAGTGGTGGTGGTGTATTAATTGCAGTAAAAAAATCTATACCATCCTACAGTATTAATACTATTAATAATAAAACAGAAAGCATTTTTGTTCATATAAAATACCACTCGACGCGACTAGTATTAGCAAGTACATACCTACCACCCAGGTCACCATTAAATATTATTAATGATTTTATTGAATGTATTGAGGAAGTAATTTCTAAATACAGTTTTATATTAATTTTTGGTGATTTTAACTTCCCAAATATTAGATGGATAACAGATAACAAGTGTCTGAAACCTGAGGGAACTCATACTGCTCAATCCGAAATGTTTATATCAACTATGTCCGACTATCATAATTTTTCTCAGATGAACTGCATAAAAAATGACCATGATAGCATATTAGATCTCGTTTTTACTAATGTTAATCATTTTAGAGTAAAAGTAGATAAATGTTTGGACCCTCTACCAATTCCGATTGACAAGTATCACCCCCCTCTTGACATTTGTTTAAACATCCCAGCGATGGCTCCTAGAGTTAAGAATTTAACGTGTGATTTGCATAAGCGTGCTGATGACGTATACCATTTTAAAAAAGGTGACTATAGATCTCTTTCTAACGCTCTTGGTAACCAGAACTGGGAAATAATATTTGATAACTGTGACAATATAGACAAAGCTCTTTCCAAATTTTACTCGACTCTACATGAAAACATTGCTAAATTTATCCCTTTAAAAACTATACATGAGTTGAAATTCCCCGAGTGGGCTACCCCTGAATTTAAAGATCTTGTATTTCAGAAGAAAAAAGCTCATAAAATATTCAAGTCTTCGGGTTCTAAAGAACATCTTGATCAATTTAAACTCTTGAGAGTGCAATGTAAATCGAAATCTCAAGTAGATTATTCAAATTTCGTTAAAACAAAAGAATCTGAGTTTAAAACAACACCGGCGAAATTTTGGTCTTTTATTAAGTCCAAGAAACAGGATAATGACATGCCATCTCAAATGACACATAAAAATAACACATCTTCCGATCCTAACACTATTGCCAATCTATTTGCAGAAAATTTCTCTGCAGCCTACTCAGCTGAACAGCTGGCACCACCTTATTTTAAATTTGACAATGTCCTCAATCCGACACTGAAAGAGATTTCTGTTACTGAGAATCAAGTATTTAAATTATTACAGAAATTAAAAGCTGATTCATCTAGTGGACCGGATAATGTTCCACCTATAATTCTTAAAAACTGTGCCACTGTTTTAGCCCTACCTCTCAGTTTGTTATTTAATAAATCTCTAAGTACAGGGATGTTTCCTCACAGCTGGAAAACATCCTTTGTAATACCAATTTTTAAGAATGGTGATAAAAATAACATAACGAACTACAGGCCAATTTGTAAATCTTCCACCATTCCCAAGTTATTTGAATGTCTCATTTATAACATTTTAGCGCCGACTTTATCTTCCCTTCTTACCAGTCATCAGCACGGTTTTGTAAATAAAAAATCAACAACTACAAATCTTTTATCTTTCACTGACCACATAAACAGAGTAATTGACCAGGGAGCCCAATTTGACTGCATTCTGACAGATTATAGCAAAGCTTTTGATAAAATTAACATTAACATCTTATGTGCTAAATTACAAGCTTATGGTATACATGATCCCCTCCTGACATGGTTCTATAGTTATTTTTCTGACAGAACTCAATTGGTTAAGCTTAAATCGACATTGAAAAATGACAAATGTGGTTGCACATCCAATAGTATAAATAACCAGAGTACTATCTTATCCGACCCTTTCGAAGTTAGATCTGGCTGCCCACAAGGTGGGCATATTTCAGGACTAGCCTTCGATTTATTTATTAATGACATATATTTATTTTTATTGACGGATTTTTGGTTATTTGCTGATGACAAAAAGACTGGACAAAGAATTGACAATGTAAACGATGCTGTACTTTTACAAAAATCTCTGGATAATCTCTACCTATGGTGTTCGATTAATAAAATGGAATTAAATATAAAAAAATGCAAAGTTATCACCTTTAATCGAAAAAAGAGCCCCATCATATTTGAATACAAAATTAATGGCATTCCCCTGGAAAGAGTCTACAGCATCAAGGACCTTGGTGTAACTTTTGACCACAAATTATGTTTCAATGAACATTATAATAACATTACTAGTCGAGCTTACAAAACACTCGGGTTCATAAACCGAAACTCGAAAGATTTCCAAAACCCTAAAACTTACATCCTTCTATATAACGCTTTTATTCGCTCTTTACTTGAATACGCATCTCCTGTGTGGTCGCCGTATTATGAAAAATACAAATTACAAATTGAAAGAGTACAGCATCGATTCCTTCGAAATCTCGCATATAAACAAGGAACTCCCATGTCTTTTACAAACCATGACTATTGTGAAATCATGAAAAATAATAATATTTTATCTTTAGACAATAGAAGGGACACTAGTGACATAATCTTTCTATATAAAATTTTAAATGAGCTGACATTATTGCCTGAAATAAAAGAAAATATTCGATTTCGAAATACAGGCCGAAATACTCGCAACAAAGACATTTTTGACTTAGATTTCTGCTCAAAGAACTATACCTTCCACAAACCACTTAATAGAATGATAAGATTATTTAATCAAGCTTCTAATTCTGATTCATCTATACATCCCTTCTCTTGTTCGATCAATGAAATAAAAGATAAATTAAGAAAGATATTGGAAACTTAATATTTTGTTATAATCATAAGATATAACTATATTTATAAGATCAAACAATTTTACTGTCTTTTTCTATCTATCTTTATTATATATTTATGTATCTTAACTATATTTATATCAAATAAACATGGGTTTACCCCGTTAATTTATGAAAATAAAAAAAATAAAATAAAATAATTATTATTATACTTATTACGTCGAGGAAACCTCAATTTTTCTTTTGTTGGTGAAAAATGAGTAGGAAAAGTCGACTTTCCTGCTGCTTCTGGCATACCTCTTCAGAAAAATTTAGCTTGTTGAGCTGGGTAAAAAAATGGTTGCAAAGTTTTGATATAGCCTGAAGTAGCGGAAAATGTTTTAGGCATGTTTTCCAAATATAAATTTATGGGTACAATAAGTTTATTATTATTTTATGGTATTGATAATACTGAATCTTTACCCACACTATTTGCAGTAAAAAGTTTACATTATATTTACCGACTTTCATAGAGTTTTTTTATTAAATATATAATTTATTATATTTGATTTAGGTAGGTATGTAGAAAAAGCTGTTCAGGCTGAGAATAATAGGCTTTCAAAAAATCCAAAAACCTTATCAGACGCGGAGCTGGTATAGTTCAAAGTTGGAAACTGTTACCCTATGATATTGTAAAGTTGACCTATGTATTGATCAGTAGTGTAGCGTGGATTTGGAGCTTGGGCTAGCTGAAGCTGAATAAGTAATACCAAGTAGAAAAAAACTGATATGAACATCACACCACTTTTTACTACTGAAAATTAAAATGAAAATTAGTCAGTAAAAGAAGAAAATAAATGTAGATAAAAAATAAATAAAAAGTAAGGAAAAACTGACAAATATGGACACAATACTTCCTTTTGATTGGTTCACATTGTATACACTTGGCAATTTTGAGATTATATCTAAATCACTTGTACCTCCAAAACAGCTTAACCGATTTTCTTCAAATTCATTTTATATGGTAGCATACCGGTTCTGTATTTTTAGTTCAAAGTTTTTGATTTTCTGAAATATCAGAGCTAAATCATATTTTATTAAAAAAATAATTATAAATGTAAAACACTAATACGTACATACATGCAAAATTTCATCAAGCGCATAAGAAAAAAGTTAGTGGTCAGGCGCATGGTCTCTACCACCAAGAACCGCTAGTGCGAAGTTGATGAATTTAAAATGGGACCATCTATAGATTGTCTCCTATATGTTTTCAAAAGAAATGTATACACAAAACCTAAGTTACTCAGGAGGTTATGAAACATTCTGAAATATAAAGAAAATTTGAAATTCAAGCAAAAAATATATTTTTTTTACAAACGAACACAATACTTCCGATTTCTATTATTAGAAATTTTCCGGATGTAAAATATGCCACCGCGATAAATTTCAAGTTTCGGTCCGAAATCTGACCTCAAGTGTAACACTTTCTCAAAAATTTTCTTGAGGAAAATTGAAACTTGAGGACGGTTTGGAATTTTGGACTAAACTTGTGAAAGTTTTTCTGATATTAAACAGCAAATTTACTTAGGTTCATCTCTCCGTTAATTTGTGATACTTCAATTATTTATTGCTATCTCTTACTATTTCGTCTATATCTAAACAATTCGAACACACAAATCATACTTAAAAAAAAAACCCCTCATAAAAACAAATTAATACTTTAATCATCGTTATCTTTCAGATAATTTTATTATACGAGTAACTCAGCAAAATTTTAGTGGTTAAACAATTAATAGAAATAATTGAAGTCATACACTTACAAAAGCTTATTTCAGTTAGAAATACCCATGGTATTTATTAGAAATACCAATGGTTGAAGTAGTTCATTTAATTTAAATGAAATTATGTTTTTACAGTTTTATTAATTAATAAGGATATGTAAATAATAACGTGGAAAAAATTAAATTGTCTTTATTTATTACATTTGAAGATTTAAATGTGAACTTGTTGAATGGTCTCTTAAAATTTCTAAACGAATTCGCCAACTCAATAAATTGAAAAGAAACAACATTTTCATAAAATAATTAAAGTGAATTTTAGATTAAAAATAAAATAAACACCGGTCCACGTGCCGAGTATGGTACAGTAGAAAGCTTGTACCCAACTGCGAGATGAAAATCATGTTTAAGTTTGGATAGAAATAAAAAGGGGTGGGGGGTGGCATTTTGAAAGTTAGAGCTTTTGCGAAAAAGGGAAAAGGGGCAAACAAGTGCTTTCCTCTCTTTCTCGTTATGTCTGAGGGAAAAAAATGAGGAATAAATATATTTACCGCTACTTTCTCTTATCATCTCTCGAGTTTCCATAGAAACAGATATACAGCAAGATTGGTTATTACTGCTTCTTCTTTTGTACAATAAAAGGCACTTGGTGACGACGTATTACATTTTTCAATTTCATCACTACAAAATCACAAGACAATATAAAATTTGGTGCCTACAGAAAGCTGAACTACGAGAGATAAAAATTTCCTAGGTAAGTGACTAGGTAATAAATTTACAGTTCGTGAAGAACCGTATCACCCCGATACCTTGCACATTGCATAGTTAATAGATTGAACGGCGCACATAAAAAATCTCTGAAGAGACGTTAAAACAATTTTCAGATTGGGGATTTCTTTTATCCTATTACGATGTCTATTAACTTTTCTTATCTCATCGAGAGGAAAGTAATGCAGACACTCAACATTTCGATTTAATCACCTACTTTATTGGAACTGGCCCCTCATTTTAATAAGGGTCCCGCTAAAATCAACTTTTTTATTTATTATATTATGTACAAGATAATAAAAGGGACATTTATCAATTTCAATGTTTTTTTTCAAGTGTCGGTTGGCCATGTGCCAATTTCTGATAATGAATATGATACAGTAGAACCCTGGATATAAGAGATAATTGGATATGAGAGAATGATATCCGGGCCAAATTTACCTTTATACAGGATGCCACATTTTAAACGAACTATTGATTCTACAGAGAAAAAAAAATGTGACTAAATCTTCCACTAGGGACAAAACTGAGAATGACCTCAAATATTTCCTCAAGGTTATATTGATTTCAACTTCAGCAATTTAAATAAAACTATATATTTTTGAGAATGGTAAATAACCATTAAAAAATGAGTAGGTATCTTTTACTGAGATCGTCTACTCTTACAAGCTTCCAAAGTTACTAATTTTCTGGGAAACTTTGGCGGGACTGATCGCGACCTTTTCCCCCTGTTTTTCCCCTACTTTTATATGGGATTTTGTCGGAATAATTTTTTGTAGTATCAATAGTTTCCGAGTAATCGCGCTGTTTCGTTTAAAATGAGACACCCTGTAAAAGGGAAAATAACCTCTTTGTAAGAGAAACTTGCATATAAGAGAAATAATTTCCGGTTCCTTGCGTTCTCTTATATGCAGGTTTGACTGAATTAAAATGATATTTAACCTAGTAAAATATAAAGGGTAATATCAAGTCCAGAAAAATTATGCGATAGCTTTACTCAGTATACAAAACCTTCCTCAGTTATTCCAATGGCTCTTATAACTGTATGTATGTGTTGTTGATCTCTTTCTCTGGAATCCTTATCTTTCTTTCATCACATTGCAGCTTTTGCCTTGAAGATCATGTACGTGAGTTTTCCGCTTCAGCATTTGCTTATGATAAGTAGGTGATTAAATGGAGACGAAGAGAGAGCGAAGGAAAGTTTATAAAATAAGACAGAAAACAGAGGGATGCACATGGAGGGTAGAACAGGGGAGAGAAAAGAGAGGAGAGGAGTAAATAAGGTCAACAAGAGGGTTTTTCAGAAAGAAAAGATGGTAAGTAAAGGATTGTAAGGACGAGGATGGAGGGGAGTGAGCGAATCGGACAGGACAGAGAGGTGAAATAAAAATAATTAGAATGGAAGATTGAGATGAAGGATAGCTCGAAGATAAAAATGAAATAAATAATAACAGAGATCCGGTAGATGAGAATGAGAAAAGTTACATGAAAAGCTTACCATAAAAATGAGAGGATATAGTACGAAATGAGGACATGAAGGGAGCAATGAACAAAACCTATTTTTTTTTTATTGAATCCGGGGTAAAGAGACGTACCTATTCATATTTAACCTGCAAAGACACATTACAGAGAAAATGAAGCTTTGATTGAACTCTTCTGATTAGTAGGTAAGTGATGTGGTTTCTGAGCATTACGATAGCCATAGAACTACATATTATACGGGGCTACAGGATGTATCGTTCTTGAGATACAACGGAAAATCCTAAAATGGGACCTCTTTTCACCTCCTTTGAATAACATTTACCCCCATATTGTTTTAAAGGCCTCATTGAGAGAAGTACATTGCAACAAATTACGAATCAATAGGCTAAGACATACCGTTCTTGAGATACAGGGTCGATATTATTGTCTAATATTCATATGATATGACCTATAACTTGTTAACCGTAAGTTTCAGAAGTATAAGTATAAGTAGTGCTTTATTTAGACTGTCAGCGCAAGACAGGTAGTCCCATTATCCCAACAGTTTAGAAGGATAATTTTTAGATAATGAATTTGATTTTAACTCCTTATTGCGAGACCTTTCGTACAAAGTATAATTCAATTTGTTTTTTCGTTAAAACTTCTACCAATTGGTCGTCCGGCTGACTGACGAAAACGATTCAAAACTAACATCAACAGAGTTGATATAACTTGTTTGAAAGGTATTGCTAAAAAAGGAGCTTATATTTATAAATTTTATCCACCTGCAACTTACGGTTAACGAGTTATAATAATAATAGTAATAATTTCATTCGGTTTTCAATACATTTGGTCTTTTCGGGAACATATGAATATAAGCCAGGACGGTTGACCCTGTACCTCAGGTACGATGAGTTGTAGTTTGATGCACTGAATTTTGTTGCAATAAACTTCTCTCAATGAGTCGACATACCATCCTATTTAAGAGTTCAAAATGGTCCGTGCCCAGTCTGACTGGGATGGTGTAAGCAATTTTTTTGTAGCTAAAACGTATTCAACCAAAAAAATAAGGGGATAACAGCTTTTGCGTTTTAATATAATATCAGCCCTTCTTGAGATATGGGGGGTGGGGTGGCACTTTATAGACACCCTGTATAATTCTAACAGTATTATTGTAGTAAAGTATAATTAGATTTTAGTTCCAAGACCTTTATTTGAGATAGTGAATTAATTCAGACTCGGAAAAAATTTCAGAACTAGGTTAAATTAAAATGCGATAGCAAAATGCTAGGGAAAAAAAAATTAAATTTACATTTAGGTTTTTTTTTTCTTTTATAAAACTACCTAGATAGAAAAAATAGAAAACAGAAAAAGCTGTTGTCTTAAGACTTACCGGCGTCTACAACTTCCTAGTCTAGAACTTAAAGGCTACTTGTAATATAGGAAACATTATATCTATTACAGTTACATAGACATATTTTTATGTTAACCGGATCCTCAGGCTTGAGAACATCACTATAATTATACCTAACCTATTAGTGCTACAATCTGAACAAAGGTAAGCAGACAGTTGTACATCTTACTAGCCAATAAATGAGACTTTGTTTAAACTGCTAGCACAAAGGGACTCTTAAGTCCTACGTCGGCTGTATAAGTAAATAAAGTTATCATATTTGTGTTAATCACTTTTGTGATATCACAACTACTCAAACTCGCTTTACTAAATCTACGCTGAAACGGACTTGAACCACCGACCTCCAGGTTACATTGACAAGGGGCTCCTAGAACCATTTCTGTAGAAGTCTGTAGTTTTCATCACTATGTTACCAACTTTGTTCGATATTGTTAGGAAGCAAGACTCATACTCGTACATACGTATGTACAATTGTACATAAGACGAAAATACTTTGTGCTTTCAGAATGCTTTAAGACTGTAGAGATTAGAGATTCCGTTTTCTCGAATTCGATAGCAAACTTGTGATAGCTTTACTATTAAGAGCAACCTTCCTGGAAGTGTACCCAATAACCCTTCCTGTTTAAGCTTCACACCGAATGAATAAACATAATTTACCTTAGGTTAAGTACAACGAGTGTTAACTAAGTGTGAGAAATTAGTAGAATTGAGTCACTTTGGACGGTAAAGTCACTAATAGAAGTACTCAAGAGACTATTAATTCGTTCACATGATGGGGCAATTGGGGCATTAGGCATTAGAGTGCGAACAAACAAACATCAAGTCCATGATGCAATATGTCGATTAGCAACCATACATTTGGATGGTCTTCAGTGTTTTATAACGGCTGATTTTTGGATTTACTTCTACTTTTTTCCATGTTTATAGACAATAATAATTCAGAATTGCGAAGTAAATGTTTATTGGAAAATAAGATCTCCCTCTTTCACTGTTCCAGCTCTCCTCATACCACACTTCTGAGATATTGTAGGAGTTTTAAAAGTATAAAGTTTGCGAATAAATCACATTGCTTGGAATAAGCGAGGGTATATAACGCGTTAACCTTGCAAGGTATACCTGAGGTGTAGCTGAAGGATGTTCTGCCACACTACCCTGCGGTGGATACAGGCGAGTTGTAAAATAGCTGTGTTAATCGTAAAGTTTAAAAATTTGGCATACCTGGGACTCGAATCTTCCATATCCAGGTTACGCCTCCAATCGATCTACACCGGAATGGAACACTGTGCCTTTGAGGATATTAAATGGAGAGAGGTAAGTAATTATTATACCCTGGGTCATGTAGCTCAGCTACATGAGAGATCTCCTGTCCCATTTGTGAATAATGATGGCTCTTATTTTACGGAGGTATAAATGAGTTTTTACATAATAATGAATTAATATTTTTTTTCTTCTTGTAAGCGCTTAACCTTGTCATTATACAGGTCGTTCGCGCAATAATGAATATGTAAAATTCAGAAAATCTGCTGGATTTTAAGGTACTTCTCCTGTTCAAGCACATTCAGAACACCCTGTGGAATATTTGCCGAAGTTCAAGGCAAGTTTGTAGCCCCGCCCCAACCTCATGGCATCAGATACCTCCTCAATGTTGCAAGAAGTTTGACGAGAAACTTGGGTAGCTTTCTTCCGCTAAATAAATAATAAGTTACCTCCAAGTTGGGCTCCTAATTATCTTGGCCTGACACTTTGGCAGTTTTTGTTGGGAAAGCTGTGAAGGGGATCTTCTATTCTTGAAAGATTTTTTTTCTTCCTTTGCTTGAGAAAGTTTTTTTTTCTGATTTGAGATAAATAGGTCAGGTAGAGTTTTCTCAAAGTCTGGAATAAGTGAGTCTTCGTCTTCTTTTGAATAATTCACTGTTCATCCGTTTTCACACTATACGATTAGGCTGATTAAATAAATTAAAGTGGGCTAAAGTACGCAAGGATTGTGTAGTAGAATGTAATAAATTATTGTACTTCAAAAATATGTGAATAAAACTCAAAAAGATTTTTTTTTTCTCATAAGAAGTGTAAACAATAGAACATTCCTGATGGTGAAATAAAACCATCATTTGGTCTATAGGTGGAAACAGACGCAACGGAAGAACTATCACTATGGTTTATGTTTTATGTTAATGGAATATGAACATGTGGCATTGTGGCTACTTCTAAAGTCCACCTATTGATTGACAGCCAGCAATGTACTGCAGGCACTGCAGCAACATTCGCATTAGGAAAAAAAAATGATTTATCAATACCAATAAAGTATATTTTTACCAAATAACTAAATTAGCCTAAGCCGAACTCAATAAATTTAACTCAAAATCTAGTATATCCTGAAACATAATACAATCATACATTTG
>CM044958.1:18663498-18711436 GCA_024516035.1 Bactericera cockerelli | reverse complement strand
AACACTTCGTGTAAAAATAGTCGTCAAGTGTTGGAAATGATTAAAAAGAACTGATATCAAAAACGTCAATTTTCTATGTCTAAAGGAAATATTTTTCACGTAATAAGTCTATTGATAATTCAACCAAAATAATAGCCTCACAACAACAATACACCTTTGAGCAAACTTCGATTTGGTATTTTGAGAATTTAACCAAAAAATAGCCACACAACAAAACAATGCTCTTGTAAGAACAATCTTGCAATATTACATAACCACGTCCTTGACTACTGCACACTGTTTTGTTAGCAACGTACTTCACATAAATTTCAGAACAAAACGGTGTGCAGTCAAGGACGTGGTTCTGTAATTATGCAAGATTGTTCTTACAAGAGCATTGTTTTGTTGTGTGGCTATTTTTTGGTTAAATTCTCAAAATACCAAATCGAAGTTTGCTCAAAGGTGTATTGTTGTTGTGAGGCTATTATTTTGGTTGAATTATCAATAGACTTATTACGTGAAAAATATTTCCTTTAGACATAGAAAATTGACGTTTTTGATATCAGTTCTTTTTAATCATTTCCAACACTTGACGACTATTTTTACACGAAGTGTTTTTTGGGGGATATCACTACTTTTTGATTTAATTGATTTTCATATGATAGATGAAATAAAAACTGGTCAACAATCAACAGATAAAAGAAAAAAGACTTTTAATTAAAGGATGTTGATCTTTTAATTCAAGGAGAAAAATAAATGATATAAAAAAAAAACTTTGAAAAGATGCTGAAAGAATATTTCACGGTACTTGCTGGAGAGAGGAGAAATCTTGAGATAACAGGTGTATTCCTTATTGAGTGGCACTAGATAGCGCTCAGCAATTTTGTTGATTCTTTTCAAAGTTTGAAACCCACTGCTAGATTCATTAACAGAAAAGTACCCCGTTTCAGTATTGTTGGCAATAATTAGAGATGGGTGATTTCAGCAGCCTCCGTGGCGTAATGGTTGTGACTACTGCCCGTAGTCCAGAGTTCCCGAGTTCAACTCACGGCTGAGGCAGACTTTTCGAAGAAAATTCTGTTCCATCCAAACACGTGAGGCTGCCATTTCCGGCCCTACCCAGGCTGGGTGAGGTTAATGTGGGTAGCTGGTACGATTCCCAGCGAATGGAGGGTAAAACCCCCGTCCTAATCCAGGACGTTAAATCAAATAGAATCGTTGGCGTTAGGAAGGGCATCCAGCCGTAAAAAATGTGCCAAAACCAATCAAACTCAACCATGAGGTTGAACAACGTCGACCCTGCTTGAGCGGGATAAGACAGAGTAAAAGAAGAAGAAGAAGAAGAAGAAGAATTAGAGATGGGTGATACCGAGTATTTCATAGAACCGGTACTTCAGTAATCGATTACATAAAAGTACTGAGTATTTACCGAGGTTCTTTTGTACTTGGTTTTTGAGATTCTGCGAGCGGATGTAAATGGAATAGTGGATTCGAGTAATCACTCAAGAACTAAGTTCAAAAGCACCGTACACTAACTAAATCTCACAATTTTGCATTCAGAATGTTTACAGGAGACGAATCTCGATTCACAAAATTTGTTGGGTGTATTAGTTTCAAGTGTTTCAATAGATTAGAAGCTCCACCTCCTATTTTATAACCTGAATTAAATAATGTACATTTCCCTAAACCGTCCAATTGTTTGACAAAGAAGTTTCAAATAGAAGACTTGGTTCTACGAGACAAAAAGAAAAATATTAGGACACCGACAGCCTGAATATTATTCATAGATAATATCGGAATAATGAAGTACCTCTCTCTGCTGTACCCAGTTCTAGAGATGGGTATTTGGGTATTATTGTAATACCGATTATTTCATAGAACCGGTACCCGGTATGGTACCCGGCCTCGGCGTGTAATACCAAGTATTTAATAAAAACGGTACCCGCCTACTACGTACGATACGTCGGTACTCGGTCCCAGTGTGTAATACCGAGTATTTCATAAAATCGGTACCCAGTACGGTATGCGGATCCAGTGTGTTATACCGTCACCAGTGTTGTACCCAGTACGGGTACAGGTACCTAGCAAAATTTTGTACCCGGTATTAGTACGGGTACCTAATTTTATTATGTACCCGGTGCGGGTACTTTTGTAAATGTACCCGGTATTTTTTGGGTACTTTTCGGGTATGTTATCCTTATCTATCGTAAGTATAGTAATAAGATTTGTCTAAATTATTTTAACTGTGGAGGACAAAGTCTTGTAATTAGAATACCACCTAACAACCAAACTAAATAAAATACCAAATTGATGGTTAGCCTTTAATGAGGTCTTGAACTCCAAGTTCCAGGTTAAAAGTCTAGTAAGCTAGATTTTATTTTTATTTAAAATTATTATTAATGTTAATGTATTATTATTATTATCATCATCATCACAATCAATAAATAAAAAGATACATTTATTAAAAATAAGGCTTGCACCTTTTTAATTTAAGTATGAATTTGTGAACAAAAATAACTAGAATGTAGAAAAAATAGTATTCTATCATATAAAACAAATTTGAAGAAAATCGGTTAAGCGGTTTAGAAGATACAAGTGATTTAGTCGAAAAAAATCAAAATTGCCAGGTGTATACAATGTGAAACAATCACGAGGAAGTATTGTGTCCATAATTAGCAGTGTTTTTTTTTATTTATATTTATAATGTAGGTACATATTCGTAAATTTTGAATGAGATCTATGTAATTTACGATTCATAATACAGAAGCATTGATCAAAATAAATGCTTTATTTAGACTGTCAGTTGTCAGTGGCCAGCCTCCGTGGCGTAATGGTTGTAACTACTGCCCGTAGTTCAGACATTTCGTTCGATTCCCAGTTGTTCCAGACTTTTCTAATATTTTTTTCCCCTCTAAACACGTCAGTCTGGAATCTACCCAGGCTGGGCGAGTTAAATGTAGGTAGCTGGAACGATTCCCAGCGAATGCAGGGTAAAACCCCCCGTCCTGACTAGTTCAAATCAGGACGTTAAAACCAAATACAATCAACTGGTCACAATCGTTTTAAAATGAGGTTGGTGTGATAATTGGTGCTTCTTTTGTAAAACTTCAACCAGTAATAATGAAGAAAAAACATACCTATTTAATCTGAAAATCCATTATCAATAATTCATTAAAATCAACTAGTGTTTTAACCTTGTATTGAAAAATGAGTTATGAACTCGTTAAATAACGGACAACTTTGTTTAGTGGTTTTGTTTACAATACAATTTGAATTATAATAATTATAATAATTACATATATGTACCTAAGTACATGGTAGGTAGATGGAAATTCGATCTTGGTAAAATAAAGAGGGAAATGAAAGTGCCGAGTATTATTGTATGTTCCGAAATTGCCTCTTACTATGGCTCTAAGAAATGTTGACCCATATATTTGCCTAACTTCGAGTTACTAAACATGGTGTCAATTCAGCATAATCAGTTGGTAGGTATAAACAGAAGAAGTGAGACATTATACTAGATAATACATTTAATAATTATAAATTAATAAGCAAGCATATATCCATGAAATATACCCTGAAAATTTCAGCTCGATTGGACAAAAAATGCAACTTATATCATGTTACAATGTTACATACATAGGTAGATGGATAATTAGATTGTGACAAATCAATGTTGATCGAGTTAAACCATACTCACATCGTTCGAAATTAAACGGTCATAGGAGGTTGACGCAAACTACCAACTAATGTTTTTTTTCTCACGAGAAAACCGGACATCCAAAGTACAGAGTAAAAAAAAAATATACCTAGCCGGGATTCGAACCCAGGTCAACTCGCAAACTTTGTGTTTTACCTACACCAGTCGACGACCACAGAGACTGCTCTATAGGTACATAACATTTTATTATAATTTATCATTGTTTTGATCTATTTTAATCAATATTTTTCCTCTTACTGGCCAATACTTTGTACACTTCTCATAATATAGACCTAGTTTACCTCTTGATGTAGAAATCTCTGAATGAAGTTATAAAACGTTATTATTCCCAGGCTGATAACTCAGTCTGCTGGCAGCTTGGGTGAAGCAAAGATGATTAGATTTTACCCATATTTTAAGTTCTATGTGAGGCGAAGATTTTTTGTTACTCTCATAAATCTTATTTCAGTTTTTTATTTTTATGTCTCACACTGTCGCTGATTTTTCTAACATTTTATTTACATCGTAGTATATTTCTGCGTAATTAGACCTTTAGAAAGAACCTTCAGTCATCAACTTGGGATAAATAGGCGTGGCTCCAGGGTTCATTTTAGATATTCCTTTAGATGGCTTTAAATACTTTTCTACTTGTTTCAACCATCTGAAATTAAGTGATCTCATTCCCTTTGACTAGACCTTTCTAAAAACACCAGAAATACAACTCTAGGATAATAATAGACGGCTCTGGGCTCCATAATAAGTATTCCTTTCAAAGGGTATAACTCAAGTTTGGTCCAGTGTAATACTTTAGTTATATTTTTATATTTTTTCCTATGATAAGGCCTTTCGAAAAATACCACAATCGCAGCTCCAAGATAACCAGGGGCGGCTCTGTGCAACTTTCCCGTTTTATTCTAGAAGGCTATATCTCCTATCCTATAAAAAATAAATACTTGAAACTATAAAAGGTATGCAGAGATCAAAATTCCCTTTTCAAAAACGTATCTCACGTCTTTCCACGATAAGCACACGTTGCTGTACCCTTGACAGAAAATTGGTCTGAAAAAAAAAAAAAAAAAAAAAAAAAAAAAACCCGTATGAATAATTTCATGAAATTCAAGATTTTCGGCGTGGCCAGTAAACGACTTTAACTGTACGTAGGAACCTCGCGCTTTCGTGAAACAC
This sequence comes from Bactericera cockerelli, assembly GCA_024516035.1. NCBI lineage: Eukaryota > Metazoa > Arthropoda > Insecta > Hemiptera > Triozidae > Bactericera > Bactericera cockerelli. The sequence goes on along the minus strand of CM044958.1, from coordinate 18,706,572 downwards.
AATCTATTTTCGCGTCTCATTACGAATTTGAAATAAAAATTGATAAAAGTTAGCGTTAAGTGGGCGAAAACAATAAAACAAAATACATATAAACTCTGTTTCGTGTTAATATAGGCCGGGTGGCTGGCGCTACTTGACGAGCGCTCGCCTCCCGGCGAGCTTGATGGTAATTCAAGATAATTGTACGTAATATATATAGGTATGCTGTCTGTTTGATCTTTACCATAAATGTAGCAACATGTTCTTGTCTTATAATGAATCATATTTCTAATCAGGACTCATCGATCATCTTCTTCAGTTGCTAAGTCTTTTTTAAATGCATACCTACTGAATGTTAAGTGATTATCTCACGACAACCTGTTTAAAAGTTGTTTTCCACTCATTAAGCACTAGTTCAGCAACTTACCTAATATCTATAATTAAATCCTGATATCTTGGGAAATGATTCAAGATAAGGTTTTCTTGTACCTACCGCATGATCAATCAATTAATTTTGAATACTTAATTTTCAATTTACAAAAGCAATACTTTTACATTCAATTAGATATATTTATTTAACTGATGACATCGCACTGATGTTTGCCAAACGACACAGTAACAATGTTGTAGGTATTTTCATCCTGCCAGGAAATACCAAATTGCATTTTGAAAGACGTTTTTTTTCCATTTATTGTGATATTATTCAAGGTTGAAAATACCTTATTTAATTATTCTGTAAAATGAGCCTTATAGAATATTAATGTTAATAAGGTATACGAGATCAAATGTATGACGTGTTATAGGCTCATTCTAATTGTATTCCAATTTGAGCACCAACCAAAAATGCTTCACCGGGATTCACAACAAATTATTTGCTCCACAGTATTCCTCACAGGCTCTTTGTCACACATCTACCTCATATACACCTTAAAACACCTGATCTCCGACAACAGAGCAACAAAGAAAACCAAAGAATACTTGTAATATACAATACATATTAGGTATACTTTCTTAATGATAAGTTATCTTATCGGCGAAATGTCATGTATTATTTTTATCATCCTGTTTACCTGATTTTGTTATCTAGGTATATAATACTATATAATTATATTTTACTGGGAGATTAGAGGTCCATTTAAAGAACATCCATTGTTTCAGGTGCGTGTATTATGTCTCCTTATCATGGCATAGGGCAAACTACCTCCATACAGTGTTGTCCCAATTCATTATCTTTGCCTAACGTCTCAACTTTAACATTGTCGCCGTCGTTCAATTGAGACGGTGATTTTACATTTCATTCCCTGGCAAAGAACAATCTCACATGAACTATTTAGACAAGAATTGAGGGGCGGACTGGAACTCTTATTTTTTTCATACCAAGTGCGCCGATTTTGAAATTTGGATAAGTTTGGATAAGAATTTGGATATGAAATTTGGATAAGAAAGTATAGGATAAGAGAGTCTTAAGGGTATAAGTCACTAACCGTACCTCTGGGTCCTCTTACCTTACCAATTTGCACTACAGCCCGGGGTGGGCCTTGGCCTCCTCAACAATTCGCTTCCATGCGGATCCGTCCTTCACTGTCATGGCCCAACCAGTCACTCCTATTACTCGCACAACCTCCAAGACCTGAATTTTACTCTATAAAATGAGGCAGCAATCTGTTTTCGACTTTTTTTAATAAGCCAACAAAATCGTCTTCACGATAGTTTTAATTTGAACAGAATTTTTACAAAAATCGCGGAACAAAAAATTCGGGCTTTTGCCCCACCCTACCTTACTTAATCTATTTTTGTCGCTTTTCGTCTTTAATATTATTTTGAGGTCATGTAAGGTGTCTGTCAGTTAATACTTGGGAATAGTAGATGTACTTATACCTAACACTACCTACACATTGAAACTATTGGTGGCCAATTAATTGAATCAATAAATTTTTCATTCCAGGGCAATATTGCAAAAATACCTTCTTTAGGCCGTCCAGACAAGCAACGAATTCGTCCAATTTATTCACACAAATAAATTTGCATGAAGTAATCTCTCGTATATGGCAGAAACTGTGCAGTTTTAATTTTGGACTTTTGACGAGAATAACGTCAACCTTATTAAGGGCGCCAATTTTTTGTATTTTGTCTTCTAGCCTGACAAAAATGGTCTTTTTATGCTGTACCTATATTTAATCAAAGCTATAATAGTTATTAATTTTTACCTAAATCTTCTCATCTGTTTCAGCGATGGGGGCTAACGCGTGCAATGTCTACATAGCGGAGGTGGCACGACCGCGCTTGAGAGGATCCCTGATGTCTGTGGGCTCCCTGTTTATTTCCTTGGGTAAGTGAGGTACGTATAATTACTAGACGAGAGTCCAATATCGCTCTCAGCCAGAACATTAGAATAATATACGGCGGCCATACTTAGCACATTTCCTATGAACCAAGGGCTTGATGAGGCTTTTGTACTATGATTATACCAAATATAACAATTATTCGTAATATCTTAAAAAAAAAAAAAAAATTAAATCCTTAGAATAATATATTCAGAAATGGTATATGAACTAGAGGAGATCACATGTTGAATTCGCCAGTTTTCCGAGAAATACTGAATTAAAGCAACGTCGATCATTGAATTACCTAATTCTATTTATAGGTAGGTAGTTAACGTAGATGGGAAAGGATCTTAGGTTTGAATTTACTCGTGCTATAAAGATGGTCCCGTCGATGGCACGTTGAGTGCACCAGTTCTCGTTCTGTTACTGAAAGCGACGTTAAAACCCCCCTCCCCCTCAAAAAATAAAAAAATAAAAAAACATTCTCGTAGAACCTATAGGAGAGAATCAGAATCTACCAAGGAGAAGAAGAATAGAAATGATGTATTTATTTAGAAACTCTTCATTAGCAGAACATAATAACAATGGTAAAAATTAAATATAAAATTGACAGTATTAATAATATAAACAAGAAAAAAATAAATAAAATACATACATATGTCCTAACTAAAGGGCGGGGTTATTGCCTATTGCAATCTCTTCCACCCAACCCTTATTGTGTATTGTGTTCATGTATGTATTGTGGCCCACAGGGATGCTGGTCATCTACCTGCAAGGGTTCCTGATCCAGGACTGGCGCATCACGGCCTGGCTGTGCCTGGGCTACGGCCTAGTCCCCTCAGTGGCTATCCTGGCCTGGTGCTCGCCCAGCCCTGTGTGGCTGGTCACTCGCGGCCGAGTGGAAGAGGCCCTCAAGTCCGTGCGGTTCCTGCTTAGGATGGACCACAAATCGGTGAGTGTGGACATAGCAGAATGAACTGATGCGTTAACACGTATGAGACGGCGTGCCCACCGGTGGGTCACGTTTTTTTTTTATCAATTTCTCTTGTAACGTGACCCACCGGTGGGCACAGATAATGCTATTATTATTATACTTTTGTACTCGCCCGTCCCAATTTTTTTTTTTTTTTTTTTTCATATTTGGTACACATAGGTACCCTAATTTGAAGCCGTCCCAGCGTACAAACTATAGAAAATAGGACCCGTCTCATACGTGTTAAGCAACGTCCAACGAGGTTAGGACTTGGATGATAATAATAATAATGTATTTTATTGTACATTTCTTTTACATTACATAGTTACATATAAGATATAGCACATAGGAAAAGAAATATTAAAGTGAAACTGTATGTTTTACACAGACTTGTCACACTAAGAGACCCAGTATAGTATGGGTCTCTTGTTTTTATGACTATTTAAAACAAACCCTCGTGATGTTGGTTATTCTCATGCCTACTCAGGCTGGGTGAGGTTAAATGGAATAACTTGAGTTTTGTGAGTTTCCAGCGAATGGATAGTAAAACCGCCGGAGCCACGCCGTAGTGAGATGACCATACAATTGAAAGCGACGTTAAACCCAAAAAAACTGAAGCGAATATCATACATGACAAACTTTCCTCTTTTCAAGTATTTTCATCTTTCGTTAATGTGATAGGTCTAAGTCGACACAAGGTATACGGGATTCAGATCTCATACAATTTATTTATTACTGTTATTTTTGAACGGTTTAGCCAGAAAACCCCAATTATTTTGTCAGAAGGTGTAGGGTCAAGGGGGGTATTTACGAACAGGGGGTAATTACGAACAGTGGTCATTGTACCTAAACAGGATAAGATATTTCGAATCTGGTGGTTGAATACTATTATTTTGAATTGTTTTTACAGGTTGAACACGAGTTTTCGATAGTATTTATTTTCAGTTGTAGTTAGTAAGCTAGTGAAAATAGATCTATCAAAAAAATTGATTTTTGAAGTTTTTGATTTTTTTTAAAACAATTTTCTATGTAAGTGTTACTTGAATTTTTATCATTATTTTACTTTTAATGATTGATAAGCATGTTTTTGGTTATTATTTTACAAAAATAATTGTTTTAACCATTTTTTAAGTTATAGTTTTTGGCTGTTCTTAATTACCCCCGCATTTTTTTGCTGTGGGGTAATTACGAACGCATATTTTGGGTGTTTGTTTTACCCTATAACTTTTTTTGTATTTATCAAAACACTCAGAATGCCCCGGAACTACAAGATGAAGAAACCACCTCCTTTGTATACAGAAGCACAAATGATATCTGCTATCGTATTAGATGTTTTTAATGGCAACCTGGCTGTCAGAAGAGCAACGGCAGTATTTTGAGATTCCGCAAACCAAAGTAGAATTTTCCAAACGTAAGGCTCAAAATCCTGAAATACTGGGAGGTTGTAAGACGTACCAAGATATTAGTACCCTAATGTATTGGACCCAATGAAGGTATTTGTGTACTTGAACATAGCAAAAGAAAGGAAGAAAAATGAAAGTGTAGAAAACGAAAAGAAATATAGGGGGAACAGTTTCAAAAAAGAAGAAAAAAATGAAGGTAGAAGAAGACAAATCTGAGATTGACAATGACCTAGAAACTATTGATAAGACCAAAATCTGTAAAAATAAAAAATTACAAAAATAATATAAAACACCTTTCAAAACCCTCATACTTAACTATTACTATTATTATGCTTTTATTACCAGCCTCCGTGGCGTAACGGTTGTGACTACTGCCCGTAGTCCAGAGATCCTTAGTTCGATTCCCGGTTGGAGCAGACTTTTCGCACAGAAAATTCTGTCCCCTCCAAACATGTGAGGCTGGCGATTCCGGCCCCACCCAGGCTGGGTGAGGTTAATGTGGGTAGCTGTTACGATACCCAGCGAATGGAGGGTGAAACCCCCGTCCTGTCTACCTCAAGTCAGGATGTTAAAACCAAATAGAATCATCAATGGACATGAAAGGAGCCTAGACATTGGATCTGGGCGTCCATATAATCCTCTCACCACCGTGATTTAGGTATCTATACCTATCTCACGGACACGAAATTATTATTATTACTATTATTTGCAAGATAGAGATACCCTATTTGATAAGAGCTGACTACCTTCGTGGTTAGGATTCAAACCACTATCCTGTGTGTCCATAAACTTTGCATATTGTCATACAGGTGGCTAAAGACACAAAGTACAATTTTGGTGTATTATTTGTACATAAAAAGCACATATTGCCATTAAAAAGTTCGTTTTAAATATTGTATAATGTGTTCGCATTTACCCCCGTCAGGCGGGGGTAAATGCGAACAGGCGGGGGTAAATAAGAACACCACTAAACAGATACTACAGTATGCACAAAACTATTTATAATGCACCATTAGAATGCTAAAGAAGTCTATATACCAAAAAAATCACAAGACATGGATTTTACAAAAGCAACTCAGGGTTACAGATATGTTTATAAAATGTAGCTCAAAATCGTTCGTAATTACCCCCCTTGACCCTAAGAGTTTTAGCATAAAAACAAAAATAAAATAGGAAATCATGAATGAATGAAAAAGTGTACTGTACGTTTAACTAAAACTTTTAGGTAAACTGACACTTTTAGGCTAAAGCCATATTTTTTTTTTAATTTTAATTTTTTTGGAATTGGTTATTCTCCTTATCATGGGAATTTACCATACAGCCAATGTGGTTAAAGCCATATTAACTTCCAGTTTGATCTTTTCTGTTTTCTCCAGGAATCACTGGCCAGCGCGAAGATAAAGGAACTGGTGGCGGAGAAGCAGCTTCGGGAGCGTTCCAACGACACCCGGTCCTACCTGAGGAAGTTCCTGGACACAGTGAGGAAGCCCCAGACCTACAAGCCCTTCTGGATCCTGGTCATCCTGTTCTTCCTGCAGCAGTTCACCGGCCTCTACATCATCCTGGTCTTCGCCATCAGGATATTTGATGTAAGCCGGAGTCGTAACATGAATCTAAAATTTATTTTTATTTTTAAATCACAGTACAAAAGCCTCATCGAGCCCTTGGTTGACAGGCAACGTACCAAGTATGGCCGCCGCATTGGCTCTTTGGACGGCCATAGAGAGTCTTTGTTTAAAATAAAATACTGATTTGATGTCGCCTGTTACTTCAATCAAGCGTCGTTCTACTAAATATCCTTAAAGTAGAACTAGTTCATGGATGGACCTTCCAGTTAGTAAAATCATAATATAGTTTCATAATAATGAAAAATATTTTTACTTTCCTTATCCTATAATATTGAAACTATATTTCTGTAGAATTGATAAGTAATAGTAAGCTTTACCACTATTACGAGACTACACGGTGTTTTTTTGAAGTTTAAACAGAGATTGGTCCGCAGATTTACCCTAACCGGCCTTGCTAGCTCGTCGTTTTTTAGGGGTTTCCATAATATTAAAAGCCCATGTACACATGATGTTTAGTCCCATAAGCCCAGGGATCTTCCCCATCCGCGTCAGAATCAACGCTAGGACAAGCACATAAATAACGAAATGGTTTATTATGTCTGGCTGGGGGACATTAAACAGTGAGAAGACCAGTGTCTCGCTAGAGGACTATAAACAGAGAACAGACTAGCCAACCCTTACAAGCCAGGCTAGCTTGCAGTTTCCAAAGGGTTTAATGGCTTATAAAGAAAAGTCCAAGTACTCACGATGGTTGATCGCACATAGAAATATGTGGTTCAGGACGAGCCAACTTTGAAATAAAGTTGGCTGGAGACCATCACTCACCCCTCCAGCTGCAGCCAAGCTCCTAGTCGGAGTGTGCTTGTCCTAAACTGGAGGTCGGTGGTTCAAGTCCCGGTTTCAGCGTATATTTAAGTAAGCGACTTTGAGTAGTTGTGATATTACGATAGTGATTAACAAAAATATGATAACTTATTATTTTCCACCTTTCCAGAGCATGGGCACAAAGCTCAACCCTTACGTATCCGCCATCTGGCTGGGGGTGCTGCGGCTTATCATGGGAATCGTGACCACCTACGCCCTGCGGACCTATGGCAGGAGGAAGCTCTGCATATTCAGCGGGAGTGTGATGGCTATCTCCATGTCCTTGTCCGGTTACTTCATCCACTCAGGTGAGACATTGCCACCTGAGTTGTGTACCAGCATGGCACAAGTTTTTGTATAATTACTTCTGTGAGACTCTTCCAAACCCCCGAATTGTTTCAGTTTACACCAAGGATCAAAGAAAAGAAAATGATACATGCTTGAATAAGGGTTTATTTACACAGCTCAGTGAAAAGATTTATTAAGGAGAGAGTATGGGACTATAGGTTTACATTATTTCTAGGCTATTTTGAGCCCTTAAAAAGAAGAAACCCTGGCAATAATTGTTTTTTTTTTTTTGTATAGTTTTTTTATAGTTTATTTTTTTATTTTCTTTAGAAAGAAACATTTAAACAAAGGTACTTCTCCTAAGCTTTGAAGAGCTTCTAAGAGAAGCTCTTCTCTACTCACTGCCGTGGCATCGCGCACCGTAGACAATCCATTGCCTCGCCAATTCTCTACCGCCATAAATAACGGTCCTTACAATCATTTTCTGCACATCCTAGTAATTGCATATCCTTTTTTCTTGAGTCAATCCATTTTAAACTACGTCGGCCATATTCTGCCCTCACCTTTAAATAAAACATGTCTTGCCATTGCGTTGCTTCCACGCATAACATGACAATAATATTGTTAGAGTGCTAAAAATTTTAACAATGAGAAGAATTATAGTTGGGGAATATTTATTGTGGAAAACTCTCGTATTCAATTGATATTTTATTTCTTAGGTATATTAGTGTTTATTACAAGAAAAATGTTAAATAATCAATTGAAATACAGCACATTGCATAAGCACACAAAATTCAGGGCGGCAGCCAATAAAATAAATTTTATGACAATGAAATTCAGAATACAATATTATTCCTGTGCAAAATTTGTGATATTATTTTAAACTCGTCATGCCTAATAAATTTTATCAAACGATTACGAACATTTTGTAATTCAAATTCAAAATACCTCCAAGTAGGTACCTACTTACTATGCAAAATTGGAAATATCTCCACACATTCATATTTGAAATAACTTTGTAAGGCGGACGTACCTATTGAAATTCAATAAGATAACATCGACCGCAGTCGCTCGATCTATAAGGCGGCGGACTTTTAACTGGAGGTTGGTGGTTCGAGTCCCAAGTTCAGCAAAGATTTGGTAGCCAGTTTGAGTAATTATATCACACATCATGAATACCTACCTATGAACTTTTTTAAGGGTCTGCCTAAATAACAGAGTACCATCATATACATAACATTCGAGTCAACGTTTTTCGAAAGAAATTTTATAGGAAAAACCCATGTATTCTTTATGACGGGTCAAAGTTTTTCAATAAAGTCAATCTTTTCTGTCGGGTCCGGGTTTTAGTATCGCCCCTTTTTTAAATGTAGCAAATCACTCGTGACATTGCAGGGCTCCATCTCCAGGAGGGCACATTCCTCAAGTGGGTCCCTGTGCTCTGCATCCTTCTCTTCATCAGTGCCGGAACCCCGGGCCTGCTGACCCTCCCCTGGATGATCAGTGCGGAGATGTTCCCTCATGAGGTCCGCGGGATTATCCAGGGCCCCGTCATGGCCTGGGCCAACTTTATTATGTTCGCTGCCATCAAGTCCTACCCCAGTATGGACGACTTTTTCGGTGAGTAGACAGAGACGCATCATTAGAGTACTTTGGGTTACAATTTTTGGGCTCATACAGTCTTCTTCTTCTTTTACTCTGTCTTATCCCGCTCAAGCAGGGCCGACGTTGTTCAACCTCATGGTTGAGGTTGGTTGGTTTTGGAACATTTTTACGGCAGGATGCCCTTCCTAACGCCAACGATTCTACTTGAATTTAACGTCCCGGATTAGGACGGGGGTTTTACCTTCCATTCGCTGGGAATCGTACCAGCTACCCACATTAAACCTCACCCAGCCTGGGTAGGGCTCATACAGTAAAATATAGAAAATAATACATCTTATTAGTTGAGTTAGACTGAAAAGTCCGTTAATTTCAACAGTGAAATAGTGTACATGTATGTATTTCATGGGCTTACTAGCGGAGAACCAAATTGTTCAGTTATGAAAACATACTTTAAATTAAAACAGGGTGGTAATACGTCTAGAGGGAGGCATCTATGTATATCATTTCTGGAATTTAGAATTTGAATTGAAAATGTGGCAAATTTACATCAAGAGAATATATTTTGAATTACCTCCTGAGCCAAACTTAACTTTTTGGAAGTTCAAAGTCGAAATAATGTATCGACAAAATCGGATTCAATCCATTAGTTTTGTTTTGTCAAATGTAAAAATTAGAATGATTTCTTGGTGGTGCTTGGGTATGGTAACAGAATTTTAATATTTTAGGTATTGTATTTCCATGATTGATTGATTAGGCGGCGCCGGATTCGTAACCTGGAGGTTGGTGGATCGAATATCTAGTCAAACAAAAATTAATAAAGCTAGTTTTAGTAATTGTGAAATCACTATTCTATTGTAATTAACACAAACATAATAACTCAAGTTACTTATGTTCACTTGATTTCTCATCCAATATTACGTTCACTTTAATAAACTCAAGTTACTATGTTCACTTGATTTCTCATCCAATATAATATATCCTCTTGGGGTGCAATAATTCTAAATAATGGACGCAGCACATAGGAATTTCTTTTTTTTATTTAGAAAAGACCCCCAGAAATAATGTAATTAATGTAATATTGTCCTCTTCTGTCCCAGGCGGAGTGTACAGGGTGCACTGGTTCTTCGCCTCCATGTTAATATAATATTTCCTCTTCTGTCCCAGGCGGAGTGTACAGGGTGCACTGGTTCTTCGCCTCCATGTTAATATAATATTTCCTCTTCTGTCCCAGGCGGAGTGTACAGGGTGCACTGGTTCTTCGCCTCCATGTTAATATAATATTTCCTCTTCTGTCCCAGGCGGAGTGTACAGGGTGCACTGGTTCTTCGCCTCCATGTTAATATAATATTTCCTCTTCTGTCCCAGGCGGAGTGTACAGGGTGCACTGGTTCTTCGCCTCCATGTTAATATAATATTTCCTCTTCTGTCCCAGGCGGAGTGTACAGGGTGCACTGGTTCTTCGCCTCCATGTTAATATAATATTTCCTCTTCTGTCCCAGGCGGAGTGTACAGGGTGCACTGGTTCTTCGCCTCCATGTTAATATAATATTTCCTCTTCTGTCCCAGGCGGAGTGTACAGGGTGCACTGGTTCTTCGCCTCCATGTCCTTCGTGTCCATCTGCTTCGTGTGGCTCTTCCTGCCAGAGACCCACAACCGTAAGCTCATAGAGATAGAGCACTACTTCCGGCACAACACCTGCTACATCACGAGGACAGACGAGGCGGAGAGGATTTTCGCACTGAGTCTTGTTGAATCGGAGAAACTGGAGCAGGGAGAGAAGAGTTTGCTGGAATGATCTACCTCAAGTTGGGACGTTAAAACCAAATAGAATCAATGGACATGAAAGGAGCCTAGACATTGGATCTGGGCGTCCATATAATCCTCTCACCACCGTGATTTAGGTATCAATACCTATCTCACGGACACGGAATTATATTATTATAGAGGAAGAGAGAGATAAGGAGAGCCAACATAAGGAGAAAGAGTAGAAACAGGAGAGGTAGAGAAGAGAGGAAATAGAAGAGAGAGTAGGAATTATGGCCAGTGGTGCTATGATGTACTTGCTATGTGGAAGATTCAGGTTTCGCAACCAGAGATGACATAATTTGTATTTACTTATAATTCATACTTCGGTAGTAAATGCTTGTAAGAAATATTTTCTTAAGCTTTCAACGGACTCAACATTAAATAGCAGGACAAACACTTTTGCCTATAGTGGCTCTTGATTCATATAAGTAAGGTACGGTATACTACTTACTTTTGGCAAACCTGTCTTGCACTGACAGTCTAAATAAAGCACTACTTATACTTAGTGCAAAAATTTGACCTAGGTATCTATTGTTCACAAAAAAAATCAGAAAAATAACAGTATGAAGATTTAGCAAAGTGTACTTCATACACTGATCTCTATAATGGACAGTACTCGACATGTTGTGTTCGTTTTTGTAAAAAATATATTTTTTTGCTCCGATTTTTTTACCTAATAAAAAATAATCATTGACTTTTATTAAAATGTATTTGTATTTAAATGTCTAATTAAATAACTATTTGTATAATGTGGACAAATATTGACAGTGATGACACTTTCTAAATAGGTACTAAATATCTGATGCTTAAGTTATATCTAGGTAGGCACTACTTAAGTCAAACCCAAGTTTAGAAAAGCTCAATTAAATGTCAAAAAGTAATGAAAAATAAATGATCTATTTCATTGTAACGAGATAATTTGTTTTTATATTAAATTTCTTAATTCCAGAGAACATAATTTACTAACGTTACTTTCTTTTTAAAAACGAACATAAAAAGACAACTATCTCTATGAAAGCTGGCTGATGAGCTTAGTTTTTATGATCGGTATAAAATCAATATAATACCTGAAACTGTTTTTAAAGCCGCATCGGTGAATTAGGTTGGTAAGGCCGTTAAGGGTTCTCAATTATTTTTTTTGCTGATGTACTTCGTTTCCTTCGAGACTATTAGTATTTAGCGGTACCTTCATTTATATTTTTCTATTAAAAAAGGTGATTTCAATAAGACAGTTCCCAATATCTATTTAATTAATATTATTAAAAAATTCTTACAGCCAATTTCTCATTGCCTCTTTAACATTAAAGTTAAAAAGTTATCATCTTTGTGAAAATCACTTTCGTGATATCACAACTACTGAAACTAGCGTTTCTAAATCTACACTGAAATCGGGACTTGAACCACTGACCTTCAGGTTACAAGTCCGCCGCCCTATGGATGAAGCTACTGAGATCGGTTGGTTTTAATATTTATTAATTTGAGTTGTAAATTTAAATCTCCAACTGCTAGAAATAGAAACACACCAACCAACTACGAGCGTTTACTTCAACCAGCCTAGGCCAGAATCACGAGTGTTAGGACTTGGTATACCTACTCGTATTTGACGAATAAAGTCAGCCAGCGCTGACGGTATTTTGAATACACCAGTTCTGTTATGTCCTGATGATTATAGCAACATCCTGAATTGATGGATTACCAACTGACCACCCTGCTTCGAACCTTCATGATGCTGGCTATGCCAGGCCAAAGGACTGTGAGTTTCCAGTGAATAATTTAGGTGCACGAATTATTTTCCACGGATGAAACTTACTTTTAGGAAATGGAAAGAAAGAGGAAATTGAAAGAAAAATGATACAAGTTACGGGAATGTGGTTCTGCTTAACATCCATTACTATGGTCAGTGTGTCGGGGGCTTCTACTCACTCTACTCAGCGACTCACACTTGAGCATTAAGGTTGGAATATCAGCAAAGTATGGAATTTTTTCTGTAGCACATTTTATACAAATAAATCTGTTGGTACACTCTGTACATTTTTTTAATTTTATCTGAACTGGTTTTTTGGTGAAACCCTTACAAATTAATACTTCGACCTAATTATATCTATTGTGCCAGTTGATTCTATTTGGTTTTAACGTCCTGATTTGAGATAGATAATCAAGACGGGGGTTTCACCTTCCATTCTCTGGGAATCGTATCAGCTACCCACATTAACCTCACTCAGCGTGGGTAGGGCCGGAAATGCCAGCCTCACGTGCTTGGAGGGAACAGAATTTTCTTCGAAAAGTCTTCTCCAATCGGAAATCGAACTCTGGATCTCTGGACTACGGGCAGTGAGCTCAACCGTTACGCCACGGAGGCTGGCTACATACCTACACTCTGTGAAATATCAATTATCTGATCAGGACCCTGCGCCACCTAAAGAACTTCTTTTGCCTGAGTATAGGTACATTATGTATAGGACTCCACAGCTACTGCGGTTGATTACATCTTATTACTTTTGTGAAAGCACATAATCCTCAAATAAATATTTGCGAGACTCAAAGTTCTGGGAACAAGGTTCGGTTTATTTATTACTCTTTATTTTGCTGAATGTAGGTAATTCACTCCGTGTTAGTATAACTTCCAAACTAACTAACTATGTAGCTACAACTGCTTTGTTGCTCTGGAGTATAATTTGGACAAAAGTAATTTACTTAAATCAGGGACCTACCTACAATGTTGGGGTAGGGGCGGAGGAACATTCTTAGACTTAAAAGTATTATGAAATTTACCTTTAGCTTGTGAAAATTACTTGAATAAATGGAAAACATGAGTTAGATATTGAAAAAAAAATCATGGATACCCTCAGAGACTGATTTCCCGGCAGTGCCTCAAAGTATTTAAGATGATAAAGGTGAAAATTGGTGAACTTCACAAAAGTAATGTAACTAAAGATTCTTTTAGCCAGGGTCGATGGCACGTTGAATACATCAGTTCTCGTTCTGTCACTGAAGTGAAGCGACGTCCAGCGAGGTTTGGAATTTAGACGGGTGACCATTAAAAGTCGAACCTTCGAGATGCTGGTTATTCCCGGCCTCACTTGATGGGTGAGAATAATTTGAGTAGCTGGTTTGGGAGTTTCCAGGGAATAAAAGTAAAACTCCCCTCGTGATATGACTATTCTGAAAGACATAAAGATGTCCAATTGTCCATGTGTGGTTCTTGCAATCCATTTCATGACCTCTGAGAGTGAATGACGTTCATCTTGCGACACCCTGTATAGGTACAGACAGGTTGCAGAATCACGCCTCACAGAAACCAAATATTTTTAGCACGCTATGGTTTCGGATACAGTCAAGTCATACAACCAACTTAACAAAGATCTACATACACGAGTTATACAATGGGTTTAAAAAAGTGGTTTAGTCCTGTAAATTTTTTATGTTTGAAACAATCAGAGCAGGCAAGTTTTTTTCATTGTTATTATTTCATAAACCATAATTGACGTGAAGGCATGAGACGTATTCACAGTTGAAGGAACTCATGCAAGATGGTTCCACCTCCGTGATCCGTGGACATAGGTTCCGGGGTCAATTCACAGAGAGCCAATTTTATTTGGATTTTTGCATGTTTGGTAATTTCTGTATGCAATGCGAGTGTTTTGAGATGACATCCTCGAAAAAGAATTTATAATACCCAATAAACAACAAGAAATCAACAACAGACTGGAGAAACCCACAATGGGTCTTTGTAACTTTCTTACTAAAGCTTCTTATCATCGAGATCATTTGAGACCTAACTTTTAACATCAATTAGCAGGAATAGGGTCACCCACCAAGTCTTTTCCTTGCCGGACGTTTGTTGTGCCATGGACGCGACGAAGGATTTTAAAAACACTATGCACTTAAATTTTCTTACTTAATAAATTATTAGAGGTTTCTAAAATGGACGTCAGCAACATTTTCCCAGATAGAGGAAGCTATTATAATATGCCTCTAATCGTTTATAGAATCGCAGAAAGAACAATTCACAGATGCTTACAGTATCACAGCAAAAACAATCCACGGGTCTTAGATTCATGTTAAGACTCAAAACCATTTTTATAGTACCTATCGCATCAATAACAAATCAGAGATTCGTACTAAATACCCAACTCTTTAACACATTTTCAGAGTATCAGAGCAAAAACAAGCCAAGGATAGTAATTCGACCTTGTTCAGGTACTCTTACGGAACTACATAGTGTGGCCCTGCCTTGCTCTGCTCACCATCTCTGCAGAGAAGACGGATCTCAAGTTCAGCATACACTTCTCCATATCTCCAGTCAGTCTTGAGTCTTGCCTGGGCCTGGTTCCTCGGGTCACGATCACACACAGGCCACGGTTCGTTACTTCAGTCGATTTCTATCGGAATAAAAACGCGGGTGAAAGAGTGAATCAATATTACCTACTTTGGAATCGTGAAAACATTGCTTGGCTGTTTGAAAAAAAAAAAAAAAAAAAAAAAAAAAAAAAAACAAGTGCTTTCATGTTGATTTTTTTCTATTTTAAAGTCTGAGGAAAATAAATATTACAATTCAGTACCGAATATAGGTACCTTTTACGTTCTGCAGACTATTGATACCCTAACCCCTATCATTATAATACCGACCTCCGATTTAATCCCAATTCCCAATACCTAACTTGATGACCCATGTAAACGAATATTAATTTACAGTAATTTATAAAATGTGTACTAAATTGGTGTTTTTCAGCAGTTAGTACTGAAACGCATAAAATATATGCGGTGTAAATATTTTTGACCAGAAATGAGTATAGTATAGTAATTAGTAATACTTTATGTTATCTTAGGCCCAATTAAATTGATAGATATCTACCTAATGTTTACACGTCGGTCATAATCGCTTTTTTGCTGTGGATCAGGTTTTAAATACTTACCTATCGATGCGAAACAACCAAATAATAAATATGGTTTTATAGTTTAATACCCACACAAAGTGATAGTAATAATCTGTTATGATATGATCAGTTGATAATGCATTATTTGTCATTAATGTTCACATTGTTCAGTGAGTAATAATGACCGATTTCTTCTATAAATATTTCTTAGGTATCTCTATGTTCTTATTTTTCATGTGGTCTACAATATCTAAGCTATACAGGCAAGTCAGAATAATTTATTATACCTTTTCTATTTCCACTATCAACTGCAACAGAAGGATCAAAGTAATAATTATGTTTGTTTGTTGGTTTGTTTGATTCTTTAGTTCCGCATGTTCTGCAGCCTGAACCTATCTTTCACATAATGACTATTGCCTTGCTGTTGAGGAGCGTCTTCACGCACACAACAATACCAAAACCAAACAAATAATAATTGGTTTGGGAGATACCTACTCGTACATCATAATCAACTCATATTCTGCCAAACATATTAACAAAATGTATAATTTCAAGATATCAGTATAAAATTATGGTTATTATATTTATTAGGAAGTTGTTATTATTTATTAGGAAATGTTTGTGACAATAATTATAGACTGGTACCTAATCGATAAACATATTGCTTATGGTTCCCCTGTCAGACTAACTGTCTACTCTTAATGTATAGTTTCCCAGCTAGACTACTCGTCTCTAAGATATTTCCTTATGATTTTCCAGACAGACTAAACTGTCTACTCTCTATTTAAAGTTTCCCAGTCAGACTACTCGTCTATAAGATTATTGCTTATGGTTTTTCACCCAGACTAACTGTCTACCTACTCTTAATGTATAGTTTCCCAGCTAGACTGCTAGTCTATAAGTTTATTGCTTATGGTTTCCCAGCTATTAGACAAAGTACCTATATTCTTCTTTCTATTTTTTATACAAAACAGTTTTACATATCCACATGAGTGCCCAAATAATTTATATTATGCCTGAAGAAGTTGTTCTCTGCAAATTTGCAAATAAAACAGACGAATCTACTATATTAACTCTACTTTTAAAGAAATTTTGTGTTTATTTATGTGAACAGTAGCTTTTCATTACATAATAACTTTCTTGGTATTTATTAATTATTGTTAAATTCAAAACTTGTATGAATTACCATACTCGTACACTAGTGTGAAGTGACCGCTAAAGTGAGAGGACTTGCATGGAGACTTTGGATTATTGTCACTTACTTTCATCTGAGAAGGTAAGTGAGATTGAACATTTAATTTACATATACGAGTATAAAATACCAACTCCTATCTTGGACAGCAAAAAAAAAAAAAAAAAAAAAAAAAATGGAAACTTTTGCACCCACCCAACCATTCAAGTAATCTTAACGAACTTTTTCCTTTTTGTCCTTAAGTTTTCGTACTTTCGACATCAACTATCTTAAATATTTAGTACCTATGTATGTACACAATTCACCCGAAACTTCGAGTATCAAATAACTCTAACAATAAATTTTGGACTTGAATACGTCTCCGTTTCCTGTCCACATCGTCAAGAATCAAGAAGATAGCCTATTTTGAATAGATTTAAATTGATACAATCTGAGCTTAATTGGTGTCTCAATGGTTGCATTCACTATTCAACAACATGACTGTAGATCATTGTAGTATTTACATCAATGTAAATATTCAAGGAGTTTGTCTATACCTATCTCACCTAAGTCTTTAATTTGTGTAAACATATCCTATACATATTATTGAATGAGTTGGTAAAACAAGCATCCTCGTATCTAGATCAAATCTAGAAGATGATTAATAAGGACGAGATGCTTAGGGGGCTACACAAACAAAAATCTTCATTAAAATGAACATTTCTTAAGATTTAAATCAATTAAGCTTGATAAGCAATCATTGATTTATTTAATTGGAATTATTTACGATTCTAGAAGATCTGATATTCATGTATTTTCTTTGGGTGTCTAATTGTCTAGAGTCTAGTATGTTCTGTCTAGTGTCTATGGGCTATGGCACAGTAGGAATCTTTTCATTCATGCCAACGAAAACTTGGCCATTATAGACCCGAGTTTTTATGTCCTACTGTAGATGTATACTCTATAGGTACTTTTTTATGAAAAGAAAATCTTTTTGATTCAACCCCAGCAAGATGTGGGGAATATGCTGGAGTCACTGCTCAGGGTATGGTATTTCGCCCTTTTGTGTCACCATTCCTGGAGGCTGAACCCACTAAAAAACCTCCCCACTCCCCGAACTAGGGTAGTATTTCACTGGAAATCTTCATATCATTTTTCTCAGATTAGCTTTTCTTCTTACAAGTGTGTAGTTTTGGCTTTTTCCATCTTTTTCTTTTATTTTGAAAATCATACTTAATCATATTCCAATTTTCTTTACTTTCGAGCATAGTTTGTACAATGTTTTCTGTTGTAAGATGTTAGGTTTTCTTCTGTTTCAGATCTCTTCCTATTCTTTTCCTTATTATTATTATTCCTTGCACTAAGTGCTCTGCCGTGTCATCATCATCGTTATACAGTATCTGCATTTTGTGCTTTGTCGTTTTTTGATGTTATAGATTAAGTGGTTGAAACTACTGTGGCGCGTCCATGTCTGTGTGATGTGTTGGTTGATCTCACCAAACGCTCTATTGTACCATGGTTTGATATGAGGGATAAAGCCCAAATTATGAAACAGGTTTTGTTAGTCTTAGTGGACACTATCCCTTGACTTTCACCATGACAACAACTGTAGAGGTCATATGTAATCCGTGCTTTGTACCTGTATATTACTTCCGCGGCGTAATGGAGCTGTGGCCATCCTTCGTCACGAAAAATCTTATTTTAGAATACCTATCGGTCAGCAGCTGGCCGACCTAATATAATCTAAGCCGACCCTTAGATTTACTACTCCTGTTTAATAATACGGCCCTAAGTTTTCTTGTCCACAGACCTCTTTGAACATGATCCCAAATTTGTTGCCATGAAGTCATTGTACTTTTTCATTTCTCATCTCTTTCTTCTTTTGGTCTCCCAGATAGCATCTTTTACTTTCTACAACTAACAGATCCTGGTATGGCTCTTGATCAGTTTTATTCTGTAGTTTTTTTTTATCCATTATGTGTGACCTCACAGGCGCTTCAAATAACATCACGGAGTTTGACACATTCTGCAGGACTCTTCTCTTTTTTCCCCAGCACCTCCTTGTCTTGGCAGTATCCTTGACTAGATGAGCTATTTGATATTATTGTTTTTAATGATTTGTTGTAGCTGGCAGTTGAAGTTTAGCTTTGTTTCTTGCATAACACCTAGGTACTTTAATTCATTTTTAAATAATATTCCGTTTCTGTAAGTTCGACATTTAGAGGTCTACATTGTTCCTTACCTATCAGGAGTACCGCTTCCATCTTCTCTGGTGCTAGCAATATTCTTGATGTGAATGATATAATTTCGTCGGCTAGAACGTAAAACTGCCCAAGTGACAGTTGGTCATTTCTCGATTTTTCATTACTGTGGTCGAAAATTAACCTAACAATTGGCTAAAAATCAAAAGTTCAGTAGTATTCAAACATATGCGCGGGTAAAAGCGAAAAACAATTTTTACCTGAAAGACTGGTGGAGATTTCAATGACCAAATGGAGATGGTCCAAATGCAGATGGTCAGTTTTAGCTTCCAGCCGACGCCGACGATTTGAAGGAAGCTATAGTGGATTGGATTTACTTATTAATGTTTTATCATAATAGCAACAATACATAGTAGTCACCAGTATATATAATGGTTTAACACTGAAATTATATACTATATATACTTAAGACTTAGTATTACTGAAGTCCCGTGGTTGTGATTTCAGTGTGGTCTCTTCTCAATATGGTCATCTAGTGAGCAACTGGTTGTGTTGACCATGAATGAGATGCTATCTCCCAATAATGCAAGTTTACCATGAATAGTCGGCGCGTTGTAATTCAGTGGGTCTAGCATGCAGTAGCAGTGTGCATGTCCTGCCTGATGCACTCAGTTGCAGCATAATTATTCTGGTACCTGGTGCCTGATCGTCTGGCGAGCTCTACAGTTCATCCACGATGATTTGTTCATTATTGAAAACTCAATATTCAAGAGACATCATGGATTCAGGTTAGAATAGAAAGAAAAAACTCAGAAGGGAAAGATAGGAAGACAGGGGAGAGAGAATGATTTAGATGAGAGCGAGTGTGTGTAAACAGGGAAAGACATCTAATAAGGAAAGATTGAGGTTAGGGATTAAGGATGGAACGAACGAGGAGAAGGCTGATAAATATTGATAAGGGTAAGAAAGTAAATGACGAGGTAGAGTGAATACTTGGAAAGAGATCATTTTTGTAAAAAGCACTCTATTCGAAACATGTGAGGAATGAACCTATCATTTTGGAATATGGAATAACATTTTGGAATTTTAGGCTACCCATAATCTTTGAAATGGGTAATATTGTCTGGAAGGAAAAGTAGATAATGGAGAACTGCTGGACCAAGGGACGTCTCTCTTTAATATGTATTTTCAGGAAGGAGCTTAAGAATGATGAGTGCCGAAAATAAAAATATTATATATATTTATACCTTAGTAAGCCAATGAGCCTCCGTGGCGTAACGGTTGTGACTACTGCCCGTAGTCCAGAGTTCCCGAGTTCAACTCCCGGTTGGGGCAGACTTTTCGACGAAAATTCTGTTCCATCCAAACACGTGAGGCTGGCATTTCCGGCCCTACCCAGGCTGGGTGAGGTTAATGTGGGTAGCTGGTACGATTCCCAGCGAATGGAGGGTAAAACCCCCGTCCTGACTATCTATCTCAGTCAGGACGTTAAAACCAAATAGAATCAACTGGTCACAATAGATCTAATTAGGTCGCAGTGTTAATTGTAAGGGTTTCACTGAAAACCCTGCAACCAGGTCAGATAATAATAATAAAAAAAAAAAAAGCCAATGAGCTGTTAGATGTTGGGAGGAGAAGCTGATGACAGTACGTATTGGTTCATGTAGTATCAGTAATATGCAATTTATTTGGCAAAGATCGGGATACAATGGAATAAAAAATATGGATCGAAGCAATTTTATCATTCGAGATAATAATTGAAATTTTATTTCATCACTATAGGTACATTTTCTAAGCGACCAAGAGATTCTGTGGACTTAAGTTTTGCGTCAGCCACACCTTCTTTAAAATTATTTCCTTAGCCGCGTTTTATATTTCATAAACTGTTAAGATCATAAAATATAGAACGCTTTTCCGAATCATTTTATTAACTAAAAGTATATAATATATTATATTATGATAATAATAAAAATATTATATTGATCATGATCACCATGGAACTGCATCAGCATCACCATAAGGTAGAGGATAGGAAACAAAAATGGCATTCCCATTGAGCCCGGAAATTCATATAGCCCGAATTTTTCCGAATCTTCAACCTCCAGGTCAATAGACAGAGCTGCTACTAATTCACCACAGATGTCGTCTCCTCCATGCTGACGGCGGAATTGAGACAAAACCTGTCCCTGGGAAAGCTCTCCTTAATGGCACCATAAATCAGGAGCCACAACGCGCTTGAAAACTGGAACGGTGAACAGTCCTCTCGACCTTATGCAAAATACCTATTCCAGAGAGATTGCAAACACCTGGTGTAGTATTATTATTCATCTCTCCATGAGCGAAGAAAGTAAATTTCGTTCTTGGATGTAGAATGGAGCGAAGATAAACCAGAAAACCGGTTCGGTATTATGGTTGCAATACCTCGCCGTTGTAAAACACTCGTGATACAGATAGGTTCTACGTGTTGTACTGCGAAAGAGATCGGTGTAGTAAAACGATTATCTCACAACTAAATACAAGCCAGAAATCAGAGTCCATTTATGCCCATCTGAAAGGTATATTGGGTGTTGCAAATTTATTAATATCTTAAGTACTGGAGTCTGCAGTAGACATCAACGCTCCTTTCAAAAGATGAATAGTGAATACACGCTTAAATGGTGAACATTAATTTAAGAAAATAATGTTAGGAATTATGTGTATGTTCCTTTAAACTGAAGATGAAAATAAGGTAGTACACATTTTTGAAAGTACAAGGATTATGAAAAGATATTGAAGACTGAAGCATGTATAAAAGTTTTATTGATCGTACTTTGGTGAAAGTAGATGAAATTTTCCTTAGTACCTCGTATAAGATCTAATAATAATAATTCCGTGTCCGTGAGATAGGCACATATACCTATATCACGGTGGTCATATGCGGACGCCCAAATCCAATGTCTAGGTTCCTTTCATGGCCATTAATTCTATTTGGTTTTAACATCCTGATTTGAGATGGTCAGGACGGGGTTCTGGAGTTCGCTGAGAATCGTTCCAGCTATCCATATTATACTCACCCAGCATGGGTAGGGCTGGAAATGCCAGCATCATGTGTTCGGAGAGAACGGAATTTTCTGTGTGAAAAGTCTTCTCCAACTGGGAATCGAAATTTTCTGGACTACGGGCTTTAGGCACAATCGTTACGCCACGAAGGCTGGCCCTCTCAGTGGAGGTCCATTGTATCACACATTCAAACTTGGAGGAAAGACCTTTATATTATGATTATGAACATACATGAGTATACAGGGTAAACGCATAATGACAGGTAACAATCCGAGAAACATTGACGGATTGAATTAAGTATAATCTGTCAAATTCTCCACAAGGAGCATTCATTACCTAATGCCCTCCTAGAGATCAGGACCAAACACACGATCAGTCACCAACTTATTATTGATACCTACTCAACAAAATGTAATGCGTATCTTAAAATATTAACGAATGTTTAATAGAAATATAGAATGGACTATTATGCTCACACAACAATGTACATATTGTACAATGTACATGCTACTTGTAATATTTCATAAGCTCCCAAATCATAACTTTCTCGCCTGTGATGGGAAGAACCAGGAATCTCCCACAAAAAGTAAAAGTAGACATCGTTCTGAATTATGATCTCTCTCCCATGATTAATAACAAAATAGAATTTATTACCAAAGTATTTATTTTTACACTTCAAAACTTTTCAAACAAACCTGTGCAACACTTTTTTTTTAAGTGGGGTTTAACGTCGCTTTCAACTGCCATGGTCATATCACGACGGGGGTTTTACCCTCCATTCGCAGGAAACTCACAAACCTGCTACTCACATTGACCTCACCCAGCCTGAGTGGGGCCGGGAAAAGCCAGCGTCACGAGAATTAGAATTTGAATGGTCACCCATCCAAGTCTTAACCTCGCTGGATGTCGCTTAACTTCGGTGTTCTGAAGGGAACCGGTGTATTCAACATGCCATCGACGCTGGCTTGCAACACTTTAAAGCCAGGCATTCCTAAATTCCATTTTCAGATACTATGTATAATAAATAATTCGCTGAAAAAAAAGGCATATCCAAAAAGAATGCTGGATTTGCTTTATCATGGGTTGGTTATAGCAAATGATTTTACAATTGTCTTCCCAAAAGATGCTGCACAAGGAAAAGGAATGAATCGACACAGACCTTTGCCTTTATGGATCGTAAAATGTTAACCTTTTCAAGATAACAAAAAAGTATAGTTAGGTAATCATGTGACTCGTCAACAACTTACTTGTTTTATAAAGACAAAAGCTAGACATCAAAGGGTTGAACATGAATATCCTTTTCCTCCTAATCATGGAAGAAGAGACTATTATAAATTTGATTTCGTTCCTTCAGATAATTAAGCACCTATCAATTTACTCAGTAACTACTCACTAAAGTTATTGTTTTAAAGTTCATCACTGTAATTTACTGAAGTTTCACGACAGATTTAAGATGTAAGGTGAGATGGATACAAGATTGCAGATGGTTCAGTAATGACTTAGGGTGAAGGTGTAGTTTAATGTTCATGCTGTACAGGTGAATAAAATTCATCATGATGATAGAAATGAATAATCAACTTTGTTTGAGCCAGAATCTCGAAGAAGTGGCAAGAACATGAAAAATTGATGTAGGAATGTAAGCATGGAGTTGACTGTTTCGTCTTCTCTTCTCTTAAGGACTTGTTCAGAAAATCATGAGTTGGTATAAATGTAGCAGCGTCAGATAACCTTGCTTGAAGTGCAGTAGAAAGGAGTTTAAACTTATCAGAATTTTTCTTCCTCCCAACATTATTCAAAAGTAACTTTACAACTCTCATAGCTTTATTATAAAGTTCATGCATATTTAAGAGTATGATTGTAGGTATTACCTACAGAATACAGTATACGGGGTGGACTGTAGTTTCATCATATCCTGAGAGAAAGTTGTGCTGATGCATGCGATGCAAAATAAAAGAAATTTCAATTGCTACATCTTCTTGTTTCGTTTTTATACTTTTTTCCAACAAAATTAATGTATAAATAAAGTATGGAACGAATTTAAAATTTCCCTTTGTTTTCTGCCTAAAAAAATATTTAATTGTACAAGTAGCTTGCATCTGAAAAAATTCTTACTGTTTTGCGGAATTCCTTTCATTATATCCATCATTGATCAAAGTATCTTTTTTATAAGAAATCAATAAATGACATTTTATTACCAATATTGAAGAATATTTCATTTCATTCATGATAACTTCTCAGATCTGCCTGACAACCCGGTAGTATGGAAATTAAAAGTTTAAGTGAAGCAAGCCTTCAAGACTGAAGCTATTCCATGTTGCGCCATTAAAATTACTGACTACTTAGGTATCAGCTTCACTATTTTCTGTTTGGATACATTCTATCCTGCAGAGGCAGGCACCTCAAGATTTACGTACTATCAACATTATTATCTCAATTGAAAGTTTGCTGACGGGGTTTTAATTGGCTTGTCTTAGGTTCAAAATCACGAGCGTAGTTAGCTACTCAATAAGACAAATGCAAACTTCCAACTTACCTATCTATCAATGCATTAAAGCTATTTTCATATGCAAATTTTATTTAGAAGTTATGAATCCAATACTACTGGAACTCAATGACTGACTGCTGTCTGGCCAATAATAGCTGGCCAATTTTAGCTTTTTAAATAAGTACTAGGTTAATCTTTTTACTGATAAAATTGTAGCATATAATATTTATGAAATGACCAATAATAATGACTTTTATTTGGTTATCCTGTCGGATTCAACATTTAGTGTAATCGTGTTCCTCTAAAGTTCATACTTTTCTACATTAGTTTCTCTCCTCTCTCTCTTTCTCATTCTCTTTCTCTCACTATCCCTCATTTTCTCATTTCTGCCTCATCCTTACTGTCATAAAATAAATATATATTCTCTTTCTGTCTTCCTCACGTTCTCCATTCTCTATCTCCCTCCCTACTCTTTATCTCTCCCTTCTCCATTATCTATATCTCTCCCTCTTCCATTTTCTATCTCCCTACCTCTTTCATTCTCTATCTCCCTCCCTCTTCAGAGACGTGACAATCTATTGAATTCAATTCACAACGTATGTTTCCTCTTTTTGAATATTTCCTCTCTTACTTTACTTCTCCCTTTTTTCACTTTTTTTTCACTTTATTCATCGCTCAGTTGCAACCCTTTCTTTTTCCCACATCAAAATTTCTATCGGAAAAGTTCAGAATTTTATAAATATACTTGACTTAGGGAAGGTGGGCGTAGAACTGTAATATAATACATACCAGTATACTAGGTATAAACAGAAAAGTGAGAAGTTTTTCTAGATGTACAGGAATATCAGAAAATACTTGATGGTGGGTAATAGTAGGTATCCTACTGGAGCAAGCTACATAGATTCAGCGTCTCACTGGAGCAAGCTACATAGATTCAGCGAAAAAAAGTTATCATATTTCTACATAACTGCTCAAACTCACTTTACTAAATCTTTGCTGAACTTGGGACTTAAACCACCGACCTCCATGTTACAAGTCCACCGCCCAATCGATTAAGCTACGGAATAAAAAATGTATAGGTAGTTAGAATATTATTATGTAAAGTTAAAACATCGTTTCTCTTGGTATGACAAGTTGACAACTACCAAACCTCTGGTCAGTGACGACAGTTCAATTGGGCAGTTCCAACACAAAAAACTGGTGTGACACCGCACGACTTTCCTTATCACTCGAAAATGTCAAATTCCGCCTCTGGTGACTCAATGGTAATACCTAATTAATGTCGAATTCGTAATCAGCACTTGAAATCACTGGATTTTTTTGTCACAACCTCTATCTAAGATGAATAATAAAAAAGTTAGTCAAATCAGGATTTAGCCGGGTTCCAAAAAAAAAAAAAAAAAAAAAAAAATGATCGGAGTAAACCCCTTTTCTTTTTTTAATTTAAGAAAATGATGTTCTCTAACTTTTTTTGTATCTTCAACCAATCAAAAGGAGCGCCTCTTGTGGCCGATTTTTGAGGCCTTGTGGTCGCGGAGTGTGGCTGATTTCAACCAAAAGTGTTGTGTGGTACATAAAACAACTTCTATACCAAATTTCAAGTATCCAACTCTTACTGTTCTCGAGATATCGTGTTAACACACAGAGAGACGGACGGACACACATATACGGACCAACGGACCAATGGCCGAAAACAACTTTTTTGGTATTTTGAGCTATGTGATTCGTCCAGAATTGTGAGAAACTGCTGGGTAGGTCAAATTTTCGTCGAATACAATACTTTTGCCGGGGCTGGTAGGTAACCCTTGTAAATTGGATTCTTTTGTTCTTGATTACTTTCATTGTTTTATTATTAGATTGCTACTTCTATCCTGAGGTTGTATATTTGCCATCTAATCCTAAAATAAATTTACCATTAAGTTCTTCATTTGATTTTTCCATTAGCAACTATGCAACAGGCGACTGGGCTGGGATAAGTGATATATGTAAATAATCTTCATATTATGTGATTCAAACTGTTGCGCCTTAGTAAAAATATTTCACATCAAAACCAAATTCTGCGTCTGAATTGATTCCCCTGATCCAAGATTATATTATACGCCCCTGTTCTAAACTGTTCAGTCCGTACGCTATAGAATATTATAGAGACACGCAGAGGCTAAGCCACTTTTCAATGTTGAATTTAATAGGAGAAGAGCGTCAGAAAAAAACGAACGAATAAATCTTTTAGCCCAAATTTGGCGCACGCAAGGACGATGGTCTTGCGGCGAAATATTGTGATATTATATCTGAGTTGTAATATTTCAATGCACCGAGCTCACACGTTCAAGATAGTTGCTACTAATATAAACTAAACGTGAAGAACGAGTTTTACTAAATGTTATCTGTTCATCTAAGGAATTTCTTGGAAAAATATTGGAAATACTGATTTTGAGGAGACAATATCAATAAAATTACTCACGTGCCGTCATGCTTATTGAATCTTTGAAATAGCGTACCTATTCGAACATAAATGGCATTAGTCAAAAAATTTGTGACCTTTTACTTAAACTTTCATTAGGCATTGAGTTGTCTTAGCGCCTTCAAAGCGTAAATGGTGCCTCAATAGTCAATGATCAAACATTGAAATTGGAGTTTATGGATTACTTCAGTATTTCCTTACTTGCTAGATCTGCTTTTTGACAGACAAGCCTCATGCTTAGGCATGAGATGCATGCATGAAGAGGCAAGTGAACGATCTTATGCTCGTGATGTATTTCTGCCACACGCTCATGTATGCATGACAAGCGAACCTGTTCATGCATAATAATTATGTGTGCATGTAAGTCTGGCTCGACAGTGCAGACCATCAAACTATGTCACTTAAATCTGTATAATGATTAAAATAATAATAAACTGATGTGACACCACATGACTTTCCTTCGCTCAAAAAGAAGACAAATTAAAGTCCGCCACTGGTGATTCAATGGTAACAGTTAGCTAAAAATTGATGCCCAATTCGTATTCTGCACATCAAAATAATTGAATTTGATAAGTCACAACCCCTATCTAAGATGAATAGTAAAAAAGTTAGTCTAAACGAGATCCCCCCAAATACCCGTAAATTGGGGCCGGGTTCCAAAAAGTTTAAGATATCAAAAAAATGATCGGAGTAAACCGCTATTATTTTTTACTCTAGTAAAATTTGTTACCTATTTTTTTATTTTTATATTTAGCCAATTCAAAGGAACGACCCTTTTGTGACCACTTTTTGCGGCCTATTTATTCCTCTTTAGAATATTATTACATTTGATAAATAAGTCAGTCAGTAAAGTTTTCCATTTTATTCTATCTTAACTCTCTAATCACGGAATTCCGTTAGTAATGAATTAATCCTTTATTCAAATTAGTCTGGACTGAATACAGTCTTATTCACATCCAACATCCATACGGTTCTTATTTGGTCTTCCAGCAATGTCAATAAGCAGTGCTGGAGGAACACAAGGGTCTGGAGCTTTTCCCTTCTTTTAAATTTGTAGGCATAATGTCCTGGAATTCTTCAGTTCCTGATTAAAGTTATGTGAATACAGCGTCATAGGGTCGCTGAAGATACCTGTAGTTCTCATAATATCACTGAAGATGCACAACGTTCTATGAGGTTTGGACTTAGTGGTTGCCTAATCAAAAATGAAACCTCCTTCTGTTGGCTATTTCTAAACCCTACCTACTATTTTGTATAATACCCTAGGTACCTCTACTTTTTTTTTATATAGATACCTAACTATGGATACCATTAGTGAAGGGAATGAGCTACCAATAGTCAGGAAGTATATCAATAAAATCCATAAATATTATAACCAAGTTAAATCATAATATTATGCATAGTCCCTCGCTGTGATAGCCTTTAGTTCATTTCTTCAAATATTCAGTACAGGCATTTGCTTCATAACACAACTTACTGTCAGTGACTTGGGTGAGTGATATCACCTTTGGTACTCCTATTAGGAATAGCAGCTTTCTTTCAGGTTCCTAGGTACTGTCATTATACAGCTTTCAGTCCATGTTTTCTATCGTCTAATACAAACAAATGTCAAGAGTATTATTTTTAAGGTTTTTTTTTAAATATTTTTTTATAGATGTATTTTACAACGAAGGTTTATAAAACATACATTAAGGTTTATTTTGTTTATATGTGTGCGAAATACTCATGTAATCCCTACTCGAAGTTTGCGCGAGCTCTACCACTGATTAGTGAATAGTAGGTCTGAGTACCTAACACTAATTGTAAATAGTGAATGAGTGATTCATGTCTCACTGGTGGACGCGTGCGGAGAATCTAATTAGTTAAATTATAAATATTGCAGTCTGATTGTTAAGTTAACTCTATCAGGATTGTTTTAAGAATTAAGGTCCGCTACTTGAGTCAAGTAGTGGTGAGAGACTTTTGACTGCTTGTCGTAAATATTATTAAATTTAATAAGGGGGATTTTTCTTCTCAAAAAAATTGACTCTACAAGTATCAGGCTAAGAAGCTGTTTAAAGTTATTGAGTGTTTAAAGAAACATTGCCAAAATCAGTCTATTGGTTCATGTGCAGGACCTCAAATGGAAAAGTTGGAGTTAGTCTATTTGAATCATTTTCATCTGGCATCTGGACGTAGCAAGGGAAACGACCATCCATCATTCGGTAGTCCCCGAACTTACGTTACATACTAGGATTATTAGACTACTTGTAACATTCTAGATACCTACTTACTTTGCAAAAATCTCATTATACCTATAGTGATAAAAATTGATGGTGACGATATTGCTAGAGACCAACTCCAGAAGGAAGAAATGAGAGGGCCATCACTACAACACTACTCAACAAACGCCCATGTCATTCACTATACGTTCCTCCTCACACTAGGACTTGATGAATGAGGCATTGCTGACCCGTTACTCAGGACACATGGGTTCATCACCTCAAGGCAACTCAACCACCTTGGGCGTAAGTGTCAGTTTCATATGAGTTGTAAGTAATAAACTAATAACAGTTACCACGCCATATTCAAAATAGAAATAACAGGCGACACAATGGCTAAACGACATAATTGCTTAGAAGCGGACAACGCAACATCCATGTTGTGAGATCTACAGAAAGGAAAAAATAAATTAGGTAAAGAGACTGAGATATTTAACCAACGATGTTGAGAAAAAAATCAACCTTATTCATAGAGCTACATAGTTAGCAACATCCTCAATTCTTCATACACATCTGGGCTTACATTTGAAGAACATTTTAATTTATTATAACGTCACCGTGAATTTATTTTTACAAACCCCACCAGGAGATCCTTGCTGAGATATGGATATTTCAATAAGTATTTATAATTAGTATAATTACGTACAAGTAGACAAGTACCCCAAGACGGGTGCTCTTGAAATCATTAGGTACTCGTATATTTATGAATCCGTTCTGAACATCAGAAAGATACCTACACTCGTCACCATAAATCATTTCTTACTATATATGACACATCCAAACAAAGAACAACGAAAATTCTTCATGTGAAATTTTGGCT
Source organism: Bactericera cockerelli (assembly GCA_024516035.1). Lineage (NCBI taxonomy): Eukaryota > Metazoa > Arthropoda > Insecta > Hemiptera > Triozidae > Bactericera > Bactericera cockerelli. Next base: position 18,676,446 of record CM044958.1, on the reverse strand, counting down.
TCTAGATGGCTAATGATCAGATTGATCAGTGATGGGTTCATTTTGCGTTCATTTTTGACTGTTCAATATCTATATCAAGTGAAACTCTGTCGACTGAGGAATAGAGACAGAAACGTTGATTTCAAATTAAATTTAGAAAAGGAGAGGAAGATTTCTGTATTGAAGTGTACTGACAGCTCAAGGAAATGCACTACTATGACAAATTTCTTCAACAGATGGTCAGTAAATGAAACTGAAATCTGAGCATCTATAAGAATAAACATTCTTACCCAACAATACTTGTATGAAACATGCAAAAAAACCAAGAAAAAAAAAAATCTTCGTGAGAAGATACTAGAATAAAATTTCTGGACTTGTTGTTGTATGAAGAGGCCCAATATTAGGTTTTAGATACGATATATCAATTTATTCTTAACAAATAGAGATAACTACGAACATGTGTTATTTTGAGTTGGTATGCTGTAAATCCAGTCTATATAATCTTTGATTGCCACAATAATAAAGTGGATAGTACATAAATGGAATTACCTACTTCAAAAAATAGTTACATGACGTACCTACGCATACAATCAACCAACTAAACCAACCAAGCAAGCATAAACCCAACTTTGGGGTGATAGTTAACAGATTGTGATTACTCCAGAGGTGGTGAGTTAAACCTTCCAGTCGGCCATATTTCTAACCAGATATTCCGTTATCTAACTAGTACCTATAGTTTAATTATCTACAAGTGTTAATTACTCCTGGCTGGTTGACATTATTTTGGGTAGCAGCTACGATTCAGCATTCTTATTTACTGGAGATTAGAACTGTCTTGTTAATCTATTAAGAAGATATGCACACTTAGACTTGGTATCCATTCTATCAATTTCTTCCATTGCTGTAAGAATATTTTTTTTCGTTTGTCAATAATACTCGTAGGTATAATCTTTCAGTATTAGTTACTTCTGCGAGCATCTCTTTTTCATTTTTGAATCACTCATTGTTCTTAATAATATTTAGTTATACCTATTGTATATAGGTACATAATTACCCATTCAAACTCTTCTTCTATTGAGCCACAGTTTCGTAAATTTCTTTATGAAAACGCCTCTCCAGTCGACGTTAGTTTCATAACGAGTAGGTTGTTCTGTGTTAAAATTCAATAAACAATGCCAGCTTATTTTTTCTATAAGGAGTTAAGGACTGTTTGTTTCTAATGACTCCCAAGTCCCGAGAGGTGTTCCTCAGTAGGCTTGAACTTATGTCGGGCAACACGTAGGTAGCTTGAGAATATTAGGTCTACGCTGCTATCGACAAGAGCACTCCTTCTTTAGCTCTTAATAGAAACAGGAAGCTGATTGCTTACAATTTATCGTGTACATAAACAGACAGTATGTATGGAAGAGATTATGTTTAATGCAACACATACTGCAGATGAGCAGCTCAACGTACCTATATTGTTCAACGATTTCATTCACTCGCTTATCTGGAACGCTCAGTTATTGAGAACATTAAAGAAGAATATTAATACTATGGGTGGGTCAGTATAAATATGCAGATTTTTACTTTCTATTACGTTTTTGAAATAAGAAGTATCGCAGTTGGTCTATTTTTTTTCGAAATTGTAAGTGTTTTTGTACCTAAGTATGTACTCGTATGTTTTGATAACACGCCATTTCTTACTATGCAGTTTCTGTGTAACTGTACTTAGTTATAGTTATGTACCTACCAATGATGAAGGAGGGAGAAGGGTGAGAGGGAGTAATGTAAATAAGGTAATACTCAATTACTCAATTCCTATGTTTCCCATGTATTAAATAGATAAAGGAATAACAATATCTCTGCTATTTTCAGACCGATATGGTTGGAAACAACTTTGGTTCAACTACGTCAAAGAGGATTTATTCCGATATCTTTCATTACGTCTCAGCATTAGAGTTCAATGTGGAAATATATTAGCATAATGTCCATGGTCACAAGTACAATACAAAGTTTAACAATATCCAGGATTGAAAGTGGGTCAACACAGGACTCAGGGGTTCGGGAGAAAATCCTGGAGTATGGAATCTGCGGAGGGTGTGCTACGAAACATCAACTCTTGACCTGGATATTGCTCGCTTTTTCCCGACTATATTTCAAGTAATACGTATAATTATGAGAGTCAGTGATCAGTGAGTCGCTTGTACTTTTATAGCTGCCTGTCATTTTATCCTTCAGATATTCGTTTTTGTATAGGTAGGTACATCTGTAAAAAAGAATTACACCAAAATTGAGTTGAAGCTTGTCGACTTGATACAACTTACTATTCATCTATTCTATTATTGAAGGCATAGATAGGCAAATGTTCGACTTAAAACCCTCTAGAATACTTCTGTATCTACCATTGTATAGTACTGGTAAATGATATATTCTCATTATAATATAAATACATGGGTTCTACTTTAGATTAGCTCCACGTTTTATATTTTTATTTATTTTCTTATTCCCTCCATAACACATGTTACACATAGACGCGCACCACATATGTACACAAACACACTTGAAAGAAAATTCCGAATAAAATGCCTCATGTCTTAAACATGTCAAGATAACATTGTGTTTGAGATATAATAGATTTTCTCTCATTGTTTCTTCCTCTCTCTTGGTTTTTCTTATATTGTACACGCTTCACTGTATTTCCTAAAATTTCCACACCCGTTAGCATTTTGGTTATTTGCTCTCATTTTATCCCCCACCCCTCTCTGCCTCTTGTTCTGTTGGTTTTCGCTCCTCTTTTCTTTCTTTTTCTTCCAATTTTCTTTATTTTTTTCCATCATTCTCCTCTTCTTTCCACTGTCCCACGTCCCTATCTCCCTCTCATATTCTTATTCTTGTTTCTGCTTATTTCTTTGGTTGAACTGAATCTTTTTTCCTACAACATCTCATGTTCCTCTTACTATACACTTCTAAGGTCTTCGCACATTGTTTTGACACACTTTTTCTGTCGTCAGCTTTTTTGTGCTTCCTTTATTCTGTCATCTAACTCCTCATAATAATATTTTCTGCTTTGTTTCGAAAATATTTTTTACCTTTTTCCGTACTTGAAAGCTCTGCGGAAAAGATTGTGGTTATTCATTTTTACACCTACCTAGGTTTAAACATCCAGTGTAGTTGCAGGTTCTGTTCCTCTTTTAGCAGGTTAAAAGTTTCTGAAAATTTCAATTTATTTTATCTACAGGTTTTAGTTGTTATTATTATAATTATTACCTATTTATTTTTTCATCTTGACAATAATAAATTGATAATGTACTATAGATTTCCTGGTATACTTATTCGAATACTAAACTTCCTTTTAAATAAATTGTTGCTGTTATTACTTATGTAGCAACACATCGTACCTATATTAATTCAAAAAGTACCGATTTATTACATTTTTGGTGTATTCATATAAATTTCTACATTAGTGGACTGGTATGATAGGAAAATTGGTCTTTTTTTCTGGTTCCTACTATCCTTCTAATGATCCTCTCCTTCTCTCTTGCCATTGCTTGGATCTCAAGGAGCACCAGAAGCGAAGCGCTGGACAAGGTTCAATGCTCGAATGCGACGCTACCTGGTGGGGTAATTGGTGCAAATCATTGACGGATCAGACAACAGGGTGGTTGAGAAACTGAAGGTAAATAGGTCGAAATGAAGGAAATGGGTTTTACTCAACTAGAGAAAATATTACAAGTTTGCCACAAAGTTCATAGATCCTCCCACTATATAAGGAGGGGAAGAAAATTTTGTTCAATAGTTTTTCTTTTATTTATTTGCCGATCTAATCCAAATGTTTATGACTTTCTTTCCTTTTTGTAGAACTTTAGGTAGATCTTCTATAATAGGTAGATCTTATTCTTCGATGAGGTGCACACAGAAGATATAGAAACATGACATTCTTACAGGTTTTTCTATCGATATTCATTTATTACTTCTAGTATTATAAAATCAATACGTTATAAATAGGTATAACAGTCCATAGCAGGCGCGGCCGGTGATAAGGAGCTGCGGAACTGCAGCACCCCCACACGAAAAGGAAAAAGGAGGGGGTTTTCAAGTCCTAGCTCGTAGGTACACAATGAAAATCATTACACTTTTTTTCAATAATTTAATTAGTTTATATATTAATAGTGGACTCTGTGATTTTGTGGAGGTGTATCATACTGATTAAGCTAGAACTATGAGGTTTTCTGTAAAAAATATTTAGTTCTACCTCAATCGATTAGTTTATAATGAAAATGATTGGCATGGGAAACAAACTCAAACTTATTATTGTTTTCAGGTTCATAGTAGAAATCCAATAATGTTATGTACATTATAATATTTTATATAAAACTAGGATTTAAAAAAAGATTCCCAAATTTTATATAAAATATTAAATACAAACTTAAACTCGTTAGGTACTAAAAGAGCGACTCTATAAATCCTATTTTAGCCCAGTTTATGTGGCAGCACCCCCAAAACATTTTCCCACCGGCCGCGCCAATAAATTATTCGTACATATTATTGTGTATATTTTTCTCTTTGTAATACGTCCAAGATAAAAGATAAGTAAATTGATTTTACTCATTGAAATTTTCAATTCTGACTCGTAATACGATATCACCTTTAGATGGAAATTGAATTTTTTATTGAATGCAGCGAATTCATCATTAGGTACCTATATAATATTTATATATACCTAATGTATTTATTGTACGCATAAAAAATGATCAACAAAAAAAAAGTTATAGAAAATGTTATGGTTTTGTTTTAATATATTTTGATTTCTATTTACACATATTTTAGGCTTTAAAAATGCCGGTATAATATATTTTCATGTAGAATCATACACTAAATATTGTTATCAGTCTCACCCAGTATATTTCATGGATTTATTTATTAACGTAATTGTTGTGAAGATGGAGCATCATAATAGAGGCCGAGTATCTGGGTAGTGTGCTGGGTATTGGAATGTTCACTATTTTCATTCATGTAGTGTCGATAGAGAAAGAATTTCTCAACTAAATGAAGAAGAAATACAGCACGAACGCACCTAGGTACCTTCCAAACGATAGATAAAAGTAGAAAAATTCTACATTTAAAGTGGTAGGGAGAATTAGGAATGTTACCTTAGATTTTAATTAAAAGAAGGTTTCTGAAAAATCCAAACAGAATGTCAAAACGTCTCTGAATAAATAATTAAAAGTTAAAACAGTTATCATATTTGTGTTAATCACTTTTGTGATATCACAACTACTCAAACTCGCTTTATTGAATCTACGCTGAAACCGGGACTTGAACCACCGACCTCCAAGTTACAAGTCCACCACCTAATCGATCAAGCTACTGAGATCGGTAATAGGTATGACTGCATAAGATACCTACAGATGTAGGTAATTAACAGTACAACAAAATTTTGTTAAGAGAATTAAAATATGTTTAACACAAGTATTGTTCTCGTCACAACGGTCGTTTTCCCGGTTGGTAAGCTCTTCTCCACTCTGCATGTTCATTTGTTGACATGCCTTGGACTCGAATTTCAAACTCCGGTTTCAAGTCCACGGCACTAACCAGCGGCTACGGCTACCGAGTCTATAAGTCTATAGTGAAGATTAATGTTAAAGTATAGCAACTAATAAGCTTAGAAAATAGTTTCTGTTTAAAATATGAACTCTCAGAAAAACGAGAGGCATTATAGAAACCTATTTTATATTTTTTTTTATCTTCTTGTTTCAGGTGCTGAGAAGTTGCTTTCCAAGATGCTACCTAATACTAAATCACCGTGTAACTAATTCAATGCATAAAGTCTCTATCAATATATAAGGACTTTTGATAAAAATAAATAATGATTAAAACAAATAACAATAGCATTAAATATAGAAATTATAACAGAAAGTCCAGAAACAGACCCTCGTCGTTGATTTTAACAGTCAATAAGAATAATTGCATAGTCGAATCCAAATCGGATCACAATCAAGTCATTCCAAGACGATACTCGGAAAATTCACTGAATACAGGGCCACATATCGCAAATTTTCAAAGTGATAGAACTGTGAATAGTGAACGGATAAATGGTGATGCTAATACTAGTAACGCAACGACAGAATCGCCCGGTAAAATTAAAGTAGACAAATCTAGTCAAACGTCTTTAGACCTAGTAAATTTTTCACAAACTTATAAAGAACCACCCAAAGACTCCATTAATTTAATTGAAAATATACAACATGAAATTTTAAAAGTTCCTGTTCGAAATAAAAGTAAAAGCAATATAAAACACAGTCGAAATAGCACTGCAAATAAAAAAAGGCTCTCGGATCAAAATCATACACCCTCACATGAGGCACATGCACTTCAGTATGAAGAAGACACCACAATCAGTATCAACAATATTCTTGATGCTATCAATGACAGTATGATAAACACGGACAGCGATGATAGTGACGATGACTACAATACTCTAGTAAAAAACTACAACTCAAATCCTTATTACTATGTAAAAAATCAGAATCAAAGTCTTGTAGGTAATGTTAATACAACAAACAGAAATATTCTCTCTAGTACAAACTATCCCTTGACAAAATCTAAAAGCGACAACACAATACTCAATAACGACAGCAACCTGAACTGCAGCCTTTTCACGTCCAAGGATGACATCAACATCAGTCCAGGGAATATAAACGAACAAGAAATTAACAACACCTTAAACACCAACAACAAAGCACCTCACCCAGAACAGTTCAACAACCCATTTGATATTTTCAAAAACAACAGAGTTCTACTCAATATAGAGAAACATGCACACAGTACACTGGAAAAGCACAGAGACACAAAGAATCCCCACGTAATAGATAACCAATTCACTGAGCACGAATACCAACACAAGGTCAGCCAGGAAACCAAAGCAAACAGTCAAATCGGTACAAATCAATCACCACTTGAGCAAAATAAAGCGTTCCTAATTAACAACAACAATTACATCGACAGTGATGAAGTGAAAGTAGATGGTGGCAGTAAATACTACTGCAGAATGCTGGCGGGAGACACCAAGACGCTACCTAGGACTTCATCACTAGCACCCCGGCTGTCTGTCTTCAGGAAAAGCAGAACCTTGACGTCCAAGAAGGTAAGATTTTTCATAAAAAGTTCTTCAATCTTAATGTTAATATCTATTATTTGTTTTTTTATGTTAATTTGGTAATTTATTTGTCCGTCTGTCTTTACTTCTGACTGTTACATAAAATCTAATTCTAAATGTCCTTTGATTTTACTTTCTACAAAAAGTTTGGAAAATTAATCCTTAATAATAATTCAAATCCAAAATGGCAAGCTATAAGTTATACTATTATAACAAAAGAAACATTTTCAGTTAAACAGTTGATATTTATTTAAATGTGACATATTTACTCGTATCCGTAAAGAACAACAGTCAACATCTTCCTGAGAAAAAGTTTCCACATCTGTGCAGTACCGAGCTTAAAAGTGACTTCCTTTTGCAATACTTTGCAAAAAGTTGAAAATTTCTGCAAGTTACATTTTCTGAAAGTTCAAAAACAACTCAATTCCGAGTCAGAGAGTAAGAGTATCTGTCAATATATTGTTCAGCGTTTTACAATCTGAAAGGATTGCAAGCTTAAAATGAAGGGAATATAAAGTTTTAATGTCCTGAAAACCAATCCAAAATCACAAAAAAAAATATTATACCTTCGGAGACCCTTCGAAAGAATAATAAAATAATAAATAAAAAACACCTCAGAGTATAATTTATAATATCAGGTTTCCTATGTGCTAAACTATTGTGACACTTGTCATATTTTTATTAGTTTTGTGTTTTCATAATATGTATAAATGTATCTCTATTTCTTGTCTGATTTTTTTTTCTGATACCCTGACCCACAATTTGATTAACACTGGTAGATAATATTGTGAATGAATAAACTAACTTTGAAGCACATAAGAGTTCTGCATTTTTATCACTCATTCAACATTCAAGAATAATATTGGTTTTTCGAAGTCATTTTCCAAAACTTTACGTGAAGAAAACTTGTATGAACAAGTTTTGTTCTTTTTAAGAAATTCCTAACTTGGAAAACTTAGGTGGTAAGTAAATAATTTTGTTCCGTTCGACAAACATTAATAAAAGAAGTTTAGTGCTATTTAAACACTAACCTGAGTAACTATGAGAGTATGTTATCTAGTGTGTTAGACAGTCATGAATTGCCAGTAGAATAACACTCAAGACGTTTTGTTAAGTATTGAGATGGTTGAGTAAGTAGGTATTTTTTTCTATTTTCTTTTTCAAAGTTATTCTTCTATTCGTTAGAGAAAATATATTTTTCTTATGCATGTGCGCCTACCTTGAAAAACAATGCAACCATCAATTACATTATTTATTAAAAGTCAGGGTCGATGGTACTTTGAATACGCCAGTTCTCGTTTTGTCACTACATGTAAGCTTGTAAGCAACAACCAGCAAGATTAGGACTTAAATGGGATATCATTTAAATTTTAACACTCGTGACGTTGGCTATTTCCGGCTCAACCCAAAGTGGGTGGGGTTAATGTGAGTAGTTTGTTGGTAAGTTTATAGCAAATGGTGGTTCAAAGGTAAGCATATGAAAGAGACGTTATACTTAAAAACATAAAATTTATATTAAAAGATCGATTGTAGTAGGTACCTATGTAAGTGTTCAAAACTTATGTTTCTTTCGAATTATAGTTTTTGGACATTTTTGTTCCATAATAAACATTTCTTTCAAATTTGATTACTCATTTTTTCAATTCTTTTTTTCCTTCATATAGTTTTCCTGAAGATGGGGTAGTTCAATATTCTATCTCTTATTTTCACGATACATCGAACTTGAATTTGATTTTCACCATTCAGCTGCACAAATCTAATGAAAACAGCTTCCTCAAATTTCTACAAAATTCAATTTCCTTCATCCTGTACTTTTTTCCTTCTTTTGAACACCATTCATTCTGTTTTATGCTGTTTCGTTTTTGTCTTGGTCTGCAATGTTTCCAATTTTCAAATTTCAAACCGTAAAATTGAATCCCCATTTTTACCGTGTTTATTCATAGGAAAGTTATAGCCACTATAGCCGAGCTATAAAGATATGAAACCGACCTCAGTAGCTTGATCGATAAGGCAGCGGACTTGTAACCTGGAGGTCGGTGGTTCAAGTCCCGGTTTCAGCGTAGATTTAGTAAAGCGAGTTTGAGTAGTTGTGATATCACGAAAGTGATTAACACAAATATGATGAAGATATTACTTTTACCATAGTATTAGAAGCTATTGTCTTGAATATTTTGTTATGGTATACTTACTATGAATTTCACAACACACTGACAAAGATGACTGGTCTGAAAAGTGAACTTTAGCGAAAGATATTGAAAAGGAAGAATTTTAAGACAAGACTTCAACATAAAACTACACAGATTGTGTATAAGTGTAACCAAACTCTATCATTGGAAGCTTTAAAATACTAACTCTATGGGTGGTAGCAACTAGTCTTTAGTTTAATCTGACACCAGTAAGTAGCCCGTTCCAGAAACATTTTCCACTCTCCGAATCTCCGTTTCAACTGTCACACAACGCACTCTGATTGGTTATTGCGTTCAAATTAACCAATCAGAGTTCGTTTTGTGACAGTTGAAACGGAGATTTGGAGAGTAGAAAGTGTTTCTGGAACGTGCTGCAGGTCTCTCCCTCTATGTTAGGTCTAAATACATAGTAATTTATTCTCTCTGAGTGATGATTGTGAGCTCCTACCCCTAATTCTGTTACACCCAAAGGTCTGTTTTAGATCTTCCTCATTAATTCTAGCTTATTGTTATATTCGTTATGCTGGGGTCTTTGACTCCTTGTCACTTATCAGCTTCTCCGTGTGAAGAGAGTTGAAGATTTTGCCAACCGATTGCTGCAATGATAGACAACAATTTTATTAAGAACTGATCATGGTTGCTTCAACAACTTCATGAACATCTTCAAAACCTAACAATCTCATTTGTTTCCATTGCTATCCAGAGATAAGTCTCTTTAAAAATTAACTTTTGATACTTCAACCTTAATTGTTCGCTCTATGCTCTCCTTTGCAATCAACTTAAGAAATACTTAGGTGGTATGTTGCGCTGTGTGTGGTTAGTTAATACAAGTTGAAACTCTTGAAAGTTTTGCTCTCAAACTTTTCACTCTGAAATACTTGTTCTCTGAATGTTTTCACGAAGAAGTTGGTCGACGAGGGCATGATGCATGGAAGAGTAGATTTTTCCAAGTTCATGTTCATTTGTTCCTTTTTCAAATATTTTTAGGATTAGCCTGATATATAGTAGAATTAAAAAAAAAGTTATTCCCTGCTGAGTTATGTTTAGGATTGTCTACAGAAGTAATATAATTGGTAGGTACAGATCCTGACTATCGCTCATCGCAGCTTGTTGGTCTTCTTATATTTTTATGACATGGTATTTATGGTTTGAAATTTTCTTTGTCCTACTTGTGAATTATCCATTGTTCTTGTTGCCATCACACTGGATTCCCGGTATACCAAGCTATCGACCTACTTTTCCCTTTTATCTTGTTGCTTCCAATTCTTCCTACGTTTTTGTTTGGACATCATTTTTCAGTGTTAGAATCACAGCTTCATCTGTAGTTATAAAGTGAAAGTTACGTATTATCAAAGAGGTTTTAATGAGGCTTCTGAAAACACAAAATTGCAATTTTAGTTATTACTTTCTTTTACCTATAAGGAATAGAAAGTATTGTTTTCGGTCGGTTTTTTTTTTCATGAGTCAATCCCTGAAAAACTTTTAATTATCCTACATACCGAACGAACATATTATACCTCCCCTAAAACCCTGTCTTTCATTTTGAAGTCTATGCTTCAGGCATGGCTGCTTATTCTGTATGATGAGAACTCTTTTTTTTTCTCTCGTGTTGTTAGACTAAGTAGGGAACATTTTAATTACTATAAGCTAACAGAAAAAACCATCTAAAGTCACGCTCGTATACATGTGCATACTCGTGGATAATTTAGTAGGCAGCCTTTCCGATGAATTTAGAAAAAACGGTTTTTTGGCGTTCTTTAAAGTGGCAGGGTTCTCAGTAGTGAGCTCTTCCACTCAACCTCTACTACTCTATAGGCTCGGCAATGCGTCCCCAAAAACCATTCAGTCTGCCATCCCTAGGCACATTTCTAACACTAACATGGAGCTAATTTCAAAAACCTGCTGTTGTGGTGTGGAACGTGTTCTCACCTAGTCTTTCTATAATATCATATTGTCTACCATTACCATCATGTACATATCCTTAGGTTATTTTCATAGTACTAGCACTCTCCATTAGGAAAATCATCAGCATTACCTCTGATGATCTCTTCTGAGCCGACTTGAACGAGTTCATCACCGCACCGTCTAAACGTAGTTCTAGGGTTCATTATCCGATGCTCTCTTAATTCTTTTGTTTTACAAACAGAAGTAAAGTATCCCCCAAAAACACCACTTCGTGGTTTAAAAAAAGAAGAACGCCTCACTGAATAGAATGATTATAATTAGCTAAAAATAAATGATATCAAATTGAGAACACCTTTACCCTCTTTCTTTCTATTTCTCTGCACTCCTCTCTGAATTTATTCCTTTTATGTATATTTTTCTTTATCCTTTCTAGGGGTCATCCCAAATTTGATTTCTCTTTAAATTTACTTGTTGAACGGCTATAAAAAATGGCGGTCGGAGTATGATTTTTCTGAACTTATTTGATTCGAATAGAGAAAATTACACCGCGACCGCCATTTTTTATTGCCGTTCAACAAGTAAATTTAAAGAGAAATCAAGTTTGGGATGACCCCTAGAAAGGATAAAGAAAAATATACATAAGAGGAATAAATTCAGAGAGAAGTGCAGAGAAATAGAAAGAGAGAGGGTAAAGGTGTTCTCAATTTGATATCATTTATTTTTAGCTAATTATAATCATTCTATTCAGTGAGGCGTTCTTCTTTTTTTAAACCACGAAGTGGTGTTTTTGGGGGGATATCAGTTCTTTTTGTACGAAAATATAGGTTCATACACTACTGAAACATTATGAATAACAAAAGTAAATAAGCTGGGAAAATGTGGATGTACCAAGTTGTCTCATATTCCATATTTTTTTTTTTTTTTTTTTAAGATATACCTACATGTAGTTTTAGCATAGGTATGTAATTTTTCTAAGGTCAGTATATATTTGGATCACCGATTCGGCCCCCTGAGTCCCCAAAGTGAGTAATAAATATATAAAATTGCAATCAGCCTATCAAGACATTTTGATTCTATACTCCACATGATTAGGTTTATCTGTTAATGCTAAAATTGCTAAATAGACCTCGGAGCTCCCATGAGGGACACTAAAACACCTAGATTTACAAATGCCAAAGAAATTAATTTGTAATCACCATCAAGGTCAGGTAATGAGTTCTCTCCCGTTGACCTTATCTTACCCGAATTCTCTCTGGCTTGTTGCCGGGGTCACCACAAATATCTCTCGCGGAAATAAGACCATGCTTTTTTACATTAGGTATTTTGAAAGCTATAAAATTATCATTTTTATATAAGAATCGTCTTTTTAAAAGGAAATCTTCAAAATCTCTAACTAATGAAAGGCAATGCCTTGAGTGTATAGTAGTGTTAGGTAAAATACATAGAAGGCCATGCCTCAGGAATATAGTAGATTTAGGGATAATACATAGAAGACAATGCCTCGGGTTTATAGTAGGGTTAGGTAAATATATAGAAGGCCATGCATGCCTTGGGTTTATCATAGGGTTAGGAAAAAAACATAGAAGTCCATGCCTCAGGTCTATATCAATGATGCCTATTAGGTGTTTCGATTATAATTTTTATGCTAGGCCTAAACTATGTACGTATAAACTCAGGTAAAAATGCAAGCGACGGGAGACAATGCGGTGTTGATAAAACCATGAGCGGGAGAGAACTCGG